>JAENJI010000013.1:529067-576744 GCA_018901935.1 Pugionium cornutum | reverse complement strand
GTTGATCCTCTCGAGCACTCTGAATGGTCCATCTCCTCTTGGTGCTAGCTTGGAACTCCTTAGGTTTGGGAACCTCTCCTGCCGTAGGTAGCCACACCCAATCGCCTGGTTGAAAGATCACCTCCTTTCTTCCTTTGTTGGCATGAGTCACGTACTGTCCGGTCCTCTTCTCCAAGTTTTCTGCTACCTTCTGGTGTAACCTCCTTATGAACTCTGCTTTGGATGCTCCGTTGAGGTTGGTCATCTCAGCTGGTGGCAGTGGTGTTTGCTCCAATGGGGTGAGAGGGTTGAAACCGTATACCACTTCAAATGGTGTCTTCTTGGTTGCTGAGTGCACGGCTCGGTTGTAGGCGAACTCAATGAATGGCAGGCACTCCACCCAAGTTTTTAGGTTCTTCCCTAGTGTAGTTCTGAGAAGAGTTGATAGTGTCCTGTTGACAACTTCAGTTTGGCCATCGGTTTGAGGATGGCAGGTGGTAGAGAAGAGTAGCTTCGTGCCTAGCTTTCTCCAAAGGGTCCTCCAGAAATGGCTGAGGAACTTGGTGTCCCTGTCTGATACGATGGTCCTTGGCACTCCATGAAGCCGTACTATCTCCCTGAAGAACAGCTCAGCTGTTTGTGTGGCATCATTGACATTGGCACATGGAATGAAGTGTGCCATCTTGGAGAATCTGTCCACCACTACAAAGATTGCATCTTTGTGGTTGATCTTGGGCAGACCTAGAACAAAATCCATCGAGATGTCCACCCATGGATGTGTTGGTATGGGCAGTGGGAGATACAACCCGTGAGGTTGCACTCGGGACTTTGCCTTCTTGCAAGTGGTGCATCTTGCACAATGTGCTTCTGCTGTCCTCTTGATGTGTGGCCAGTAGAAGTGCTCCTTGACCACTGCTAGAGTCTTGTCGACACCAAAGTGGCCCATGAGTCCTCCTCCATGAGCTTCTCGGATGATAAGCTCCCTTAGTGATCCTTGTGGTATGCACAGCCTCCTTTCTCGGAACAAGAATCCCTCATGGATGTAGAATTTGCCATGACTCCTTGTGCTACACTCCTTGTAGCTCTCAGCAAGGTCAGGATCATCCTGGTATAGATCCTTGATGTGCTCGAATCCTAGGACCTTTGCCTCCATGGTTGATATCAAGGCAAACCTCCTTGATAGTGCATCGGCTACCACATTGTCTTTGCCCTTCTTGTACTTGATGATGTACGGGAAGGTTTCTATGAACTCCATCCACCTGGCATGTCTCCTCTTGAGATTGGTTTGCCCTCTGAGGTGTTTGAGAGTCTCGTGATCAGTGTGGATCACAAACTCCTTGGACAGCAAGTAATGCTGCCAAGTTTTCAGTGCTCGGACAAGGGCATAGAGCTCCTTGTCATAAGTGGGGTAGTTCAGTGAGGCACCACCTAGTTTCTCACTGAAGTATGCCACTGGCCTCCCTCCTTGGGTTAGCACTGCTCCTATGCCTATTCCAGAGGCATCACACTCCACTTCAAACATCTTGTTGAAGTCGGGAAGGACTAACACTGGTGCGTGTGTAAGGCTGTCCTTCAAGGCCTTGAATGCCTTCTCCTGAGCTTCTCCCCAGCTGAATCCCACGTTCTTCTTCACTACTGCCGTCAGTGGTGAGGCAATACTGCTGAAGTTGGGCACGAATCTCCTATAGAAGCTGGCCAGTCCGTGGAAGCTCCTCACTTGGCTGATGTTTCCTGGTGTTGGCCATTCTTGTATGGCTCGAATCTTCTCTTCATCAACCTGTAGGCCCTGTGAACTCACAACAAAACCTAAAAAGACAAGCTTATCAGTACAAAAGGTGCACTTCTTGAGATTGGCATAAAGCTCTTCTTGTCGAAGGGTTTTAAGTACCATCTCAAGATGTGTGAGGTGTTCCGTAGGCACTTACTATAAACCAAAATGTCATCAAAGTAAACTACTACGAACTTACTGATGTACGCCCTAAGAACTTGGTTCATAAGGCGCATGAAGGTGCTTGGGGCATTAGTCAAGCCAAATGTTATGACTGTCCACTCGTAAAGTCCTTGCTTTGTCTTGAAAGCGGTTTTCCACTCATCACCTTCCTTCATTCTTACCTGGTGGTATCCACTTTTGAGGTCTATCTTGGAGAAGACCGTGGCTCCACTCAGCTCATCTAACATGTCATCCAGTCGTGGTATTGGATGCCTATACTTGACTGTGATGTTGTTGATGGCTTGGCAGTCCACACACATGCGCCAAGTCCCATCCTTCTTGGGCACTAGCAGCACTGGTACAACACATGGAATGAGGCTCTCTCGAACATATCCTTTCTCCAGGAGCTCCTTGACTTGCTTCTCAAGCTCTTTGGACTCCTCTGGACTCATCCGGTAGGCTGGCCGGTTGGGCAGGGCTGCTCCGGGCACTAGATCAATCTGGTGTTCTATGCCACGTAAAGGAGGCAAGCCTGCTGGTATCTCCTCTGGAAATACATCCTGGAATTTGTTGAGGAGTGTTGCTACTTCATGAGGTAGCTCTACCTGTCCCTGTTCTATACTCAACACTTCCTTGAAAACCATTAGTAACATTAAGTCCTTTGAGGCTAAAGCTCTCGGGACATGACTAGGTTGAATAAGAAAGTTAGACTTGACAAGTTTCTTTTCCTTACTCATTTGGAGTTGTAGCTCATGTACTTGGGCAGGTGTAAGAGGAGCTAGGCTGACCTTTCTCTTGTCATGCACGAAGGTGTATAGATTGGTTCGGCCATCATGCCTGGTCTCTTTGTCAAACTGCCATGGTCTTCCTAGTAGAAGATGGCCAGCTTGCATGGGCACCACGTCGCACACGACCTGGTCTTGGTACTTGCCCACACTGAATGGCACAGTGACTTGCTCATGAATCTTGAGCTCCACTTTGTCATCAAGCCATCTCAGTCTATATGGTCGAGGATGCCGTGTCCTCTCTAGACCTAGCTTATCAACCATATACGCATTAGCAACGTTAGTGCAAGAACCACCATCTATGATGAGGTTACATACCTTTCCTTTGACGGTGCAACGGCTGTGGAAGATGTTCTCCCTTTGGATGGTCTCTGAAGGATCCACCATTGCACTGAGGATACGTCTAGTGACCAGCACTTCCCCCACATCAGGGTACTCAATGTCACCATATTCTCCTTCTGGTTCATAGTCCTCTTCATCTTGGGACTCATATTCTCCTGCCTCCGTGATCAGCATGACTCGGTTGTTTAGGCACTCCCTTGAGATGTGTCCACGTCCCCTGCACTTGAAACAAGTTATGTCACGTGATCTTTGAGGGTTAGAAGGCTTACCAGGCTCTCTCTGGTCACGGGTGGGTTCAGGAGGCTTGCTCTTGAACCTTTACTCGATCTCTACGCCTTTGCCTTTGTCCACGGTCTTGGGCATGTTGCTTGGTGCCCAAGGTGTCTTAGGCTTGCTGCGGATGTCTTGGCTCTTACGTTTGATGTGCTGTTCAGTTTGCATAGATAGGTGGAACAAGTCTTTGAAGTCGTTGTAGATTTGCCTTTCCACCTTGCAGCTGATCCTTTCTTGGAGTCCATCCAAGAATTGCGCCATCAATGCTTCTTCATCATCATTGAGCTCCAATCTGTTCCTTAACTTCTCGAACTCTTCATAGTATTCCTCTACTGATCTGGTACCCTGCTTAAGAGTACGAAAACGTCATTGCAAATCCCTATGAAAGTAAGGTGGAACAAACCTTTGTCGCATGAGGTCTTTCATGTCGACCCATGAGTCTACGGGTCTCATTCTCTTCCTCCTTCTGTCAGATACCTCACGATCTGATACAAGCCTTGATTCAAGGATGTATGCGTGTGGGCTGTTTGTAGAAGATTAGGTGAGAAACTCAACCTTAGGCTTCTGGATAGGGGTTTTCTGGTTGGTAAACGATGGAAGGGTGAAGTGAACCACACGAGGGGTGATGAACCTCGTGATAAATCACAAACTTAGAGCTAGGAGGGCTGGTCTCAACTAGGTTCTAAGCGCACAAGATTCTTAGAGAGAAAACTTGTAGGGAAAAAGTTCTACTTTATTAATAATCAAAAGGTTGTCGAACTACAATGCTGGAAGGAGCCTTATTAATATGCTCGACAGCTTGACCTACTAGGGTCGACTCAAATAAGAAAAAGGAAAGTTTACAAAAGTGCACAAAAGGAAAAATACAAAAGTGTATAACCGAAAAAAGGACCTATTCCTAAAATGTTCTTGACTCAAAAATGTAAAGCAACTAGATCCTACCCTGCAAAACAGAAAGAGGCATATATTCGAATGTAAACTTACCTTAACTCACCTCACGGCCAAGAAATGGAAGGTGGCCGTCCTTGTGGCATGCACGCGCCTTGCTCCTAGTCTTCGACTTGGAGTAGGGTTAAATATCTTTGGGCCCTGACCTCTCTTGCCACTAAAGCCCAAGTCTCTGATGTTCCTTGTGTTGTTGAGAAGCCATTGGACTCTAATTTGCTCTTCTGGCCCATTGTCCTTAGCTGCTCTTCCTCTAGAAGCTTGTCGACCCATAAGCTGAATTTGTGGAAGAGTGCTCTTGATCTGCTTCTTGTCATTGCTCCTAGAGGTACCACTGGTGTAGATACTTCCTCTAAGTGCATTTCCTGGAGCTGGTAGCTCATTTGGTCCGAGTCCTCTTGTGTAGAAGTGGAAGTGCGCGTGTACTCGGCTGGATCGCCTGTACCGGCTGGACTGTGCGCGGTACTGGCTGGAATGACTTCAAGACCGGCCAAGTTGATCCCGGAGTTGGCGGTGTCATCAGGGGGACCGGCGGTGTCATTCACGTCCCCACCAAGTGTGCCGGAAGCTTGGGCCTCTCCGCCGGCGATGTTGACCGGTCTGGTCCTATAGGTCGAGGGTCCGGCGGTACTGTATGGTCCGGCAGGCGCGCCAGATGGTCCTGCTGTCTCGGGCAAGCTTCCTGGTCGGCCAGTCTGGTCTCCTGGCTGGATGTACGACCTGATGTCCTCATCACAATCCCACCAGATGAGGGCATTGTCCGTGAGTTGTGCTACTGCCATTGAGACTCTCCTAGGTCCTGGTTGGTTGTAGTGATCAAAGATATGATCCATTCGCTTCTCCCAATCTAGGTAAGCCTTGGGGTCTACTTTTCCTGCAAAACTTGGAGGAGTTAGTTTAACATCAGGATGAATTACCCGGTTGTAGGTGTGTTCATCTCCATCCTCATGACGTCTAGGAGGCATTCTTGGTCTCTGGTGAAGACCATATGGCTCAAAGCCATCATCTTCTGCCTCTGGTTGCCGTGGAGGTCCTCTCGGCCTATGGTGATAGTTATGAGGTTGCGTGTCCTCATCTCCATCTGGCTGGGGTTCCTCCTGTTCGTGCCGTGTCCTAAGGTACTCAGGACCCTCAGGACGGTCTTGCTCAGCTCTCACGTGCCTTATGGCCTGGAATCTTACTGGTCTTTCCACGCGCTCCAACCTCTCGCCTATGGATGCGAGTTGTGTTTGGAGTGTGGTGAACATGGCCATCATGGCTTCAGCTGCGTCTCTATTCTCTTCTCCCATGGTGTGCTACAAAGAAAGAAGACAATTAGGGTGCTCCTAAATTATTAGGATGGTTTTCTTTTTATATGGGGTTGAAAAAAATGCAAAAAGGAAAAATCTTAAGGAAAGGAAATTCGACTACAAGAAAAAGGAAACTTCCTAGACAACTTGTTCTAGCTGTCCAATTCGAAATATCTTGGGTATTTTCCTATTCTCTTTTCTTTCCTTTTTATTTTCTTTTCTTTTTCTTTTTAACTTAACTTAAAATTAATGGAAATATGAATTAAACAAAAAGGAAAATGTGAAAGACAATACAAAAGTGAATCTAAACCCTAATGATACACGTAGGAGGCTAGATGCACTCGGTTTGGAGTTTGATGTTGTTTTTTTGATTTTTCTTGAATACGACTTAAACTAATGCAAGAACTAGAAATAAGACAAGCAAAAGGATATAAACAACCTGGTTTAGGAGCTTTAAGCTCTGATACCAAAATGATACAAGCCTTGATTCAAGGATGTATGCGCGTGGGCTGTTTGTAGAAGATTAGGTGAGAAACTCAACCTTAGGCTTCTGGATGGGGGATTTCTGGTTGGTAAAGATGGAAGGGTGAAGTGAACCACACGAGGGGTGATGAACCTCGTGATAAATCACAAACTTAGAGCTAGGAGGGCTGGTCTCAACTAGGTTCTAAGCGCACAAGATTCTTAGAGAGAAAACTTGTAGGAAAAAGTTCTACTTTATTAATAATCAAAAGGTTGTCGAACTACAATGCTGGAAGGAGCCTTATTAATATGCTCGACAGCTTGACCTTCTAGGGTCAACACAAATAAAGAAAAGGAAAGTTTACAAAAGTGCACAAAAGGAAAAGATACAAAAGTGCATAACCGAAAAAGGACCTATTCCTAAAATGTTCTTGACTCAAAAATGTAAAGCAACTAGATCCTACCCTGCAAAACAGAAAGAGGCCTATATTCGAATGTAAACTTACCTTAACTCACCTCACGGCCAAGAAATGGAAGGTGGCCGTCTTTGTGGCATGCACGCGCCTTGCTCCTAGTCTTCGACTAGGAGTAGGGTTACAAATCTCTGGGCCTTGACCTCTCTTGCCACTAAAGCCCAAGTCTCTGATGTCCCTTGTGTTGTTGAGAAGCTATTGGACTCTTCCTTGTATTTTTGGCCCATTGTCCTTAGTCGATCTTCCTCTAGTAGCTTGTTCACCCATAGGCTGAATTTGTGGAAGAGCGCCCTTGATCTGCTTCTTGTCATTGCTCCTTGAGGTACCACTGGTGTTGAGACTTCCTCTAAGTGCATGTCCTGGAGCTGGTAGCTCATTTGGTCCGAGTCCTCTTGTGTAGAAGTGGAAGTGCGCGTGTACTCGGCTGGATGGCCTGTACCGGCTGGATTGTGCGTGGTACTGGCCGGAATGACTTCAGGACCGGCCAAGTTGATCCCGGAGTCGGCGGTGTCATCAGGGGGACCGGCGGTGTCATTCGCGTCCCCACCAAGTGTGCCGGAAGCTTGGGCCTCTCCGCCGGCGATGTTGACCGGTCTGGTCCTATAGGTCGAGGGTCCGGCGGTACTGTATGGTCCGGCAGGCGCGCCAGATGGTCCTGCTGTCTCGGGCAAGCTTCCTGGTCGGCCAGTCTGGTCTCCTGGCTGGATGTACGACCTGATGTCCTCATCACCTTCCTTGCTCGTCCTCCCCAACTGTCTGCCTATGTGCCTCTGACACTAACCGGATCCTGATCCTCCCCTTTGGTTAATTCACTCCACAGCTCCCTCTCTTTGGGCTTCTCTTCTGGCTGGCACCTTCTTACATGCTCTTCATCTCTACTGGACTCTCCTCCCTGTTGGCCCAATTTTTGGGAATTCCTCTCCACTTCCTGTCTATGCTCCTCGGCTCCTTTCCTCTTAGTTCGCCTTCGGTGTTGGTAACGGATCGGAGGATGGAAATCCTCGTACCTAACACTGGATTACTTGGATGCTTTGTCGTATCTATTTATTTCAAAATTTTTCAAAATATAGAAAATTGAGGTAGCTTAATGTGGGCATTGGATTCTTGTCATTCTGAGCTCTAAATCAAAAGTTACGGACGATTTAGTGCGAACATGTCAAGTTGATCGGCGAGTTAAAATGATAATTCTAAACTGATCATTGGTGCTCATTGAGTAAAAGCTGATAAATAAAAAAAATGCATGACATCACGCAGTTTGGGATGGATTGGATTACTAGGACTGTTTGTCGTATCTATTTTTGTCTCAAGTTTTGTCACAATATAGAAACTTGAGCTAGCTTAACGTTTGATTGGATTCGTGTCATTCTGAGGTCTAAATAAAAAGTTACGGACGATTTTGTGTGGACATGTGAAGTTGAGTGGCCAGTTAAAGTGTTCTTTCTAAAGAGATCATTGGTGCTCATTATTAGAGGCTTATAAATGAAGTATAAAGCATGACATCAAGGAGTTTGGATAGATTGGATTACTTGGATGCTTAGTCGTCTCTATTTTTGTCTCAAATTTTGTCAAAATATAGAAAATTGGGCAAGCTTAACCTGGACATTGGATTAATGTCATTCTGAACTCTAAATCAAAACTTACCGACGATTTAGTGGGGATATGTCAAGTTGATCGGGCAGTTAAAATGATCATTTTGAATTGATCATTGGTGCTCAATGAGTAAAAGCTTATAAATGAAAAATATTGCATGGCATCACGCAATTTGGGATGGATTGGATTACTTGGACGCTTGTCGTACCTATTTGTTTCTCGAATTTTGTCACAATATAAAAAAATGAGCTAGCGTAACGTGGGCATTGGACTCTTGTCATTTTGAGCACTAAATCAAAAGTTACGTCGATTTAGTGGGGACAGGACAACTTGATCGGCCAGTCGAAATGATAATTTTAAATTGATCATTGGTGCCCACTGAGTAAAAGCTTATGAATGAAAAATAATGCATGGCATCACGCATTTTGGGATGGATTGGATTGCTTGGACTCAATGTCGTATCTATTTTTGTCTCAAGTTCTGTCACAATATAGAAAATTGAGCTAGCGTAACGTGGGCATTGGATTCCTGTCATTCTGAGCTCTAAATCAAAAGTTACAGACGATATAGTGCAGACATGTCAAGTTGAACGGCCAGTTAAAAATATCATTCTAAACTGATCGTTGGTGCTCATTAAGTAAAAGCTTATAAGTGAAGAATAATTCATTGCATCACGCAGTTATTGATGGACTGGATTTCTTGAACACTTTGTAGAATCTATTTATGTCTCAAATTTTGTCACAATAGAGAAAATTAAGCTAGCTTAAAGTGGGCGTTGGATTTGTGTCATGTTGAGCTCTAAATCAAAAGTTACGGACGATTTAATGCGGACATGTCAAGTTGATCGGCGAGTTAAAGTGATCATTCTAAAATGATCATTGGTGCTCATTAAGTAAGGCTTATAAATGAAGCATAATGCATGTTATCACACAGTTTGGGATAGATTGGATTACTTGGACGCTTTGTCGTGTCTAGTTCTTTCTCAAGTTTTATCACAATATAGAAAATTAAACTAGCTTAATGTGGCCAATGGATTCGTGTCATTCAGAGCAATAAATCCAAAATTATGGACGATTTAGTGCAGACATGAAAACTTGATCAGCCAGTTAAAATGATCATTTTAAATTAATCATTGGTGCTCAGTGAGTAAAAGCTTATAAATGAAAAATATTTCATGGCGTCACCATTTTTGGGATGGATTGGATTACTTGGACGCTTTGTCGTATCTATTTCTCTCTCAAATTTTGACATAAAATAGAAAACTTAACTAGCTGAATGTGGGCATTGGATTCGTGCCATTCTAAGCTATAAATCAAAAGTTATGGAAGATTTAGCGCAGACATGACATGTTGATCGGCCAGTTAAAATGATCATTCTAAACTCACGATTGGTGTTCATTTAGTAAAAGTTTATAAATGAAAAATAATACATGGCATCACACAGTTTGGGATGGATTGAATTACTTAAACACTTTGTCGTATCTATTTCTGTCTCAAAATTTTCTACAATATAAAAAATTGAGCTAGATCATCGTGGGATTGGATTCGTATCATTCTGATCTCTAAATCAAAAGTTACAGACGATTTAGTGCGGACATGTCAACTTTAGTGGCCAATTTAAGTGATCATTCTAAACAGATCATTGGTGCTCATTAATTAGAGGCTTATAAATGAAGCCTAATGCATGTCACCACACAGTTTGGGACAGATTGGATTACTTGTACGCTTTGTCGTATCTTGTTCTGTCTTAAATTTTCTCACAATATAGAAATTGAACTAGCTTAATGTGGGCATTGGATTTGTGTCATTCTGAGCTATAAATCAAATATTATGGACGATTTAGTGCAGACATGTCAAGTTGATCGGCCAGTTAAAATTATCATTCTAAGCAAATCATTGGTGATCATTGAGTAAAGGCTTATAAGTGAATAGTTATGCATGGGATCAAGTAGTTTGGGATGGACTAGATTACTTGGACGGTTTGTCGTATCTATTTATGTCTCAAATTTTGTCACATAATAGGAAACATAGCTAGCTTAACGTTTGCATTGGATTCCTGTCATCTTGAGCTCCAAATCAAAAGTTACGGACGATTTAGTGTGGTCATGTCAACTTGATTGGCCAGTTAAACTGATCATTGGTGCTCATTGAGTAAAGGTTTATAAATGAAGCATAATGCATGACATCACACAGTTTGGTATAGATTTGATTACTTGGATGCTTTGTCGTATATAGTTCTGTCTCAACTTTTGCCACCATATAGAAAATTGAACTAGCTTATCATGGGCCTTGGATTCGTGTCGTTCTGACCTATAAATCAAAAGTTATGGATGATTTAGTGCAGACATTTCAAGTTGATCGACAACTTAAAGTGATCATTCTAAACTGATCTTTGGTTCTCACTGAGTAAGGGCTTACAAATGAAGTATAATGCATTGCATCACGAAGTCTGGGATAGTTGGATTATTTGGACGCTTTATCGTATCTAGTTCTGCTTCAAATTTTGTCACAATATATAAAATTGAACTAGCTTGGCGTGAGCATTGGATTCGTGTCATTCTAAGCTCTATATCAAAAGTTATAGAGGATTTAGTGAAGACATGTCAAGTTGATTTGCCCGTTAAAGTGATCATTCTAATCTGATCATTGGTGCTCATTGAGTAAGGGCTTTTAAATGAAGCATAATGCATGACATCACACTATTTTGGATAGATTGGATAACTTGGATGTTTAGCCGTATATAGTTCCGTCTCAAACTTTGTCATAATATAGAAAATTGAACTAGCTTAATGTGGGCATTGGATTCTTGTCATTCTAAGCAATAATTCAAAAGTTATGGATGATTTAGTGCAGACACATCGTGTTTATCGGCCAGTTAAAATGATGATTCTAAACTGATCATTGGTGCTCATTGAGTAAAAGCTTATAAATAAAAAATAATGCATGGCATCATGTGTCATTCTGAGCTATAAATCAAATATTATGGACGATTTAGTGCAGACATGTCAAGTTGATCAGCCAGTTAAAATTATCATTCTAAGCAAATCATTGGTGATCATTGAGTAAAGGCTTATAAGTGAATAGTTATGCATGGGATCAAGTAGTTTGGGATGGACTAGATTACTTGGACGGTTTTTCGTATCTATTTATGTCTCAAATTTTGTCACATAATAGAAAACATAGCTAGCTTAACGTCTGCATTGGATTCCTGTCATCTTGAGCTCCAAATCAAAAGTTACGGACGATTTAGTGTGGTCATGTCAACTTGATTGGCCAGTTAAACTGATCATTGGTGCTCATTGAGTAAAGGTTTATAAATGAAGCATAATGCATGACATCACGCAGTTTGGTATAGATTGGATTACTTGGATGCTTTGTCGTATATAGTTCTGTCTCAACTTTTGCCACCATATAGAAAATTGAACTAGCTTATCATGGGCCTTGGATCGTGTCGTTCTGACCTATAAATCAAAAGTTATGGATGATTTAGTGCAGACATTCCAAGTTGATCGGCAACTTAAAGTGATCATTCTAAACTGATCTTTGCTTCTCACTGAGTAAGGGCTTACAAATGAAGTATAATGCATTGCATCACGAAGTCTGGGACAGTTGGATTATTTGGACGCTTTATCGTATCTAGTTCTGTTTCAAATTTTGTCACAATATATAAAATTGAACTAGCTTGGCGTGAGCATTGGATTCGTGTCATTCTAAGCTCTAAATCAAAAGTTATAGAGGATTTAGTGAAGACATGTCAAGTTGATTTGCCCGTTAAAGTGATCATTCTAATCTGATCATTGGTGCTCATTGAGTAAGGGCTTTGAAATGAAGCATAATGCATGACATCACACTATTTTGGATAGATTGGATAACTTGGATGTTTAGCCATATATAGTTCCGTCTCAAACTTTGTCATAATATAGAAAATTGAACTAGCTTAATGTGGGCATTGGATTCTTGTCATTCTAAGCAATAATTCAAAAGTTATGGATGATTTAGTGCAGACACATCATGTTTATCGGCCAGTTAAAATGATGATTCTAAACTGATCATTGGTGCTCATTGAGTAAAAGCTTATAAATAAAAAATAATGCATGGCATCATGCATTTTGGGATGGATTGGATTACTTGTACGCTTTGTAGTATCTGTTTTTATATCAAATTTTGTCACAATAGAAAATGGAGCTAGCTTAATGTGGGCATTGGATTCGTATCATTCTAAGCTCTAACTCAAAAGTTACGGATGATTTAGTGAAGACACGTCAAGTTGAGTGGCCAGTTAAAATGATCATTCTAAATAGATCACTGGTGCTCATTAAGTAGAGGCTTATAAATGAAGCAAAAAGTATGACTTCAGTAGTTTGGATAGATTGGTACTTGGATGCTTTGTTGTCTCTATTTTTGGCTTAGATTTTGTCAATATATAGAAAATTGAGCTCGCTTAACGTGGGCATAGGATTAGTGTCATTATGAGCTCTAAATCAAAAGTTACACATGATTTAGCGTGAAAATGTCAATTTGATTGGCCAGTTAATATGATTAATTTAAACTGATCACTGGTGCTCAATGAGTAAAGGTTTATAAATGAAGCATAATGCATGACATCACGGAGTTTGGGATAGATTAGATTAGTTGGATGTTTTTTTCGTATATAGTTCAGTCTGAAACTTTGTCACAATATAGAAAATTGAACTAGCTTAATGTGGGCATTGGATTCGTGTCATTCTTAGCTATAAATTATGGATAATTTAGTGCAGACATGTTAAATTGATCAGCCAGTTAAAATGATGATTCTAAACTGATCATTGGTGCTCATTGAGTAAAAGCTTATAAATGAAAAATAATGCATGGCATCACGCAATTTGGGATGGATTGGATTACTTGGAAGCTTTGTCATATCTATTTCTATCTCAAATTTTGTCACAATAAAGAAAACTGAGCGACCGTAACCTGGGCATGAGATTCGTGTCATTCTGATCTCTAAATAAAAAATTACAAATGATTTAGTGCATACATGTCAAGTTGATCGGCGAGATAAAGTGATCATTCTAAAGTGATCATTGGTGCATATTGAGTAAAGGCTTATAAATAAAGCATAATGCATGGCACCACATAGTTTGGGATAGATTGGATTACTTAGACGCTTTGTCGTATCTAGTTCTTTCTCAAATTTTCTCACAATATAGAAGTCGAACTAGCTTAATGTGGGCATTGGATTTGTGTTATTCTGAGCTATAACTCAAATGTTTTGGACGATATTGTGCAGACATGTCAAATTGATCGGCCAGTTAAAATTATCATTCTAACTTGATCATTGGTGCTCATTAACTAAAGGCTTATAAATGAAGAATAATGCATGGCATAACGCAGTTTGGGATGGACTGGATTACTTGGACGGTTTGTCGTATCTATTTATGTCTCAAATTTTGTCAGAACATAGAAAATTGAGCTAGCTTAATAATAAGTCATGGAGAGACTGAAATACATAGAAACTTAATTTTTGATGATACTTAAGAGTTGGATAAGTGGTTAATCGTAAAATAGGTCTAACTCATGGAATCAAACATTATAAGTAAACTAAAAATGTGTCAGTTTTGATAATATCACAAAAGTGAAGGACAAAAATATAAGAACCGTGTAGGAATGGTAAATGTGACAAAAATTAGACAGCATATATAAGTCAAAAGAAAATAAGTCTACTTGTCTACCTATGTAATAAAATTCTCACTCTATTTCTCATTGCTTTGTTCGAATAAGTTACTAAATTGTGTCGGTTAAACTCTCTGATGTTAAAAGATTATGGATGGAAACTAAATTTTTTGATGCATAAATGACTCTTAACCAATGCATAAACTAATTCGATAATTAATAAACATTAATAATTAAGCCAACTAATTTCATATTCTCCTAACATTAATTTTCATTTGTCATGGGAAGAAAACCAAATTTCAATTTGGTATAGACATTTCAACGAACATCTTTCGTATATGAAGAATTTGAATGATGAAGTCAAAAACTCATGAATCTAAATCTTATCATAAATTATGTACCTACCCATCTCAATTTACGAGACCCATACCTCAAAGGTTTCACTACTCACTGATGATCAAGAAACAAACAAAGATTTAAGAAATTAAGTTAAAGAGATTTAAGAAATTTTATTAAAATTTGGGGTTTCATCAAACAAATTTAGTTTAACTATGTCATAGGTTATAATCAATAAAAACTGCTTAAATTACATAACGGAATTCTTTGTTGTGGGATTTTTCATGTTCTTCTTACTTCAGATTTTTCATGTTCTTATTGAATAAAAGCTTATAAATGAAGAATAATGCATGGCATCACGCAGTTTTGGATGGACTGGATTACTTGGATGTTTTGTCGTATATAGTTCAGTCTCAAACTTTGTCACAATATAGAAAATTGAACTAGCTTAATGTGGACATTGGATTCGTTTCATTCTGAGCAATAAATCAAAAGTTATGGATGATTTAGTGCAGACATGTCAAGTTGATCGGCTAGTTAAAATTATGATTCTAAACTGATCATTGGTGCTCATTGAGTAAAAGCTTATAAATGAAAAATAATGCATGGCATCACGCAATTTGGGACAGATTGGATTACTTGGACGTTTTGTCATATCTATTTCTATCTCAAATTTTGTCATAATAATGAAAAATGAGCTACCGTAACGTACGCATTAAATTCGTGTCATTATGAGCTCTAAATCAAAAATTACAGACGATTTAGTGCAGAAATGTCAAGTTGATTGGCCAGTTAAAGTGATCATTCTAAACTGATCGTTGGTGCTCATTGAGTAAAGGCTTATAAATAAAGCATAATGCATGGCACCACATAGTTTGGGATAGATTGGATTACTTGGACGTTTTGTCGTATCTAGTTTTGTCTCAAATTTTGTCACAATATAGAAATTGAACTAGCTTAATGTGGGCATTGGATTTGTGTCATTCTGAGCTATAAATCAAATGTTATGGATGATTTAGTGCAGACATGTTAGGTTGATTGGCCAGTTAAAATGATCATTCAAACCTGATCATTGTTGTTCATTGGGTAAAAGGCTTATAAATGAAGCAAAATGCATGACATCACGGAATTTGGGATATATTGGATTACTTGGATGTTTGGTTGTATCTATTCTGTCTCAAACTTTGTCACAATATAGAAAATTGAACTAGCTTAATGTGGGTAATGGATTCATGTCGTTCTGAGCTATAAATCAAAGGTTATGGACGATTTACTACAGACATGTCAAGTTGATCAGCCACTTAAAATTACCAAACTAACCTCATCACTTGTGTTCATTGAGTAAAGGCTTATAAATGAAGAATAAAGCATGGCATCACGCAGTTTGGGTTGGACTGGATTACTTGGATGGTTTGTCGTATCTATTTATGTCTTAAATTTTGTCACAGTATAGAAAACTGAGCTAGCTTAACGTTTGCATTGGATTCGTGTCACCCTGAGCTCTAAATAAAAATTTATGGAAGATTTAGTTCGGACATGTCAAGTTGATCGGCTAGTTAAACTGATCATTCCAAACTGATCATTGGTGCTCATTGAGTAAAGGTTTATAAATGAAGCATAATGCATGGCATCACGCAGTTTGGGATAGATTGGATTACTTGGATGCTTTGTCATGTCTAATTCAGTCTAAAATTTTGTCACAATGTAGAAAATTGAAATAGGTTGACATGGGCATTGGGTTCGTGTCGTTCGGAGCTATAAATCAAAAGTCATGGACGATTTAGTGCAGTCATATCAAGTTGATCGGCCAGTTAAAGTGATCATTCTAAACTGGTCATTGGTACTCATTAAATAAAGGTTTGTAAATGAATTATAAAGCATGGTATCATGCAGTGTGGGATGGACTGGATTACTAGGACGCTTTGTCATATCTAGTTGTGTCTCAAATTTTTTCACAATATGGAAAATTGAACTAGCCTAATTTGGCCATTGGATTCGTGTAACTCTGAGCTATAAATCAAAAGTTATGGAAGATTAGTGCACGCATGTCAAGTTGATCGGCCTGTTAAAATGATCATTCTAAACTCATCATTGGTGCTCATTTAATAAAAGCTTATAAATGAAAAATAATGCATGCATCACGCAGTTTGGGATGTATTGGATTTCTTGGACACATTGTCGTATCTATTTCTGTCTCAAATTTTGTCACAATACAGAAAAGTGAGCTAGCTTATCATGGGCATTGGATTCGTGCCATTCTGAGCTGTAAAACAAAAGTTACAGACGATTTAGTGCGGATATGTCAATTTAATCGACCAGTTAAAGTGATCATTGGTGCTCACTGAGTAAAGGCTAATAAATGAAGCATAATGCATGGCATCACACAGTTTTTAATAGATTGGTGCTCATTGAGTTAAAACTTATAAATGAATCATAATGCATGGAATCACGCAGTTTTGGATATATTTGATTACTTGGATGCTTTGTCGTCTCTATTTCTCTTTCAAAATTTGTCAAAATATAGAAAATTGACCTAGCTTATCGTGGGCATTGGATTCGTTTAATTCCAAGCTCCAAATCAAAAGTTACAGACGATTTAGTGCGGACATGTCAAGTTGATGGGCTATTTAAAGTGATCATTCTAAACTGATCATTTGTGCTCATTGAGTAAAGACTTATAAATGAAGCATAATGGATGGCATCACACAGTTTGGGTTATATATCATTACATGGAGGCTTTGTTGTATCTAGTTCTGTTTCAAATTTTGTCACAATATAGAACATTGAACTTGCTTAATGTTGGCATTGGATTCCTGTCATTCTCAGCTATAAATCAAAAAGTTATGGACGATTTACTGCAGAAATGTCAAGTTGATCGATCAGTTAAAATGATCATTCTAAACTGATCGTTGATTCTCATTGTGTAAATGCTTATAAATGAACCATAATGCATGGCATCACACAGTTTTGGATAGATTGGATTTCTTGTACGCTTTTTCGTATCTATTTATGTCTCAAATTTTGTTACAATATAGAAAAGAGAGGTATTTTAATGTGGGCATTGGATTCGTGTCAATTTGAGCTTTAAATCAAAAGTTACAGACGATTTAGTTCGGACATGTAAAGGCTTACAAATGAAACATAAAGCATGGCAACAAGTAGGTTGAATAGATTGGATTACTTGGACGCTTTGTTGAATCTAGTTCTGTTTCAAATTTTTTTCACCATATAGAAAATTGAACTTGCATAATGTTGGCATTGGATTCGTGTTATTCTCAGCTATAAATCAAAAAGTTATGGACGATTTACAGCAGAAATGTCAAGTTGATCGATCAGTTAAAATGATCATTCTAAACTGATCGTTGTTTCTCATTGTGTAAATGCTTATAAATGAACCATAATGCATGACATCACACAGTTTTGGATAGATTGGATTACTTGGACTCTTGTCATATCTATTTATGTCTCAAATTTTGTTAAAATATAGAAATTAAGGTACCTTAATGTGGGCATTGGATTCGTGTCATTCTGAGCTTTAAATCAAAAGTTACAGACGATTTAGTTTGGACATGGCAAATTGAGTGGCCAGTTAAAATGATAATTCTAAACAGATCATTGGTTCTCATTAAGAGGCTTACGAATGAAACATAAACCATGGCATCAAGTAGTTTGGATAGATTGGATTACTTGGACGCTTTGTTGAATCTAGTTTTGTTTCAAATTTTGTCACCTTATAGAAAGTTGAACTTGCGTAATGTTGGCATTGGATTCGTGTTATTCTCAGCTATAAATCAAGAATTTATGGAAGATTTACAGCATAAATGTCAAGTTGATCGATCAGTTAAAATGATCATTCTAAACTGATAGTTGGTTCTCATTGTGAAATGATTATAAATGAACCATAATGCATGGTATCACACAGTTTTGGATATATTGGATTACTTGGACGCTTTTTCTTATCTATTTATGTCTCAAATTTTGTTACAATATAGAAAATTGAGGTACCTTAATGTGGGTATTGGATTCGTGTCATTCTAAGCTTTAAATCAAAAGTTATGGACGATTTAGTTTGGACATGTCAAATTGAGTAGCCAGTTAAAATGATAATTCTAAACAAATCATTGGTGCTCATTGAGTAAAGGCTTATAAATGAAGAATAATGCATGGGATCATGCATTTTGGGATGGACTGGATTACTTGGACGGTTTGTCTTATCTATTTATGTCTCAAATTTTGTCACAATATAGAAAATTTAGCTAGCTTGACGTGGGCATTGGATTCTTGTCATTCTGAGATATAAATCAAAAGTTACGGATGATTTAATGTGGATATATCAAGTTTATCGGCCAGTTAAAGTGATCAATCTAAACTAATCATTGGTGCTCATTGAGTAAAGGCTTAAAAATGAAGAATAATGCATGGCATCACACATTTTGGGATGGACTGGATTACTTGAACGCTTTGTCATATCTATTTTGTCTTCCATTTTGTCAAAATATAGAAAATTGATCTAGCTTAAGGTGGGCATTGGATTCGTGTCATTTTGAGCTCTAAATCAAATGTTACGAATGATTTAGTGTGGACATGTCAAGTTGAGTGGCTAGTTAAAGTGATCATTCTAAACAGGTAATAGGTGCTCATTAAGTGAAGCCTTATAAATGAAGCATAGAGCATGGCATCACGTAGTTTGGATAGATTGGATTACTAGGACGCTTTGTCGTCTCTATTTCTATCTCAAGTTTTGTCAAAGTATAGAAAATTGAGCTAGCTTAACATGGGCATTGGATTCGAGTCAATCAAAAGTTGTGGACTATTTGGTGTGTAGATGTATAGTTCATCGGCCAGTTAATATGATAATTCTAAAATGATCATTGGTGCTCATTGAGTAAAGGACTATAAATGAAGCATAATGCATGGCATCACGCAGTTTAGGATAGATTGGATTACTTGGACAATTTGTCGTATCTAGTTCTGTTTCAAATTTTGTGATAATTTAGAAAATTGAGATAGCTTAATGTGGGCATTGGATTCGTGTCATTCTGAGCTCTATATCAAAAGTTACAGACGATTTAGTGCAGACATGTCAATTATATCAGACTGTTAAAATGATCATTCTAAATTGATCATAGGTGTTGATTGAGTAAAGGGTTATAAATGAAGCATAATGCATGCCATCACGCAGTTTGGGATAGATTGGATTACTTGGACACTTTGTCATATCTTGTTCTGTTTCAAATTGTGTTACAATATAGAAAATTGACCTAGCTTAATGTGGGCATTGGATTCGTGTCATTCTGAGCTATAAATAAAAAGTTATGGATGATTTAATGCAGACATGACAAGTTGATCGGCCTGTTAAAATGATCATTCTAAATTGATCATTGGTGCCCATTGAGTAAAAGCTTATCAATGGAAAATAATGCATGGCATCACGCAGTTTGAATTGGATTGGATTACTTGGACGCTTTGTCGTATCTATTTATGTCTCAGATTTTGTTCCAATATAGAAAATTGAGCTAGCCTAACGTGGGCATTAGATTCGTGTCATTCTAAACTCTAAATCAAAAGTTACGAACGATTTAGTGCAGACATGTCAAGTTGAGCGGCCAGTTAAAGTAACCATTCTAAACAAATAATTGGTGCTCATTAAGTAGAGGCTTATAAATGAAGTAGAAAGCATGACATAAGTTAGTCTGGATAGATTGCATTTGTTGGACGCTTTTTTGCCTCTTCTTTGTCTCAAATTTTGTCAAAATATAGAAAATTTAGCTAGCTTAACGTGGAAATTGGATTCGTGTCATTCTGAGCTCTAAATCAAAAGCTACAGACTATTTAGTGTGGACATGTCAAGTTGAGTGGCCAGTTAAAGTGATCATTTTAAGCAGATCAATGGTACTCATTAAGTAAAGGCTTATAAATGAAGCATAAAGCTTGGGAGCAAGTAGTTTGGATAGATTGGATTACTTGGACGCGTTGTCGTCTCTATTTCTATCTCAAATTTTATCAAAATATAGAAAATTGAGATAGTTTAACGGGGACATTGGATTCATGGCATTCTGAGCTCTAAATCAAAAGTTACGGACGATATAGTATGGACATGTCAAGCTGATCAACAAGTTAAACTGATCATTCTTAACTGATCATTGCTGCTTATTGAGTAAAGGCTTATAAATGAAGCATAATGCATGGCATCACATAGTTATGGATAGAATGAATTACTTGGACGATTTGTCGTATCTATTTCTGTCTTAAATTTTGTTACACTGTAGAAATTGAGGTAGCTTAAAGTGGGCATTAGATTCGTGTCATACTGAGCTCTAAATCAAAGGTTACAGACAATTTAGTGCAGACATGTCAAGTTGAGTGCCCAGTTAAAGTGATCATTCAAAACAGATCATTGGTGCTCATTAAGTAAAGGCTTATAATAAAGCATTGCATCAAGTAGTTTAGATGGATTGGATTACTTGAATGCTTTTTCGTCTCTATTTCTGTCTCATATTTTGTCAAAATATAGAAAATTGAGCTAGCTTAGCGTGGGCGTTGAATTCGTGTCATTCTGAGCTCTAAGTCAAAAGTTACGGACAATTTAATTTGGACAGTTCAAGTTGATCGGTTAGTTAATATGATTATTTTAAACTGATCATTAGTGCTTATTGAGTAAAGGCTTCTAAATAAAACATAATGAATAGCATCACATAGTTTGGGATAGATTGGATTAGTGGGATATTGTATCGAGCCAGTTCTGTCTCGAATTTTGTAACAATATAGAAAATTGATCTAGCTCAATGTGGGCAGTGGATTCGTGTCATTCTGAGCTACAAATGAAAAATTATACACGATTTAGTGCAGATATGCCAAGTTGATCGGCCAGTTAAAATGATCATTATAAACTGATCATTGGTGCTGATTGAGTAAAAGCTCATAAATGAAAAACAATGCATGGCATCACGCAGTTTGGGATGGATTGGATTACTTGGAAGCTTTGTCGTATCTAGTTCTGTCTCAAATTTTGTCACAATATAGAAAATTGAGCTAGCTTAACGTGAACATTGGATTCATGTCATTCTGAGCTCTAAATAAAATGTTACGAATGATTTAGTGTGGACATGTAAGTTGATCGGCCATTTAAAATAACTATTCTAAACTGATCGTTGGTGCTCGTTAAGTAAAAGCTTATAAACGAAGAATAATGAATGGCATCATGCAGTTCCGGATTGACTGGATTACTTGGTTGCTTTATCGTATCTATTTGTGCCACAAGTTTTGTGACATTATAGAAAAAATAGCTAGCTTAACATGGTCATTGGATTCGGTCATTCTGAGCTCTAAATCAAAAGTTACGAACGATTTAGTGCGGAAATGCAAGTTGATCGGGCATTTAAAGTGATCATTCTAAACTGATCATAGGTGCTCATTCAATAAAGGCTTATAAATGAAGCATAATGCATGGTATCATGCTGTTTGGGATATATTGGATTACTTGGACGCTTTGTTGTCTCTACTTCTGTCTTAAATTTTGTCAAAATATAGAAAATTTATCTAGCTTAACGTGGGCCTTGATGTCGTGTCATTTTGAGCTCAAAATCAAAAGTTACGGACGATTTAGTGGAGACATGTTAAGTTGATCAGCCAGTTAATATGATTATTCTAAACTGATCATTGGTTCAAATTGAGTGAAGGCTTATAAATGAGGAATAATGTATTGCATCACACAATTTTGGATAGATTGGATTACTAGGACATTTGGTCGTATCTATTTTGGTCTAAAATTTTGTTACGATATAGAGTTAACCTAGCTTAACCTGGGCATTGGATTCATGTCATTTGGAGCTACAAATCAAATGTTAAGGACGATTTAGTGCGTACATGTCAAGTTAATCAGACAGTTAAAGTGATTATTCTAAACTGATCATTGGTTCTCATTGAGTAAAATCTTATCAATGAAGCATAATGCATGGCATCACCTAATTTTGGTTAGATTGGATTATTTAGATGCTTCGTCGTATCTTATTATGTCTCAAATTTTGTTACAATATAGAAAATTGAGCTAGCTTAACGTGGGCATTGGATTCATGTCCTTCTTAAATCAAAAGTTACGAACGATTTAGTGCGGACATGTCAAGTTTTTCTTAACAGATAATTGGTGCTAAGTAAGGAAAGGTTTATAAATGAAGCATAAAGCATGACATCAAGTAGTTTGGATAGATTGAATTAATTGGACACTTTTTCATCTCTATTTCTGTCTTAAATTTTGTCACAGTATAGAAAATTGAGCTAGGTTAACGTGGACACTGGATTCGTGTTATTCTGAGCTCTAAATCAAAAGTTACGGACAGTTTAGTGTGGACATGTCAAATTGATGGGCCAGTTAAAGTGATCATTTTCAATTGATCATTGGTGCTCATTGAGTAAAGCCTTATAAATGAAGCATAATGCATGGCATTACGCAGTCTGGATGGAGTGGATGACTTGGACGCTTTGTATTATCTACTTTTGACTCAAATTTTGTCAAAATATAGAAAATTGAACTAGCTTAACTTGGGCATTGGATTCATGTCGTTCTGAGCTTTAAATCAAAAGTTACGGACGATTTAGTGCAGACATGTCAAGTTGCTCGGCCAGTTAAAGTGGTCTTTCTAAACTGATCATTGGTGTTCATTGAGTAAAGGCTTAAAAATGAAGCATAATGCATGGCATCACGCAGTTTGGGTTATATTGGATTACATGGGAGCTTTTTCGTATCTAGTTTTGTTTCAAATTTTGTCAAAATATAGAAAATTGAACTACTTTTATGTGGGCATTGGATTCGCATCATTCAGAGCTATAAATCAAAAGCTATGGACTATTTAGTGCAGACATTTCAAGTTTATCGGTCAGTTAAAATGATTATTCTAAACTGATCTTTGGTGCTCATTGAGTAAAAGCTTATAAATGAAGAATAATGCATGGCATCACGCTGTTTGGGATAGATTGGATTACTTGGACGTTTTAAATTTTGTCACAATATAGAAAATTGAACAAGGTTAATGCGGGCATTAGATTCGTATAATTCTGAGCTATAAATCAAAAGTTATGGAAGATTTAGTGCATACATGACAAGTTGATCGGCCACTTAAAATGATCATTCTAAACTGCTCATTGGTGCTCACTGAGTAAAAGCTTATAAATGAAAACTAATGCATGGCATCACGCAGTTTGGGATGGATTGGATTACTTGGGCGCTTTGTCGTATCTATTTCTATCTCAAATTTTGTCACAATATAGAAAATTGAGGTAGCTTAACGTGGGCATTGAATTTATGTCATTCGAAGCTCTAAATCAAAAGTTACAGATGATTTAGTGCGTACATGTCAGGTTGATTGGCCAGTTAAAGTGGTCATTCTAAATTGATCATCGGTGCTCATTGACTAAAGGCTTATAAATCAAGCATAATGTATGGCATCACGTAGTTCGGATAGTTTGGATTACTTCGACGCTTTGTCGTATGTAGTTTTGTTTCAAATTTTGTCGCAATATAAAAAAATTGACCTAGCTTAATGCAGGAATTGGATTCATGTCATTTTGAGCTATAAATAAAAAGTTAAAGATGATTTAGTGAAGACATTACAAGTTGATCGGCCAGTTAAAATGATCATTATAAACTGATCATTGGTGCTCATTGAGTAAAAGCTCATAAATGAAAAACAATGCATGGCATCACGCAGTTTGGGATAGATTGGATTACTTGGAAGCTTTGTGGTATCTAGTTCTGTCTCAAATTTTGTCACAATATAGAAAATTGAGCTAGCTTAATGTGAACATTGGATTCATGTCATTCTGAGCTCTAAATCAAATGTTACGAACGATTTAGTGTGGACATGTAAGTTGATCGGCCATTTAAAATGACTATTCTAAACTGATCCTTGGTGCTCGTTAAGTAAAAGCTTATAAACGAAGAATAATGAATGGCATCATGCAGTTCTGGATTACTTGGTTGCTTTATCGTATCTATTTGTGCCACAAGTTTTGTGACAATATAGAAAAAATAGCTAGCTTAACATGGTCATTGGATTCGGTCATTCTGAGCTCTAAATCAAAAGTTACGAACGATTTAGTGCGGAAATGCAAGTTGATCGGGCATTTAAAGTGATCATTCTAAACTGATCATAGGTGCTCATTCAGTAAAGGCTTATAAATGAAGCATAATGCATGGTATCATGCTGTTTGGGATATATTGGATTACTTGGACGCTTTGTTGTCTCTACTTCTGTCTTAAATTTTGTCAAAATATAGAAAATTTATCTAGCTTAACGTGGGCCTTGAAGTCGTGTCATTTTGAGCTCAAAATCAAAAGTTACGGACGATTTAGTGGAGACATGTCAAGTTGATCAGCCAGTTAATATGATTATTCTAAACTGATCATTGGTTCTCATTGAGTGAAGGCTTATAAATGAGGAATAATGTATTGCATCACACAATTTTGGATAGATTTGATTACTAGGACATTTGGTCGTATCTATTTTGGTCTAAAATTTTGTTACGATATAGAGTTAACCTAGCTTAACCTGGGCATTGGATTCATGTCATTTGGAGCTACAAATAAAATGTTAAGGACGATTTAGTGCGTACATGTCAAGTTTATCAGACAGTTAAAGTGATTATTCTAAACTGATCATTGGTTCTCATTGAGTAAAATCTTATCAATGAAGCATAATGCATGGCATCACCTAATTTTGGTTAGATTGGATTATTTAGATGCTTCGTCGTATCTTATTATGTCTCAAATTTTGTTACAATATAGAAAATTGAGCTAGCTTAACGTGGGCATTGGATTCATGTCCTTCTTAAATCAAAAGTTACGAACGATTTAGTGCGGACATGTCAAGTTTTTCTTAACAGATAATTGGTGCTAAGTAAGGAAAGGTTTATAAATGAAGCATAAAGCATGACATCAAGTAGTTTGGATAGATTGAATTAATTGGACACTTTTTCATCTCTATTTCTGTCTTAAATTTTGTCACAGTATAGAAAATTGAGCTAGGTTAACGTGGACACTGGATTCGTGTTATTCTGAGCTCTAAATCAAAAGTTACGGACAGTTTAGTGTGGACATGTCAAATTGATGGGCCAGTTAAAGTGATCATTTTCAATTGATCATTGGTGCTCATTGAGTAAAGCCTTATAAATGAAGCATAATGCATGGCATTACGCAGTCTGGATGGAGTGGATGACTTGGACGCTTTGTATTATCTACTTTTGACTCAAATTTTGTCAAAATATAGAAAATTGAACTAGCTTAACTTGGGCATTGGATTCATGTCGTTCTGAGCTTTAAATCAAAAGTTACGGACGATTTAGTGCAGACATGTCAAGTTGCTCGGCCAGTTAAAGTGGTCTTTCTAAACTGATCATTGGTGTTCATTGAGTAAAGGCTTAAAAATGAAGCATAATGCATGGCATCACGCAGTTTGGGTTATATTGGATTACATGGGAGCTTTTTCGTATCTAGTTTTGTTTCAAATTTTGTCAAAATATAGAAAATTGAACTACTTTTATGTGGGCATTGGATTCGCATCATTCAGAGCTATAAATCAAAAGCTATGGACTATTTAGTGCAGACATTTCAAGTTTATCGGTCAGTTAAAATGATCATTCTAAACTGATCTTTGGTGCTCATTGAGTAAAAGCTTATAAATGAAGAATAATGCATGGCATCACGCTGTTTGGGATAGATTGGATTACTTGGACGTTTTAAATTTTGTCACAATATAGAAAATTGAACAAGGTTAATGCGGGCATTAGATTCGTATAATTCTGAGCTATAAATCAAAAGTTATGGAAGATTTAGTGCATACATGACAAGTTGATCGGCCACTTAAAATGATCATTCTAAACTGCTCATTGGTGCTCACTGAGTAAAAGCTTATAAATGAAAAATAATGCATGGCATCACGCAGTTTGGGATGGATTGGATTACTTGGACGCTTTGTCGTATCTATTTCTATCTCAAATTTTGTCACAATATAGAAAATTGAGGTAGCTTAACGTGGGCATTGAATTTATGTCATTCGAAGCTCTAAATCAAAAGTTACAGATGATTTAGTGCGTACATGTCAGGTTGATTGGCCAGTTAAAGTGGTCATTCTAAATTGATCATCGGTGCTCATTGACTAAAGGCTTATAAATCAAGCATAATGTATGGCATCACGTAGTTCGGATAGTTTGGATTACTTCGACGCTTTGTCGTATGTAGTTTTGTTTCAAATTTTGTCGCAATATAAAAAAATTGACCTAGCTTAATGCAGGAATTGGATTCATGTCATTTTGAGCTATAAATAAAAAGTTAAAGATGATTTAGTGAAGACATTACAAGTTGATCGGCCAGTTAAAATGATCATTATAAACTGATCATTGGTGCTCATTGAGTAAAAGCTCATAAATGAAAAACAATGCATGGCATCACGCAGTTTGGGATAGATTGGATTACTTGGAAGCTTTGTGGTATCTAGTTCTGTCTCAAATTTTGTCACAATATAGAAAATTGAGCTAGCTTAATGTGAACATTGGATTCATGTCATTCTGAGCTCTAAATCAAATGTTACGAACGATTTAGTGTGGACATGTAAGTTGATCGGCCATTTAAAATGACTATTCTAAACTGATCCTTGGTGCTCGTTAAGTAAAAGCTTATAAACGAAGAATAATGAATGGCATCATGCAGTTCTGGATTACTTGGTTGCTTTATCGTATCTATTTGTGCCACAAGTTTTGTGACAATATAGAAAAAATAGCTAGCTTAACATGGTCATTGGATTCGGTCATTCTGAGCTCTAAATCAAAAGTTACGAACGATTTAGTGCGGAAATGCAAGTTGATCGGGCATTTAAAGTGATCATTCTAAACTGATCATAGGTGCTCATTCAGTAAAGGCTTATAAATGAAGCATAATGCATGGTATCATGCTGTTTGGGATATATTGGATTACTTGGACGCTTTGTTGTCTCTACTTCTGTCTTAAATTTTGTCAAAATATAGAAAATTTATCTAGCTTAACGTGGGCCTTGAAGTCGTGTCATTTTGAGCTCAAAATCAAAAGTTACGGACGATTTAGTGGAGACATGTCAAGTTGATCAGCCAGTTAATATGATTATTCTAAACTGATCATTGGTTCTCATTGAGTGAAGGCTTATAAATGAGGAATAATGTATTGCATCACACAATTTTGGATAGATTTGATTACTAGGACATTTGGTCGTATCTATTTTGGTCTAAAATTTTGTTACGATATAGAGTTAACCTAGCTTAACCTGGGCATTGGATTCATGTCATTTGGAGCTACAAATCAAATGTTAAGGACGATTTAGTGCGTACATGTCAAGTTAATCAGACAGTTAAAGTGATTATTCTAAACTGATCATTGGTTCTCATTGAGTAAAATCTTATCAATGAAGCATAATGCATGGCATCACCTAATTTTGGTTAGATTGGATTATTTAGATGCTTCGTCGTATCTTATTATGTCTCAAATTTTGTTACAATATAGAAAATTGAGCTAGCTTAACGTGGGCATTGGATTCATGTCCTTCTTAAATCAAAAGTTACGAACGATTTAGTGCGGACATGTCAAGTTTTTCTTAACAGATAATTGGTGCTAAGTAAGGAAAGGCTTATAAATGAAGCATAAAGCATGACATCAAGTAGTTTGGATAGATTGGATTAATTGGACACTTTGTCATCTCTATTTCTGTCTTAAATTTTGTCACAGTATAGAAAATTGAGTTGGGTTAACGTGGACATTGGATTCGTGTCATTCTGAGCTCTAAATCAAAAATTACGGACAGTTTAGTGTGGACATGTCAAATTGATGGGCCAGTTAAAGTGATCATTTTCAATTGATCATTGGTGCTCATTGAGTAAAGCCTTATAAATGAAGCATAATGCATGGCATCACGCAGTTTGGATGGACTGGATGACTTGGACGCTTTGTATTATCTATTTTTGACTCAAGTTTTGTCAAAATATAGAAAATTGAGCTAGCTTAACTTGGGCATTGGATTCATGTCGTTCTGAGCTTTAAATCAAAAGTTACGGACGATTTAGTGCAGACATGTCAAGTTGATCGGCCAGTTAAAGTGGTCATTCTAAACTGATCATTGGTGCTCATTGAGTAAAGGCTTATAAATGAAGCATAATGCATGGCATCACGCAGTTTGGGTTATATTGGATTACTTGGGAGCTTTTTCGTATCTAGTTTTGTTTCAAATTTTATCAAAATATAGAAAATTGAACTACTTTAATGTGGGCATTGGATTCGCGTCATTCGGAGCTATAAATCAAAAGCTATGGACTATTTAGTGCAGACATTTCAAGTTGATCGGTCAGTTAAAATGATCATTCTAAACTGATCATTGGTGCTCATTGAGTAAAAGCTTATAAATGAATAATAATGCATGGCATCACTCTGTTTGGGATAGATTGGAGTACTTGGACGTTTTAAATTTTGTCACAATATAGAAAATTGAACAAGGTTAATGCGGGCATTGGATTCATATAACTCTGAGCTATAAATCAAAAGTTATGGAAGATTTAGTGCATACATGACAAGTTGATCGGCCACTTAAAATGATCATTCTAAACTGCTCATTGGTGCTCACTGAGTAAAAGCTTATAAATGAAAACTAATGCATGGCATCACGCAGTTTGGGATGGATTGGATTACTTGGGCGCTTTGTCGTATCTATTTCTATCTCAAATTTTGTCACAATATAGAAAATTGAGGTAGCTTAACGTGGGCATTGAATTTATGCCATTCAAAGCTCTAAATCAAAAGTTACAGATGATTTAGTGCGTACATGTCAGGTTGATTGGCCAGTTAAAGTGGTAATTCTAAACTGATCATCGGTGCTCATTGACTAAAGGCTTATAAATGAAGCATAATGTATGGCATCAGTAGTTAGGATAGTTTGGATTACTTCGATGCTTTGTCGTATCTAGTTTTGTTTCAATTTTGTCACAATATAAAAAATTGACCTAGCTTAATGTGGGAATTGGATTCATGTCATTTTGAGCTATAAATAAAAAGTTAAAGATGATTTAGTGAAGACATTACAAGTTGATCGGCCAGTTAAAATGATCATTATAAACTGATCATTGGTGCTCATTGAGTAAAAGCTTATAAATGAAAAATAATGCATGATATCACATAGTTTAGGATGGACTGGATTACTTAAACGCTTTGTCATATATATATTTCTATATCCAATTTTGTCATAATATTGTAAATTGATCTAGCTTAACGTGTGCATTGGATTCGCGTCATTATGAGCTTTAAATCAAAAGTTTTGGATGATTTAGTGCAGACATGTCAAGTTGATGGCCAATTAAAGTGATCATTCTAAACTGATCATTAGTGCTCATTAAATAAAGGCTTACAAATGAAGCATAAAGCATGACATCACGTAGTTTGGGATAGATTTTATTACATGTACGCTTTGTCGTCTCTGTTTTTTCGTAAGTTTTGTCAAAATATAGAAAAGTGAGCTAGCTTATCGTGGGAATTGGATTCGTGTCATTCTAAGCTCTAAATCAAAATTTATTGACGATTTAGTGTGGACATTTCGAGTTGATCGGCTAGTTAATATAGTTATTCTAAACTGATCATTGGTGCTCATTAAGTTAAGGCTTATGAATTAACCACACTGCATGGAATCATGAAAATTTGGATAGCTTTGATTACTTAAATGCTTTGTCATATCTAGTTTTGTAATAGATTTTGTCAAAATATAAAAAAATTGAACTAGCTTAATGTGGGCATTGGATTCGTGTCATTATGGGATATAAATCAAAAGTTACGGACGATTTAGTGTAGGCATGTCATGTTGATCGGTCACTTAAAATGATAATTCTAAACTGATCATCGGTGCTCATTGAGTAAAAGTTTATAAATGAAGAATAATGCATGGCATCATGCAGTTTGGGATAGACTGGATTACTTGGACGCTTTTTGTCGCATCTATTTTTGTCTCAAATTTTGCTACAATATAGAAAGTTATGGACGATTCAGTGCGGACATGTCTAGTTGATCGGCCCGTTAAAGTGATCATTCTAAACTGATAATTGGTGCTCATTGAGTAAAGGCTTATAGATGAATCATAATGCATGGCATCACATAGGTTTAGATAGATTGTGTTACTTGGACACATTTTGTATCTAGTTTTGTTTCAAATTTTGTTACAAGATATATAAATTAGCTAGCTTAATGTGGGCATTGGATTCGTGTCATTCTGAGCTCTAATTCAAAAGTTACGGATGACTTAGTTGGACATGTCAAGTTGATCGGCCAGTTCAAGTGATCATTCTAAACTGATCATTGGTGCTCATTAAGTAAAGTCTTATAAATAAAGCATAATGCATGGCATCACGCAATTTTCAATAGATTTGATTACTTGGACGCTTGGTCGTCTCTATTTCTATCTGAAATTTTGTCAAAATATAGAAAATTAATGTAGCTTAACGTGGGCATTGGATTCGTATCATTTTGAGCTCTAAATCGAAAGTTATGATCAATTTAGTGCAGACATGTCAATTTGATCGGCAAGTTAATATAATTATTCTAAACTGATAATTGGTTCTCATTGAGTAAAGGCCTATAAATGAAGCATAATGCATGGCATCACACAATTTTGAATAGATTTGATTACTCGGACGCTTTGTTGTATCTAGTTATGTCTCAAATTTTTGTCACAATATAAAAAATTGAACTAGCTTAACGTGTGCATTGGAATCGTGTCATTCTTAGCTCTAAATCAAAAGTTACAGACCATTTCTTGCAGATATGTCAAGGTTATTGGCCAGTTAAAGTGATCATTCGAAATTGATCATTGGTGTTCGTTGAGAAAAAGATAATAAATGAAAAATAATGCATGGCATCACACAGTTTAGGTTAGACATGATTACTTGGACGCTTTGTCATATATATTTCTGTCTTAAATTTTGTCACAATATAGAAAATTGAGCTAGATTAACATGAGGATTGGATTTGTGTCATTTTGAGCTCTAAATCAAAAGTTACGTATGATTTAGTGTGGACATGTCAAGTTGATCGCCCAGTTATATGATTATTCTAAACTAATCATTGGTGCTCATTAGGTAAAGGCTTGTAAAAGAAGCATAATGCATGGCATCACGCAGTTTTGGATAGATTTGATTACTTGGACATTTTTTCGTATCTAGTTTTGTCTCAAATTTTGTCACAATATAAAAAATTGAAGTAGCTTATTGTTGGCCTTGGACTCGTATCATTCTGAGATATAACCCAAAAGTTACGGACCATGTCTTGCAGATATGTCAAGATGATCGCACTGTTAAAATGAGCATTCTAAAGTGATCATTGGTGCTCATTGGGTAAACGCTTACAAATGAAGAATAATGCATGGCATCACGTAGTTTAGGATAGACTGGATTACTTGGACGCTTTGTCGTATCTATTTCTGTCTAAAATTTTGTCACAATTTTGAAAGTTGATCTAACTTAACGTGCGCATTGGATTTGTGTTATTATGAGCTCTAAATCAAAAGTTTCGGATGATTTAGTGCAGACATGTCAAGTTCAGCACCAATTTAAGTGATCAATCTAAATTGATCATTAGTGCTCATTAAATAAAGTCTTATAAATGAAGCATAAAGCATGTCATCACGTACTTTGGGATAAATTAGATTACTTGGACGCTTTGTCATCTCTATTTTGTCTCAAGTTTTGTCAAAATATAGAAAATTGAGCAAGTTTAACGTGGCATTGGATTCGTGTCATTCTGAGATCAAAATCAAAAGTTACCAACCATTTGGTGCATATATGTCAAGTTGATCGGCCAGTTAAAGTGATCATTCTAAATTGATTATTGGTGCTCATTCACTAAAAGATAATAAATGAAGAATAATGCATGCCATCACACCGTTTAGGATAGAATGGATAACTTGGACGTTTTGTCGTATATATTTCTGTCTCAAATTTTGTCACTCTATAGAAAATTGAGCTACTTTAACATAAGGATTGGATTCGTGTCATTTTGAGCTCTAAATCAAAAGTAACGGACAATTTAGTGTGGACATGTCAAGTTGATCGGCCAGTTAATATGATTATTCTAAACTAATCATTGGTGCTCATTAGGGAAAGGCTTGTAAATGAAGCATAATGCATGGCATCACACAGTTTTTGATAGATTGGATTACTTGGACACTTTGTCGCATTGAGTTTTGTCTCAAATTTTGTAACAATATAAAAAATTGAAGTAGCTTAACGTTGGCATTGGAGTCGTATCATTCTGAGTTCTAAATCAAAAGTTATGGAACATTTTTGTAGATATGTCAAGTTGATCGGCCTGTTAAAATGATCATTCTAAACTGATCATTGGTGCTCATTGAGTAAAAGCTTATAAATGAAAAATAATGCATGGCATCACGCAGTTTCGGATAAACTGGATTACATGGATGCTTTGTTGTATCTATTTCTCTCTCAAATTTTGTCATAATATTGAAAATTGATCTAGCTTAACGTGGGCATTGGATTCGTGTCATTATGAGATCTAAATCAAAAGTTTCGGATGATTTACTGCAGACATGTCAAGTTCATCGCCAATTAAAGTGATCATTCTAAACTGATCATTAGTGCTCATTAAATAAAGGCTTATAAATGAAGCATAAAGCATGGCATCATGTAGTTTGGGATAGATTTGATTATTTGGACGCTTTGTCGTCTCTATTTTTTCTCAAGTTTTGTCAAAATATAGAAAATTGAGGTAGCTTAACGTGGGCATTGGATTTCTGTCATTCTAAATTCTAAATCAAAAGTTATGAACAATTTAGTCCGGACATTTCAAGTTGATCGGCTAGGTAATATAGGTATTCTAAACTGATCATTAGTGCTCATTGAGATAGGGCTTATAAGTGAAGCAAAATGCATGGAATCATGAAACTTTAGATAGATTTGATTACTTGGATGCTTTGTCATATTTAGTTTTGACTCAAATTTTGTCAAAATATAGAAAATTGAACTAGTTTAATGTGGGCGTTGGATTTGTGTCGTTCTGGGATATAAATCAAAAGTTACAGGCGATTTAGTGCAGGCATGTCAAGTTGATCGGCCAGTTAAAATGATCATTCTAAACTGATCATTGGTGCTCATTGAGTAAAAGATTAAAAATGAAAAATAATGAATGGCATCACACACTTAATGATATACAAGATAACTTGGACGCTTTGTTGTATCTATTTTTTGTCTCAAATTTCTTAACAATATAGAAAATTGAGCTAGCTTAACGTAGGCATTGGATTCGGGTCATAATGAGATCTATATCAAAAGTTACAAACGATTTAGTGCAGGCATGTCAAGTTGATCGGCCAGTTAAGGTGATCATTCTAATCTGATAATTAGTGCTCATTAAATAAAGGCTTATAAATGAAGCATAATGCATGGCATCATTGGATAGATTTGATTACTTGGACGCTTTGTTGTATCTTGTTTTGCCTCAAATTTTATCAAAATACAAAAAATTAAACTAGCTTAATGTGGGCATTGGATTCGTGTCATTTTGATTTATAAATCAAAAGTTAGATTTAGTGCAAACATGTCAAGTTGATCGGCCTGTTAAAATGATCATTTCTAAACTGATCATTGGTGCTCATTGAGTACAAGCTTATAAATGAAGAATAATTTATGGCATAACGCAGTTTGGGATAGACTGGATTACTTGGACGCTTTGTTGTATCTATTTTTGTATCAAATTTTGTCATAATATAGAAAATTGAGCTATCTTAACGTGGACATTGGATTTGGGTAACTATGAGATATAAATCAAAAGTTACAGATGATTTAGTGCGGTCATGTCTAGTTGATCGGCCAGTTAAAGTGATCATTCTAAATTGGTAATTGGTGCTTACTGAGGAAAGGCTTATAAATGAATCATTATGCATGGCATCACACAGTTTTAGATAGATTGGATTACTTGGATGCTTTTTTGTATTTATTTTTGTCTCAAATTTTTTTACAATGTAGATAATTGAGCTAGCTTAACGTGCGCATTGTATTCGTGTCATTCGGAGCTCTAAATCAAAAGTTACAGGCAACTTAATGCGGACATAACAATTGATCGGCCTGTTAAGGTAATCATTCTAAACCGATCATTGGCGCTCATTAAGTAAAGGCTTATAAATGAAGCATAAAGCATGGCATCACATAGTTTTTGATAGATTTCATTCCTTGGACAATTTTTCTTCTCTATTTTTATCTCACATTTCGTCAAAATATAGAAATTTGAGGTAGCTTAACGTGGGCATTGGATTCGTTTCATTCTGAGCTCTAAATCGAACGTTACAGACGATTTAGTGTGGTCGTCTCAAGTTGATTGGCCAGTTAATATGATTATTCTAAACTGATCATTGGTGCTCAAAAAGTGATGGCTTATAAATGAAACATAATGCATGGCATCACTCACTTTTGGTTAGATTTGATTACTTGGATGCTTTATCGTATCTAGTTCTGTCTCAAATTTTGTCACAATATAAAAACTTCACCTAGCTTAACGTAGACATTGGATTGGTGTCATTCTGAGCTCTAAATCAAAAGTTACGGACCATTTCTTGTAGACTTGTAAAGTTGATCGTCCAGTTAAAATGATCATTCTAAACTAATCAATGGTACTCATTGAGAAAAAGTTTATAAATGAAGATAATGAATGGCATCACACAGTTAAGGACAGACTGGATTATTTGGACGCTTTGTCATCTTTATTTTGTCTCAAATTTTGTCAGAACATAGAAAATTGAGCTAGCCTAACGTGGTCATTGGATTCATATCATTTTGGGCTCTAAATCAAATGTTACGGACGATTTAGTGCGGACATTTCAAGTGGATCGTGCAGTTAATATGATTATTCTAACCTGATCATGGTGCTCATTGAGTGAAGGCTTATAAATGAAGTATAATGCATTAAATCACGCAGTTTTGGATAGACTGGATTACGCGGATGCTTTGTCGTCTCAATTGCTATCTCAAATTTTGTCAAAAATATAGAAAATTGAGGTAGCTTAACGTGGGCATTGGATTCGTATCATTTTGAGGTCTAAATCGAAATTTACGGCTGATTTAGTGAGGACATGTCAATTTGATCGGCAAGTTAATACAAATATTCTAAACTGATCATTGGTGCGCATTGAGTAAAGGCCTATAAATGAAGCATAATGCATGCCATCATGCAATTTTAGATATATTTGATTATTGGACGCTTTATCGTATCTAGTTATGTCTCAAATTTTGTCACAATATAAAAAATTGAACTAGCTTAACGTGTGCATTGGATTCGTGTCATTCTGAGCTATAAAATCAAAAGTTATGGACTAATTCGTGCAGATATGTCAAGTTGATTGGCTAGTTGAAGTGATCATTCTAAATTGATCATTGGTGCTCATTGAGTAAAAGATAATAAATGAAGAATAATGCATGGCATCACACCGTTTATGATAGAATGGATTACTTAGACGCTTTGTCGTATATATTTCTGTCTCAAATTTTTTCACAATATAGAAAATTAAGCTAGTTTAACATGAGGATTGGATTCGTGTCATTCTGAGCTCTAAATCAAAAGTTACGGACGATTTAGTGCGGACTTGTCAAGTTGATCGGACAGTTAAAGTGGTTATTCTATACTGATCATTGGTGCTCATTAGGTAAAGGCTTGTAAATGAAGCATAATGCATGGCATCACCCTGTCTTGGATAGATTTGATTACTTGGAAGCTTTGTCGTATGTCTCAAATTTTGTCACAATATAAAAAAATTTAACTAGCTTAACGTGGGCATTGGACTCGTATCATTCTGAGCACTAAATGAAAAGTTACGGACCATTTCGTGCATATATGCAAGTTGATCGCCTGTTAAAATGATCATTCGAAACTGATCATTGGTGCTCATTGAGTAAAAGCTTATAAATGAAGAATAATGAATGGCATCACACAGTTAAGGATAGACTGGATAATTTCGACTCTTTGTCATCTCCATTTTGTCTCAAGTTTTGTCAAAATATAGAAAATTAGGCTAGCTTAACGTGGGCATTGGATTCGTGTCATTCTAAGCTCTAAATCAAAAGTTACGGACGACTTAGTGCCGACATGTCAAGTTGATCGGCCAGTTAAAGTGATCATTCTTAACTGATCATTGGTGCTCATTGAGTAAAGGCTTATAAATGAAGCATAATGCATGGAATCACGTAATGTTGGATAGATTTGTCTCAAATTTTGGATGCTTTGTTGTATCTAATTTTGTCACAAATTTTGTCAAAATATAGAAAATTGAACTAGCTTAATGTGGGCATTGGATTCGTGTCATTCCGAGCTATAAATCAAAACTTACTGACGATTTAGTGCAGGCATGTCAAGTTGATCGGCCTGTTAAAGTGATCACTCTAAACTGATCATTGGTGCTCATTAAGTAAATTCTTTTAAATGAAGCATAAAGCACGAGATCACGTAGTATGGGATAGATTCATTGCTTGGACAACTTTTCTTCTCTATTTTTTATCTCAAATTTCATAAAAATATAGAAAATTGATGTAGCTTAACGTGGCACTGGATTCGTAGCATTCGGAAGTATAAATCAAAAGTAACAGACGATTTAGTGTGTGGGATTGGATTCGTAGCATTCGGAGCTATAAATAGAAAGTTACAGACGATTTAGTGCGTACATGTCAACTTGATCGGCTAGTTAATATGATTATTCTAAAATCATCATTGGTGCTCATTAAGTAAAGGCTTATAAATGAAGTATAATGCATGGGATCATACAGTTTTAGATAGATTGGATTACTTGAATGATTTTTCGTATCTATATTTGTCTCAAATTTTGTCAAAACATAGAAAATTGAGCTAGCCTAACGTGGTCATTGGATTCATATCATTTTGGGCTCTAAATCAAATGTTACAGACGATTTAGTGTGGACATATCAAGTGGATCGTGCAGTTAATATGATTATTCTAATCTGATCATGGTGCTTATTGGGTAAAGGCTTATAAATGAAGTATAATGCATGAAATCACGCAGTTTTGGATTGACTTGTTTACTCGGACGCTTTGTTGTCTCAATTGCTATCTCAAATTTTGTCAAAAATATAGAAAATTGAGGTAGCTTAACGTGGGCATTGGATTCGTATCATTTTGAGGTCTAAATCGAAAGTTACGGCCGATTTAGTGTGGACATGTCAATTTGATCGGCAAGTTAATATAAATATTATAAACTGATCATTGGTGCTCATTGAGTAAAGTCCTATAAATGAAGCATAATGCATGGCATCACGCAATTTTAGATATATTTGATAATTGGACGCTTTATCGTATCTAGTTTTGTCTCAAATTTTGTCACAATATAAAAAATTGAACTAGCTTAACGTGTGCAATTGATTCATGTCATTCTGAGCTCTAAAATCAAAAGCTATGGACTATTTCGTGCAGATATGTCAAGTTGATTGGCTAGTTGAAGTGATCATTGGTGCTCATTGAGTAAAAGATAATAAATGAAGAATAATGCATGGCATCACGCCGTTTATGATAGAATGGATTACTTGGACGCTTTGTCGTATATATTTCTGTCTCAAATTTTTTCACAATATAGAAAATTGAGCTAGTTTAACATGAGGATTGGATTCGTGTCATTCTGAGCTCTAAATCAAAAGTTACGGACGATTTAGTGCGTACATGGCAAGTTGATCGGACAGTTAAAGTGATTATTCTATACTCATCATTGGTGCTCCATTAGGTAAAGGCTTGTAAATGAAGCATAATGCATGGCATCACCCTGTTTTGGATAAATTTGATTACTTGGAAGCTTTGTCATATCTAGTTTTGTCTCAAATTTTGTCACAATATAAAAAAATTCAACTAGCTTAACGTGGGCATTGGACTCGTATCATTCTGAGCACTAAATCAAAAGTTACAGACCATTTTCTGCATTTATGCAAGTTGATCGGCCTGTTAAAATGATCATTCTAAACTGATCATTGGTTCTCATTGAGTAAAAGCTTATAAATGAAGAATAATGCATGGCATCACGCGGTTTAGGATAGATTGGATTACTTGGATGATTTGTCGTATCTATTTCTGTCTCAAATTTTGTCGTAATATTGAAAAAGTAACTAGCTTAATGTGGGCATTGTATTCGTGTCATTATGAGCTCTAAATCAAAAGTTTAGGACGATTTAATGCAGACATGTTAAGATGATCGCCAATTAAAGTGATCATTCTACACTGATCATTAATGTTCATTAAATAAAGGCTTATAAATAAATCATAAAGCATGTCATCACGTAGTTTGGGATAGAATTGATTACTTGGACGCTTTGTCGTCTCTATTTTTTCTAAAATTTTGTCAAAGTATAGAAAATTGAGCTCGCTTTACGTGGGCATTGGATTTGTGTCATTCTAAACTCTAAATCAAAAGTTATGGACGCTTTAGTGCAGACATTTCAAGTTGATCAGCTAGTTAATATAGTTATTCTAAACTGATCGTTGGTGCTCATTGCGTAAAGCCTTATAAATGAAGCATAATGCATGGAATCACGCAATTTTGGATAGATTTGATTACTTGGACGCTTTGTTGTATCTTGTTTTGCCTCAAATTTTGTCAAAATATGGAAAATAGAACTAGATTAACATGGGCATTGGATTCGTGTCATTCTTAACTATAAGTCGAAAGTTACAGACGAGTTAGTGTAGACATGTCAAGTTGATCGGTCAGTTAAGATGAGCATTCTAAACTGATCATTGGTGCTCACTAAGTAAAAGCTTATAAATGAAGCATATTGCATGGCATCACGCAGTTTGGGATAGACAAGATTACTTGGATGTTTTTTTGTGTCTATTTCTGTCTCAAATTTTGTCACAATATTGAAAATGGAGGTAGCTTAACGTGGGCAATTGATTCGTGTCATTCACAGCTATAAAACAAAAGCTACAAACGATTAAGTATGGACATGCCTTGTTGATCGGCAAGTTAATATGATCATTATAAACTGATCATTGGTGCTCATTGAATAATGAGGCATAAATGAAGCATAATGCATGACATTACGCAGTTTTTGATAGATTGGATTACATGGACACTTTTTCGAAGCAATTTTAGTTTTACATTTTATCACAATATAGAAAATTGAGCTTTTAACGTGGGCATTAGATTTGTGTCATTCTGAGATCTAAATAAAAAGTTACAGACGATTTAGCACGGACATGTCTATTTGATCGGCCAGTTAAACTGATCATTCTAAACTGATAATTGATGCTCATTGAGTAAAGGCTTATAAATGAAGCATAATACATGGTATCACACAATTTTAGATAAATTAGATTACTTGGACGCATTTTCGTATCTATTTTTGTCTCAAAATTGGTTACAATATAGATAATTGAATTATTTTAACGTGGTCATTTGATTCGTGTCATCCTGAGCTCTAAATCAAAAGTTATGGACGATTTAGTGCGGACATGTCAAGTTGATTGGCCAGTTAAAGTGATCATTCTAAAGTGATCATTGGTGCTTAATAAGTAAAGGCTTATAAATGAAGCATTAAGCATGGCATCACGTAGTTTGAGAGAGATTTGATTACTCGGTCACTTTGTCTTCTCTTTTTATATCAAATTTTGTCAAAATATAGAAAATTGATCTAGCCTAACGTGGACATTGGATTCGGGTCATTTTGGCCTCTAAATCAAAAGTTATGGACGATTTAGTGCGGAAATTTCAAGTGGATCGTCCAGTTAATATGATTATTCTAACCTGATCATGGTGCTCATTGAGTAAAGGCTTATAAATGAAACATAATGCATGGCATCATGCAGTTTTTGATAGACTGGATTACTTGGATGCTTTGTCATATCTATTTCTATCTCAAATTTTGTCGCAATATAGAAAATTGATCTAGCTTAACGTGAGCATCGGATTCGTGTCATTTGGAGATCTAAATTAAAAGTTACGGACGATTTAGTGCGGACATGTCAAGTTGATCGGACACTTAAACTGATCATTCTAAACTGATAATTGGTGCTCATTGAGTAAAGGCTTAGAAATGAAGCCTAATGCATGGTATCACACAATTTTAGATAAATTGGATTACTTCGACGCATTTTCGTACCTATTTTTGTCTTAAAATTGGTTACAATATAGATAATTGAATTATTTTAACGTGGTCATCGGATTGTGTCATTCTGAGCTCTAAATCAAAAGTTATGGACGATTTAGTGAGGACATGTCAAGTTGATCGGCCAGTTAAAGTGATCATTTTAAACTGATCATTGGTGCTTAATAAGTAAAGGCTTATAAATGAAGCATAAAGCATGGCATCACGTAGTTCGAGAGAGATTTGATTACTCGGACACTTTGTCTTCTCTATTTTTATATCAAATTTAGTCAAAATATAGAAAATTGATCTAGCCTAACGTGGGCATTGAATTCAGGTCATTTTGGCCTCTAAATCAAAAGTTATGGACGATTTAGTGCTGAAATTTCAAGTTGATCGTCCAGTTAATATGATTATTCAAACCTGATCATGGTGCTCATTGAGTAAAGGCTTATAAATGAAACATAATGCATGGCATCATGCAGTTTTGGATAGACTGAATTACTTGGACGCTTTCTCGTATCTATTTTTGTCTCAAATTTTGTCACAATATAGAAAATTGAGCTAGCTTAAGGTGTGCATTGTATTCGTGTCATTATGAGATCTAAATCAAAATTTATGGATAATTTAGTGCAGATATGTCTAGTTGATCGACCTGATAAAGTGATCATTCTAAATTGATAATTGGAGATCGTTGACTAAAAGCTTATAAATGAACGTAATGCATGGCATCACATAGTTTTAGATAGATTGGATTACTTGGATGCTTTTTCTATCTATTTTTGTCTCAAATTTCTTAAAATATAGATAATTGAGCTAGCTTAACTTGGGCATTGCATTCGTGCCATTCGGAGCTCCAAACTAAAAGTGACGGATGACTTAGTGCGGACATGTCAAGTTGATCGGCCTGTTAAATCGATCATTCTAAACTGATCATTAGTGCTCATTAAGTAAATGCTTATAAATGAAGCATAAAACACGACATCACGTAGTTTGTGATAGATTTCATTACTTGGACAATTTTTCTTCTCTACTTTTATCTCAAATTTTGTCAAAATAAAGGTAATTGAGGTAGGTTAACGTGGGCATTGGATTCGTATCATTCTGAGTTATTAATCGAAAGTTACAAACGATTTAGTGCGGATATGTCAACTTGATCAGCCAGTTAATATGATTATTCTAAAATGATCATTGGTGCTCATTAAGTAAAGGCTTATAAATGAAGCATAATGCATGGCATCACGCAGTGTTGAATAGATTTGATTACTTGGACGCTTTGTCGTTTCTAGTTATGTCTCATATTTTGTCAGAATATAAAAACGTGAACTAGATTAAAGTGGGCATTGGATTCGTGTCATTATGAGCTCTAAATCAAAAGTTACGGATAATTTAGTGCGGACATGTCAAGTTGATCGAACAGTTAATGTGATCATTCTAAAGCAATCATTGGTGCTCATTGAGTAAAGGGTTATAAAAAGTATATTGCATGACATCACGCAGTTTTTGATAGATTGGGTTACTTGGACGTTTTTCATCTTTATTCCTATCGCAAATCTTTTCTCAATATAGAAAATTGAACTAGTTTAACGTGGGCATTGGATTCGTGTCATTCAGAACTATAAGTCAAAAGTTATGGACGAGTTAGTGTACACATGTCAAGTTGATCGGTCAGTTAAAATGAGCATTCTAAACTGATCATTGGTGCTCATTGAATAGAAGCTTATAAATGAACCATAGTGCATGGCATGACCCAGTTTGGGATAGACAAGATTACTTGGATGCTTTGTCGTATCTATTTCTATTTCAAATTTTGTCACAACATAGAAAATTGAGGTAGCTTAACGTGAGCAATTGATTCGTGTCATTCTAAGTTATAAAACAAAAGTTACAGACGATTATGTATGGACATGTCATGTTGATCGGCAAGTGGATATGATAATTATAAACTGATCATTGGTGATCATTGAATAATGAAGCATAAATGAAGCATAATGCATGACATTACGCAGTTTTGGATAGATGGGATTACATGGACACTTTGTCGAAGCAATTGTATTTTTAAATTTTATCATAATATTGAAAATTGAGCTAGCTTAACGTGGGCATTGGATTCGTGTCATTTTGAGATCTAAATCAAAAGTTACGGACGATTAAAGCGTTCTTGTCTAGTTGATCGGCTAGTTAAAGTGATCATTCTAAACTGATAATTCGAGCTCATTGAGTAAAGGCTAATAAATGAAACATAATGCATGGCATCACGTAGTTTTGGATAGACTGGATTACTTGGACGCTTTGTCATATCTATTTCTGTCTCAAATTTTGTCACAATATAGAAAATTGATCTAGCTTAACGTGGCCATCGGATTCATGTCATTCGGAAATCTAAATCAAAAGTTACAGACGATTTAGTGCAGACATGTCAAGTTGATTAGACAGTTAAAGTGATAATTCTAAACTGATCATTGGTGCTCATTAAGTAAAGGTTTATAATTGAAGAATGAAGCATGGCAACACGCAGTTTTGGAGAGATTGGATTGCTTGGACGCTTTGTCGTATCCAGTTCTTTCCCAAATTTTGTCACAATATAGAAAATTGAGCTAGCTTAACGTGGGCATTGGATTCCTGTCATTATGAGATCTAAATCAAACGTTACAGATGATTTAATGTGGACATGTCTAGTTGATCGGGCAGTCAAAGTTATCATTATAAACTGATCATTGGTATTCAATGAGTAAAGGCTTATAAATGAAGCATAACGTATGGCATCACACAATTTTAGATAGATTGGATTACTTGGACGCTTTGTCGAATCTATTTTTGTCTCAAATTTTGTTACAATATAAAAAATTGAGCTAGCTTAATGTGGGCATTGGACTAGTGTCATTCTGACCTCTAATCTAAAGTTATGGACGATTTAGTGTGGACATGTCAAGTTGATCGGCCAGTTAAAGTGATCATTCCAAACTGATCATTGGTGCTCATTATGTAAATGCCTATAAATGAAACATAAAGCATGGCATCACTGATTTGGGATAGATTTGATTACTTGGACGCTTTTTGTCTCTATTTCTATCTCAAATTTTGTCAAATTATAGAAAATATAGGTAGTTGAACGTGGGAACTGGATTTGTATCATTCTGATCTATAAGTCAAAAGTTATGGACAATTTAGTGCGGACATATCAAGTTGATCAACCAGTTAATATGATTATACTAAACGGATCATTCATGCTCATTGAGTAAAGGATTATAAATAAAGCATAATGCATGACATCAAGCAGTTTTGGATAGATTTGATTACTTGGACCTTTTGTCGTATCTAGTTTTGTCTCAAATTTGTCACAATATAAAAATTGAGCTAGCTTAATGTGGGCAATGGATTCATGTCATTTTGAGCTCTAAATCAAAAGTGACAGACCATATCGTGCAGACATGTCAAGTTTATCAGCCAGTTAAAATGATCATTCTTAACTGATCATTTGTGGTTATTGAGAAAAAGGTTATAAATGAAGAATAATGGATGGCATCACGAAGTTTAGGATAGATTGGTATACTTGGATGCTTTGTCGTATCTATTTCTATCTCAAATTTTGTCACAATATAGAAAATTGAGTTAGCTTAACATGGGCATTCGATTCGTGTGATTCTGAGCTCTAAATCAAAAGTTATGGACAATTTAGTGTGGATATGTCAAGTTGATCCGCTAGTTAATATGATCATTCTAAAGTGATCATTCGTGCTCATTGACTAAAGGCTTATAAATGAAACATAATGCATGAAATCATGCACTGTTTGATAGATTGGGTTACTTGGACGCTTTTTCGTATCTCTTTCTATCGCATATTTTGTCTCAATATAGAAAATTGAACTAGTTTAACATGGGCATTTGATTCGTGTCATTCTCAACTATAAGTCAAAAGTTACAGACGAGTTAGTGTAGACATGTCAAGTTGATCGGCTAATTAAAATGATCATTCTAAACTGATTATTGGTGCTCATTGAGTAATAGCTTGTAAATGAAGCATAATGCATGGTATCACGTATTTTGGGATAGAAAAGATTACTTAGATGGTTTTTCGTATCTATTTCTATCTCAAATTTGCTCACAATATAGAAAATTGAGCTATTTTAACGTGGGCATTGGATTCGTTTCAATCCGAGCTATAAAACAAAAGTTACGGACGATTTAGTGTGGACATGTCATGTTGATCGGTCAGTTAATATGATAATTCTAAAATGATCATTGGTGCTCATGAGTAAAGGCTTATAAATGAAACATAATGCATGACATTACGCTGTTTTGGATAGGTGGGATTAGTTGGATGCTTTGTCGAAGCAACTTTAGTATTAAATTTTATCACAATATAGAAAATTGAGCTAGCTTAACATGGGCATTGAATTCGTGTCATTCTGAGATCTAAATCAAAGGTTACGGACAATTTAACTTGGACATGTCTAGTTGATCGGGTAGTTAAAGTGACAGTCTAAACTAATAATTGGTGCTACTTGAGTAAAGGCTTATAAATGAAGCATAATGCATGGCATCACACAGTTTTTGATAAATTGGATTACTTGGACGCATTTTTGTATCTTTTTTTGCTTCAAATTTTGTTACAACATAGATAACTGAAATAACTTAACGTGGGCATTGGATTCGTGTCTTTCGGAGCTCTAAATCAAAAGTTACAAACGATTTAGTGCGGACATGTCAAGTTGATCGGCGAGTTAAAATGATCATTCTAAACTAATCATTAGTGCTCATTAAGTAAAGGCTTATAAATGAACTATAAAGCATGGCATCACATAGTTTGGGATAGATTTGATTACTTGTACGCTTTGTCTTCTATTTTTTTTTATCTCAAATTTTGTCAAAATATAGAAAATTGAGCTAGCCTAACGTGGGCATTGGATTCGTATCATTCTGAGCTCTAAATCACAAGTTATGGACAATTTAGTGCGGACTTATCAAGTTGATCAGCTAGTTAATATGATTATTCTAGCCTGATCATGGTGCTCATTGAATAAAAGGCTTAAAAATTAAGCATAATCCATGGCATCACGCAGTTTTGGATAGACTGGATTACTTGGATGTTTTTCATATCTATTTTTGCCTCAAAAATTTTTTACAATATAGATATTTGAATTAGCTTAACGTGGGCAGTGGATTCATGTCATTATGAGCTCTAAATCCAAAGTTATGGACGATTTAGAGCGGACATGTCAAGGCCAGTTAAAGTGATCAATCTAAACTGATCATTGGTGCTCAATAAGTAAAGGCTTATAAATGAAGCATAAAGCATGGCATCACGTAGTTTGAGATAGATTTAGTTACTTGGACGCTTTGTCTTCTCTAGTTTTATCTCAAATTTTGCCAAAATATAGAAAATTAAGGTAGTCTAACGTTGGCATTGGATTCATATCATTTTGGGCTCTAAATCAAAAGTTACGGACGATTTAGTGCGGACATTTGAAGCTGATCTTCCAGTTAATATGATTATTCTAACCTGATCATGGTGCGCATTGAGTAAAGGCTTATAAATGAAACATAATGCATGGCATCACGTAGTTTTGGATAGACTAGATTACTTGGACGCTTTATCATATTTATTTATGTCTCAAATTTTGTCACAATATAGAAAATTGATCTAGGTTAATGTGGGCATCGGATTCGTATCATTCGGAGATCTAAATCAAAAAGTTATGGACGATTTAGTGCGTACATGTCAAGTTGATCATTATTAACTGATCATTGGTGGTCATTAAATAAAGGCTTATAATTAATGAATAAAGCATGGCATCACTCAGTTTTGGATAGATTTGATTACTTGTACGCTTTATCGTATCTGGTTCTGCCTCAAATTTTGTCACAATATAAAAAAATTTAACTAACTTAACGTGGGTATTGGATTCGTGTCATTCTGAGCTCTAATCAAAAGTTACGGACCATTTCGTGCAGACATGTCAAGATGATTGTCGAGTTAAAATGATCATTCTAAACTGATCATTGGTGCTCATTGAGTAAAGGCTTACAAATGAATCACAATCCATGGAATCACACAATTTTGGATAGATTTGATTACCTGGAAGCTTTGTTGTATCTAGTTTTGTCTCAAATTTTGTCAAAATATAGAAAATTGAACTAGCTTAATGTGGGCATTGGATTCGTGTCATTGTGAGCTATAAATCAAAAGTTACGGACGAGTTAGTGCCACCATGTCAAGTTGATCGGCCAGTTAAAGTGATCATTCTAAATTGATCATTGGTGCTCATTGAGTAAAGGCTTATAAATGAAGTATAATGCATGGAATCACACAATTTGGGATAGATTTGATTACTTAGACGCTTTGTTGTCTATAAATTTGTCTCAAAATTTGTCAAAATATAGAAAATTGAACTGGCTTAATGTGGGCATTGGATTAGTGTCATTCTGAGCTATAAATCAAAAGTTATGGACAATTTAGTGCAGGAATGTCAACTTGATCGGCCAATTAAAATGATCGGCCAATTAAAATGATCATTCTAAACTGATCATTGGTGCTCATTGAGGGAAAGTTTATAAATGAAGAATAATACATGGCATCACGCTGTTTGGGATAGGCTAGATTACTTGGACACTTTCTCGTATCTATTTTTGTCTCAAATTTTGTAACAATATAGAAATTTGAGCTAGCTTAATGTGGGCATTGATTCGTGTCATTATGTGATCTAAATTAAAATTTACGGATAATTTAGTGCGGACATGTCTAGTTGATCGACCAGTTAAAGTGATCATTCTAAACTGATAATTGTATCTCATTGAGTGAAGGCTTATAAATGAACATAATGCATGACATCACACAGTTTTAGATAGATTGGAACTTGTACACTTTTTTGTATCTATTTTTGTCTCAAATTTTGTTACAATATAGATCTTAACGTGGGCATTGCATTCATGTCATTCTGAGCTCTAAACCAAAAGTGACGGATGACTTAGTACGGACATGTCATGTTGATCGGCCTGTTAAAGTGATCATTCTAAACTGATCATTGGTGCTCATTAAGTAAAGGCTTATAAATAAAGCACAAAGCACGACATCACGTAGTTTGGGATGGCTTTCATTACTTGGACAATTTTTCTTCTCTATTTTTATCTCAAATTTCATGGCCGATTTAGTGCGGACATGTCAACTTGATCGGCCAGTTAAAATGATTATTCAAAAATGATCATTGGTGCTTATTAAGTAAAGGCTTATAAATGAAGCATAATGCATGACATCATGCAGTTTTGGATAGATTTGATTACCTGCACGCTTTGTTGTATCTAGTTCTGTCTCAAATTGAACTAGCTTAACGTATGCATTGGATTCGTGTCATTCTGACCTCTAAATCATAAGTTATAGACAATTGGTGATCACTGAGTAAAAGCTTATAAATGAATCATAGTGCATGGCATCATGCAGTTTGGGATAGACATGATTAGTTGGATGCTTTATTGTATCTATTTCTATCCTAAATTT
>JAENJI010000013.1:506135-513635 GCA_018901935.1 Pugionium cornutum | reverse complement strand
GTAAGGGGGTGGTGCCCCTTCGAGGTGGGATGGGTCCGAAGGGTAAGCCGAGCTGGGGTCGGTTAGGATCGGGTGATTTGCCCCTCACGATCGAGAGGAGCCACGATGTCCGAGGTCCGGCACCGAGCGTCGGTGACTTTCGCCGGCAACTTTTCCGGCAACTTTTCCGGTGATCCGCTTTGTTGCTATTTTCGATTAGCCTAGTTGGGATGGTCGTGTTTCGCAGGGGGAGACACGGATCCGGCTAGGCATTTGCCGATATCCGTGAACGATGCACCATCCCCTGTGCATCGATCGGCTGGTGACCCCGGTCATCAATTCACTCGCCTGGGTTGATGGTCGGTTTTTGCAGGGGAGACACGGATCCGCCAGGCATATGCCGATATCCGTGAACGATGCATCATCCCCTGTGCATCGATCGGCTGGTGGCGGTCATCGATTCACCGCCTGGTCGGGATGGTTTTCGTGGGGAGACATGGACTAGGCGCTTGCGTATCTGTGAGCGATGCATCCCCTGTGCATCCATTCGCTGGTCACCTTTTCCGTAAACCGCTTGTTCGAGCTGTTCATCTGTCGCTATGGTTTGAAAGAAATCACATTGCGCACTGTTGGGCTATGGCGATCGACTTAGTCAGTCCTCTCAGCGGCGGAAGTGACGGATCAATCATTCAATGGCTGCAGTCGCCCTACATGTTTTCGCAAAGCGTTTTTGGCGTGGTTTCCCGTTTCTATCTTGATATGCTCTTGATTCAAGGATGTATGCGCGTGGGCTGTTTGTGGAAGATTAGGTGAGAAACTCAACCTTAGGCTTCTGGATAGGGGTTTTCTGGTTGGTAAACGATGGAAGGGTGAAGTGAACCACATGAGGGGTGATGAACCTCCTGATAAATCACAAACTTAGAGCTAGGAGGGCTGGTCTCAACTAGGTTCTAAGCGCACAAGTCTCTTGAGAGAATACTTGTTGAAAGAAAATTTGATCTTTATTAATTATCAAAAAGGTTGTCGAACTACAATGCTGGAAGGAGCCTTATTAATATGCTCGACAGCTTGACCTTCTAGGGTGGACTCAAACAAATAAAAGGAAAGTTTACAAAAGTGCACAAAAGGAAAAGATACAAAAGTGCATAACCGAAAAAGGACCTATTCCTAAAATGTTTTTGACTCAAAAATGTAAAGCAACTAGATCCTACCCTGCAACAGAAAGAGGCATATATTCAAATGTAAACTTACCTTAACTCACCTCATGGCCAAGAAATGGAAGGTGGCCGTCCTTGTGGCATGCACGCGCCTTGCTCCTAGTCTTCGACTTGGAGTAGGGTTAAATATCTTTGGGCCCTGACCTCTCTTGCCACTAAAGCCCAAGTCTCTGATGTTCCTTGTGTTGTTGAGAAGCCTTTGGACTCTAATTTGCTCTTCTGGCCCATTGTCCTTAGCTGCTCTTCCTCTAGGAGCTTGTCGACCCATAAGCTGAATTTGTGGAAGAGTGCTCTTGATCTTCTTCTTGTCATTGCTCCTGGAGGTACCACTGGTGTAGATACTTCCTCTAAGTGCATTTCCTGGAGCTGGTAGCTCATTTGGTCAGAGTCCTCTTGTGTAGAAGTGGAAATGCGCATGTACTCGGCTGGATCGGCTGTACCGGCTGGATTGTGCGCGGTACTGGCCGGAATGACTTCAGGACCGGCCAAGTTGATCCCGGAGTCGGCGGTGTCATCAGGGGGACCGGCGGTGCATTCACATCCCCACCAAGTGTGCCGGAAGCTTGGGCCTCTCCGCCGGCGATGTTGACCGGTCTGGTCCTATAGGTCGTGGGTCCGGCGGTACTGTCTGGTCCGGCAGGCGCGCCAGATGGTCCTGCTGTCTCGGGCAAGCTTCCTGGTCGGCCAGTCTGGTCTCCTGGCTGGATGTACGACCTGATATCCTCATCATCCCCTCCCTCTTCAGTAGGTTTTGTCTCAAAACTGGTTCATCTGCATGGAAAGGGGCTAAGTCAGTAACATTGAACGTATTAGACACATTAAACTCACCTGGTAGCTCGATCCGGTAGGCGTTGTTGTTGATCCTCGTCCATCTCGGTGCTATTTGAATCAGGTTTGGGAAATTTCCTGTGAGGTGTAGACAAATCTGTTGAAAGATCACCTCCTTTCTTCCTTTGTTGGCATGAGTCACGTACTGTCCGGTCCTCTTCTCCAAGTTCTCTGCTACCTTCTGTGTAACCTCCTTATGAACTCTGCTTTGGATGCTCCGTTGAGGTTGGTTGAGCAGTGGTTCCAATGGGTGAGAGGGGTTGAAGCATACCACTTAAAGGTGTCTTCTGTTGCTGGAGTGCACCTCAAAGGAACTCAATGAATGGCAGGCACTCCACCCAAGTCTTTAGGTTCTTTCCTAGTGTTGTTCTGAGAAGAGTTGATAGGGTCCTGTTGACAACTTCAGTTTGGCCATCGGTTTGAGGATGGCAAGTGGTTGAGAAGAGAAGCTTCGTGCCTAGCTTTCTCCAAAGGGTCCTCCAGAAATGGCTGAGGAACTTGGTGTCCCTATCTGATACGATGGTCCTTGGCACTCCATGAAGCCGTACTATCTCTCTGAAGAACAGCTCAGCTGTGGCATCATTGACATTGGCACATGGGATGAAATGTGCCATCTTGGAGAATCTGTCCACCACTACAAAGATTGCATCTTTGTGGATCTGGGCAGACGAACAAAATCCATCAGATGTCCACCCATGGATGTGTTGGTATGGGCAGGAGATACAATGAGGTTGCACTGGACTTTGCCTTCGTGATGCATCTTGTACAATGTGCTTCTACTGTCCTCTTGATGTGTGGCCAGTAGAAGTTCTCCTTGACCACTGCTAGAGTCTTGTCGACACCAAAGTGGCCCATGAGTCCTCCTCCATGAGCTTCTCGGATGATAAGCTCCCTTAGTGATCCTTGTGGTATGCACAACCTTCTTTCTCGGAACAAGAATCTCTCATGGATGTAGAATTTGCCATGACTCCCTGTGCTACACTCCTTGTAGCTCTCAGCAAGGTCAGGATCATCCTGGTATAGATCCTTGATGTGCTCGAATCCTAGGACCTTTGCCTCCATGGTTGATATCAAGGCAAACCTCCTTGATAGTGCATCGGCTACCACATTGTCTTTGCCCTCTTGTACTTGATGATGTACGGGAAGGTCTCTATGAACTCCATCCACCTGGCATGTCTCCTCTTGAGATTGGTTTGCCCTCTGAGGTGTTTGTGAGTCTCGTGATCAGTGTGGGTCACAAACTCCTTGGACAAGTAATGCTGCCAAGTCTCCATGCCTGACAAGGCATCGCCCTTGTCATGGTAGTTCAGTGAGGCACCACCTAGCTTCTCACAAAGATGCCACTGGTCCCTCCGAGTTAGCACTGCTCCTATGCCTATTCCAGAGGCATCACACCCACTAAACGCCTTGTTGAAGTCGGGAAGGACTAGCACTGGTGCGTGAAGGCTGTCCTTCAAGGCCTTGAATGCCTTCTCCTGAGCTGCTGAATCCCAGTTCTTCTTCACTACTGCCAGTGGTGAGGCAATACTGAAGGCTCCATAGAAGCTGGCAGTCCGTGGAAGCTTACTTTTGATGTTTCCTGGTGTTGGCCATTCTTGTATGGAATCTTTTCCTCATCAACCTGTAGGCCCTGTGAACTTACAACAAAACCTAAAAGACAAGCTTATCAGTACAAAAGGTGCACTTCTTGAGATTGGCATAAAGCTCTTCTTGTCAAAGGGTTTTAAGTACCATCTCAAGATGTGTGAGGTGTTCCCGTAGGCACTTACTATAAACCAAGATGTCATCAAAGTAAACTACTACAAACTTACTGATGTACGCCTTAAGAACTTGGTTCATAAGGCGCATGAAGGTGCTTGGGGTATTAGTCAAGCCAAATGGCATGACTGTCCACTCGTAGAGCCCTTGCTTTGTCTTGAAAGCAGTCTTCCACTCATCACCTTCCTTCATTCTTACCTGGTGGTATCCACTTTTGAGGTCTATCTTGGAGAAGACCGTGGCTCCACTCAGCTCATCTAGCATATCATCCAGTCGTGGTATTGGATGCCCATACTTGACTGTGATGTTGTTGATTGCTCGGCAGTCCACGCACATGCGCCAAGTCCCATCCTTCTTGGGCACTAGTAGCACTGGTACAGCACATGGACTGAGGCTCTCTCAAACATATCCTTTCTCCAGGAGCTCCTTGACTTGCTTCTCAAGTTCCTTGGACTCCTCTGGACTCATCCGGTAGGCTGGCCGGTTGGGCAGGGCTGCTCCGGGCACTAGATCAATCTGATGTTCTATGCCTCGTAAAGGAGGCAAGCCTGCTGGTATCTCCTCTGAAAATACATCCTGGAATTTGTTGAGGAGTGTTGCTACTTCATGAGGTAGCTCTACCTGTCCCTGTTCTATACTCAACACTTCCTTGAAAACCATTAGTAACATTAAGTCCTTCGAGGCTAAAGCCCTCCGGACATGACTAGGTTGAATAAGAAAGTTAGACTTGACAAGTTTCTTTTCCTTACTCATTTGGAGTTGTAGCTCATGTACTTGGGCAGGTGTAAGAGGAGCTAGGCTGACCTTTCTCTTGTCATGCACGAAGGTGTAGAGATTGGTTCCGCCATCATGCCGGGTCTCTTTGTCAAACTGCCATGGTCTTCCTAGTAGAAGATGGCCAGCTTGCATGGGCACCACGTCGCACACGACCTGGTCTTGGTACTTGCTCACACTGAATGGCACAGTGACTTGCTCATGAATCTTGAGCTCCACTTTGTCATCAAGCCATCTCAGTCTATATGGTCGAGGATGCCATGTCCTCTCTAGACCTAGCTTATCAACCATATACGCACTAGCAACGTTAGTGCAAGGACCACCATCTATGATGAGGTTACATACCTTTCCTTTGATGGTGCAACGGCTGTGGAAGATGTTCTCCCTTTGGATGGTCTCTGAAGGATCCACCATTGCACTGAGGATACGCCTAGTGACCAGCACTTCCCCCACATCAGGGTACTCAATGTCACCATAGTCTCCTTCTGGCTCATAGTCCTCTTCATCTTGGGACTCATATTCTCCTGCCTCCGTAATCAGCATGACTCGGTTGTTTGGGCACTCCCTTGAGATGTGTCCACGTCCCCTGCACTTGAAACAAGTGATGTCACGTGATCTTTGAGGGTTAGAAGACTTACCAGGCTCTCTCTGGTCACGGGTGGGTTCAGGAGGCTTGCTTGAACCTTGACTCGATCTCACGCTTTTGCCTTTGTCCACTGTCTTAGGCATGTTGCTTGGTGCCCAAGGTGTCTTAGGCTTGCTGCGGATGTCTTGGCTCTTCTTGATGTGCTGTTCAGCTTGCACAGATAGGTGGAACAAGTCCTTGAAGTAGATTTGCCTTTCCACCTTGCAGCTGATCCTTTCTTGAGTCCATCCAAGAATTGTGCCATCAATGCTTCTTCATCATCATTGAGCTCCAATCTGTTCCTTAACCTTCAACTCTCTCTACTGATCTGGTACCCTTAAGAGTACGAAAACGTCGTTGCAAATCCCTATGGAAGTAGGGTGGAACATACCTTTGTCGCATGAGGTCTTTCATGTCGACCCATGAGTCTACGGGCCTCATTCTCTTCCTCCTTCTGTCAGATACCTCACCATCCCACCAGATGAGGGCATTGTCCGTGAGTTGTGCTACTGCCATTGAGACTCTCCTAGGTCCTGGTTGGTTGTAGTGATCAAAGATATGATCCATTCGCTTCTCCCAATCTAGGTAAGCCTGGGGGTCTACATTTCCTGCAAAAGTTGGAGGAGTTAGTTTAACATCAGGATGAATTACCCGGTTGTAGGTGTGTTCATCTCCATCCTCATGACGTCTAGGAGGCATTCTTGGTCTCTGAAGACCATATGGCTCAAAGCCATCATCTTCTGCCTCTGGTTGCCGTGGAGGTCCTCTCGGCCTATGGTGATAGTTATGAGGTTGCGTGTCTTCATCTCCATCTGGCTGGGGTTCCTCCTGTTCGTGCCGTGTCCTAAGGTGCTCAGGACCCTCAGGACGGTCTTGCTCAGCTCTCACGTGCCTTATGGCCTGGAATCTTACTGGTCTCTCCACGCGCTCCAACCTCTCGTCTATGGATGCGAGTTGTGTTTGGAGTGTGGTGAACATGGCCATCATGGCTTCAGCTGCGTCTCTATTCTCTTCTCCCATGTGTGCTACAAAGAAAGAACATAATTAGAGTGCTCCTAAATTATTAGGAGAGTTTCTTTTTATATGGGATTTGAAAAAATGCAAAAAGGAAAATCCTAAGGAAAGGAAATTCAAAAAATGTGAAGATTTGAGAAAAAGGAAACTTTCTTGACAACTTGTGCTAGCTGTCCAATTCGACTTCCTTTAGTATTCTTTCTATTTTCTTTTTATTTTCTTTTTAATTTAACTTAAAAATAAAGGAAATATGATTTAAACAAAAAGGAAAACGTGCAAGACAATGCAAAAGTGAATCTAAACCCTAGTGATACACGTAGGAGGCTAGATGCACTCGGTTTGGAGTTTGATGTTGTTTTTTTTATTTTTCTTGAATACGACTTAAACTAATGCAAGAACTAGAAATAAGACAAGCAAAAAGGATAGAAACAACCTGGTTTAGGAGCTTTAAGCTCTGATGCCAAAATGATACAAGCCTCGATTCAAGGCTTGGATGCGCGTGTGCTGTTTGTAGAAGATTAGGTGAGAAACTCGACCTTAGGCTTCTGGATAGAGGTTTTCTGGTTGGTAAAGGATGGAAGGGTGAAGTGAACCACACTAGGGGTGATGAAACTCGTGATAAATCACAAACTTAGAGCTAGGAGGGCTGGTCTCAACTAGGTTCTAAGCGCACAAGTCTCTTGAGAGAATAACTTGTTGAAAGAAAATTCTATCTTTATTAATATCAAAAAGGTTGTCGAACTACAATGCTGGAAGGAGCCTTATTAATATGCTCGACAGCTTGACCTTCTAGGGTCGACTCAACAAAGAAAAGGAAAGTTTACAAAAGTGCACAAAAGGAAAAGATACAAAAGTGTATAACTGAAAAAAGGACCTATTCCTAAAATGTTCTTGACTCAAAAATGTAAGCAACTAGATCCTACCCTGCAAAACAGAAAGAGGCATATATTCGAATGTAAACTTACCTTAACTCACCTCATGGCCAAGAAATGGAAGGTGGCCGTCCTTGTGGCATGCACGCGCCTTGCTCCTAGTCTTCGACTTGGAGTAGGGTTAAATATCTTTGGGCCTTGACCTCTCTTGCCACTAAAGCCAAAGTCTCTGATGTTCCTTGTGTTGTTGATAAGCCTTTGGACTCTAATTTTCTCTTCTGGCCCATTGTCCTTAGCTGCCCTTCCTCTAGAAGCTTGTCGACCCATAAGCTGAATTTGTGGAAGAGTGCTCTTGATCTGCTTCTTGTCATTGCTCCTGGAGGTACCACTGGTGTAGATACTTCCTCTAAGTGCATTTCCTGGAGCTGGTAGC
>JAENJI010000013.1:446549-505635 GCA_018901935.1 Pugionium cornutum | reverse complement strand
ATCAAAAGTTACAAACGATTTTGTGCACACTTGTAAGGTTGATCGGGCAGTTAAAGTGATCATTCTAAACTGATCATTCGTGCTCATTGAGTAAAACCTTATAAATGAAGCACAAAGCATGGCAGCAAGTAGTTTGGATAGATTGTATTACTTGGACGCATTGTCATCTCCATTTCTGTCTCAAATTTTGTCAAAATATAGAAAATTGAACTAGCTTAACATGGGCATTGGATTTGTGTCATTCTGAACTCTATATCAAAAGTTACATACGATTTAAAGCGTACATGTCAGGTTGATCGGCAAGTTAAAGTGAACATTCTGAACTGATCATTGGTGCTCATTGAGTGAAAGCTTATAAATGAAGCACAATGCATGGCATCACGCATTTAGTTATAGATTGGATTACTTGGATGCTTTTCGTTCATTTCTGTTTCAAATTTTTCTAAATATAGAAAATTGAACTAGCTTAATGTGGACATTGGATTCGTGTCATTCTGAGCTATAAATCAAAAGTTATGGACGATATAGTGCACACATGTCAAGTTGATCAGCAAGTTAAAATGATCATTCTAAACTGATCATTGATGCTCATTGAGTAAAAGTTTATAAATAAAGCATAAAACATGGCAACAAGTACTTTGGATAGATTGGATTACTTGTACGCTTTGTTGTCTCTAGTTCTGTCTCAAATTTTACCACAATATAAAAAACTAAGCTAGCTTAATTTGGGCAATTGATTCGTGTCATTCTGAGTTTCAAAATTTATGGACGATTTAGTGCAGACATGACATGTTGATCGGCCAGTTAAAATGATCATTCTAAACTGATCATTGGTGCTCATTGAGTAAACGCTTATAAATGAAAAATAATACATGGCATCACGCATTTTGGGATGGATTGGATTACTTGGACGCTTTGTCATATCTATTTCTGTCTCAGATTTTGTTACACTATAGAGATTGAGCTAGGTTAACGTGGATATTGGATTCATGTGTTTTTGAGCTCTAAATCAAAAGGTATAGATGATTTAGTGGGACATGTCAAGTTGATTGGCCTGTTAAAGTGATCATTCTAAAAATATCATTGGTGCTCATTAAGTAAAGGTTTATAACTGAAGCATAAATCATGGCAGAATGTAGTTTAGGTAGATTGGATTACTTTGATGCTTTGTTGTCTCTATTTCTGTCTCAAAATCTATCAAAATATAGAAAATTGGACTAGCTTAACATGGGCATAGGATTCTTGTCATTCTGAGCTCTAAATCAAAATTTATGGACGATTTAGTGCACACTTGTCAAGTTGATCAGCCAAGTAAAGTGAACATTCTAAACTCATCATTGGTGTTCATTGAGTAAAGGGTTATAAATGAAACATAATGCATGACATCACAAAGTTTGGGTTATATTGGATTACTTTGACACTTTGTCATATTTAGTTTTGTTTCAAATTTTGTAACATTATAAAAAATTGAACTAGCCTAATGTGGGCATTAGATTCGTGTCATTTTGAGCTATAAATCAAACGTTATGGACGATATTGTGCACACATGTCAAGTTGATCGGCCAGTTAAAATGATTATTCTAAACTGATCATTGGTGCTCATTGAGTAAAAGCTTATAAATAAAGGATAAAACATGACAGCAAATACTGTAGATAGATTGGATTACTTGGACGCATTGTCGTCTTTATTTCTGCCTGAAATTTTGTCACAATATAGAAAATTGAGCTAGCTTAATGTGGGCATTGGACTTGTGTCATTCTGAGCTCTAAATCAAAAATTACGGACAATTTAGTGCGGACATATCAAGTTGATCGGCCAGTTAAAGTGATCATTCTAAACTGATCATTGGTGGTCATTGATTAAAGGCTTATAAATGAAGAATAATGCGTGGCATCATGCAGTTTTGGTTTTATTGGATTACATGCATGCTTTGTCGTATCTAGTTCTGTTTCAAATTGTGTCACAATATAGGAAATTGAGTTAGTTTAACGTGGGCATCGGATTCATGTTATTCTGAGCTATAAATCAAAAGTTATGGAAGATTTAGTCTGGACATGTCAGGTTGATCGGCCAGTTAATATGATCATTCGAAACTGATCATTGGTGCTCATTGAGTAAAAGCTTATTTATGAAGCATTAAGCATGGCAGCAATTAGTTTGGATAGATTGGATTATTTGGACGCGTTGTCATCTCCATTTCTGTGTCAAATTTTGTCACAATATAGAATATTGAGCTAGCTTAACGTGGGCATTGGATTCGTGTCATTCTGAGCTATATATCAAAAATTACGGACGATTTAGTGTGGACATGTCAAGTTGATCGGCCAGTTAAAGTGATCATTTTAAACTGATCATTGGTGCTCATTGGTTAAAGGCTTATAAATGAAGCATAGTGCATGGCATCACGCAGTATGGGTTTTATTGGATTACTTCCACGCTTTGTCGTATCTAGTTTTGTTTCAAATTGTGTCACAATGGGAAATTGAACAAGTTTAATGCGTTCATTGGCTTCGTGTCATTCTGAGCTATAAATCAAAAGTATGGACGATATTGTTAGTTGATCGGCCAGTTCAAATGATAATTCTAATTTGATCATTGGTGGTCATTGAGTAAAACCTTATAATTGAAGCATAAAGCAAGGCAGAAAATAGCTTATTTGGATTATTTGGACGCTCTGTTGTCCCTATTTCTGTCTCAAATATTGTCCCAATATAGAAAATTGAGCTAGCTTAACGTGAGCATTAGGTTCGTGTCATTTTGACCTCTAAATCAAAAATTACGGACAATTTAGTGCAGACATTTCATGTTGATCGGCCAGTTAAAGTGATCATTATAATTTGATCATTGGTGCTCATTGAGTAAAGGCTTATAAATGAAGCATAATGCATGGCATCACGCTGTTTGGGTTGTATTGGATTCTTGGACGCTTTTCGTATCTAGTTCTTTTTCAAATTTTGTCAAAATATAGAAAATTGAACTAGCTTAATGTGGGCATTGGATTCGTGTCATTCTGAGCTATAAATCAAAAGTTATGAACGAGATAGTGCAGACATGTCAAGTTGATCGGCCAGTTAAAATAATCATTCTAAACTGATCATTCGTGCTCATTGAGTAAAAGCTTATAAATGAAGCATAAAACATGGCAACAAGTACTTTGGATAGATTGGATTACTTGTACACTTTGTTGTCTCTATTTCTGTCTCAAATTTTGTCACAATATAGACAATTGAACTAGATTAACGTGGGCATTGGATTCGTGTCATTCAGAACTCTGAATTGAAAATTACGGACGATTTAGTGGGGAAATGTCAAGTTGATCAGCCAGTTAAATTGATCATTCTAAACTGATCATTGGTGCTCATTGTGTAAAGGCTTATAAATGGAGCATAATGCATGGCATTACCCAGTTTGGGATGGATTGGATAACTTGTACGATTTTGTCGTATCTTTTTATTTCTCAAATTTTGTCAAAATATAGAAAATTGAGCTAGCATAATGTTGGCAATTGATACGTGTCATTCTGAGCTATAAATCAAAATTTACGGATGATTTAGTACGGAAATGTCAAGTTGATCGGCTAGTTAAAGTGATCATTCTAAATTGATCGTTGGGGCTCACTTTGTAAAGGCTTATAAATGGAGCATAATACTTGGCATCACACAGTTTGGGATAGATTGGATTACTTGGAGGCTTTGTCGTATCTAGTTCTGTCTCAAATTTTGTCAAAATACAGAAAATTGAACTAGCTTAATGTGGGCAATTGATTCCTGTCATTCTGTGCTATAAATCAAAAGTTATGGACGATTTATTGTAGACATGACAAGTTGATCGGCCAATTAAAATGATCATTCTAAACTGATCAGTGGTGCTCATTGAGTAAAAGCTTATAAATGTAAAATAATGCATGGCACCACGCATTTTGGGATGGATTGGATTACTTGTACGCTTTGTCGTATCTATTTCTATCTAAAATTTTGTCACAATATATAAAATTGAGCAAGGTTAATGTGGGCAATTGATACGTGTCATCTAGACTTATAAATCAAAAGTTATGGACGATAAAGTGCAGACATGTCAAGTTGATCGGGCAGTTAAAATAATTATTCTGAAGTGATCGTTGGTGCTCATTGAGTAAAAGCTTATAAATGAAGAATAATGCATGGCAAAGCTTTTGGATAGATTGGATTACTTGCGCTTTGTTGTATCTAGTTTCTGTCTCAAATTTTGTCAAATATAGAAAATTGAACTAGCTTAATTTGGGCATTGGATTCGTGTCATTCTGAGCTATAAATCAAAATTATGAACGATATAGTGCAGACATGTCAAGTTGATCGGCCAGTTAAAATGATCATTCTAAACTGATCATTCGTGCTCATTGAGTAAAAGCTTATAAATGAAAAATTATGCATGACATCACGCATCTCGGGATGGATTGGATTACTTGTACGCTTTGTCATATCTATTTCTGTCTCAAATTTTGTTACACTATAGAAATTGAGATACCTTAACATGGGCATTGGATTCGTGTCATTCAGAGCTCTATCAAAAGTTACAAACGATTTTGTGCACACTTGTCAGGTTGATCGGGCAGTTAAAGTGATCATTCTAAACTGATCATTCGTGCTCATTGAGTAAAACCTTATAAATGAAGCACAAAGCATGGCAGCAAGTAGTTTGGATAGATTGTATTACTTGGACGCTTTGTCATCTCCATTTCTGTCTCAAATTTTGTCAAAATATAGAAAATTGAACTAGCTTAACATGGGCATTGGATTTGTGTCATTCTGAACTCTATATCAAAAGTTACATACGATTTAAAGCGTACATGTCAGGTTGATCGGCAAGTTAAAGTGAACATTCTGAACTGATCATTGGTGCTCATTGAGTGAAAGCTTATAAATGAAGCACAATGCATGGCATCACGCAGTTTGGGTTATATTGGATTACCTGGATGCTTTTTCGTATCTAGATTTGTTTCACTTTTTTCTAAATATAGAAAATTGAACTAGCTTAATGTGGACATTGGATTCGTGTCATTTTGAGCTATAAATCAAAAGTTATGGACGATATAGTGCACACATGTCAAGTTGATCAGCAAGTTAAAATGATCATTCTAAACTGATCATTGATGTCATTGAGTAAAAGTTTATAAATAAAGCATAAAACATGGCAACAAGTACTTTGGATAGATTGGACTACTTATACGCTTTGTTTTCTCTATTTCTGCCTCAAATTTTGCCACAATATAGAAAACTAAGCTAGCTTAATTTGGGCAATTGATTCGTGTCATTCAGAGTTTCAAAATTTATGGACGATTTAGTGTAGACATGACATGTTGATCGGCCAGTTAAAATGATCATTCTAAACTGATCATTGATGCTCATTGAGTAAAGGCTTATAAATGAAAAATAATGCATGGCATCACGCATTTTGGGATGGATTGGATTATTTGGATGCTTTGTCATATCTATTTCTGTCTCAGATTTTGTTACACTATAGAGATTAAGCTAGCTTAACGTGGGCATTGGATTCGTGTGTTTTTGAGCTCTAAATCAAAAGGTATAGATGATTTAGTGGGGACATGTCAAGTTAATTGGCCTGTTAAAGTGATCATTCTAAAAATATCATTGGTGCTCATTAAGTAAAGGTTTATAACTGAAGCATAAATCATGGCAGAAAGTAGTTTGGATAGATTGGATTACTTTGATGCTTTGTCGTCTCTATTTCTGTCTCAAAATCTATCAAAATATAGAAAATTGGACTAGCTTAACATGGGCATAGGATTCTTGTCATTCTGAGCTCTAAAAAAAAAGTTACGGACGATTTAGTGCACATTTGTCAAGTTGATCGGCCAGTTAAAGTGATCATTCTAAACTCATCATTGGTGTTCATTGAGTAAAGGGTTATAAATGAATCATAATGCATGACATCACAAAGTTTGGGTTATATTGGATTACTTCGACAATATGTCATATTTAGTTTTATTTCAAATTTTGTAACATTATAAAAAATTGAACTAGCTTAATGTGGGAATTAGATTCGTGTCATTTTGAGCTATAAATCAAACGTTATGGACGATATTGTGCAAACATGTCAAGTTGATCGGCCAGTTAAAATGATTATTCTAAACTTATCATTGGTGCTCATTGAGTAAAAGCTTATAAATGAAGCATAAAACATGACAGCAAGTACTGTAGATAGATTGGATTACTTGGACGTTTTGTCGTCTTTATGTCTGCCTGAAATTTTGTCACAATAAAGAAAATTGAGCTAGCTTAACGTGGGCATGGGACTTGTGTCATTCTGAGCTCTAAATCAAAAATTACGGACAGTTTAGTGCGGACATGTCAAGTTGATCGGCCAGTTAAAGTGATCATTCTAAACAGATCATTGGTGGTCATTGATTAAAGGCTTATAAATGAAGAATAATGAGTGGCATCATGCAGTTTCGGTTTTATTGGATTACATGCACGCTTTGTCGTATCTAGTTCTGTTTCAAATTGTGTCACAATATTGGAAATTGAGTTAGTTTAACGTGGGCATCGGATTCATGTTATTCTGAGCTATAAATAAAGAGTTATGGAAGATTTTGTCTGGACATGTCAGGTTGATCGACCAGTTAATATGATCATTCTAAACTGATCATTGGTGCTCATTGAGTAAAAGCTTATAAATGAAGCATTAAGCATGGCAGCAATTAGTTTGGATAGATTGGATTATTTGGATGCTTTGTCATCTCCATTTCTGTGTCAAATTTTGTCACAATATAGAATATTGAGCTAGCTTAACGTGGGCATTGGATTCGTGTCATTCTGAGCTATATATCAAAAATTACGGACGATTTAGTGTGGACATGTCAAGTTGATCGGCCAGTTAAAGTGATCATTTTAAACTGATCCTTGGTGCTCATTGGTTAAAGGCTTATAAATGAATCATAATGCATGGCATCACGCAGTTTGGGTTTTATTGGATTACTTGCACGCTTTTTCGTATCTAGTTTTGTTTCAAATTGTGTCACAATATAAAATTGAACAAGCTTAATGTGTTCATTGGCTTCGTGTCATTCTGAGCTATAAATCAAAAGTATGGACGATATTGTTAGTTGATCGGCCAGTTCAAATGATAATTCTAATTTGATCATTGGTGGTCATTGAGTAAAACCTTATAATTGAAGCATAAAGCAAGGCAGAAAGTAGCTTATTTGGATTATTTGGACGCTCTGTTGTCCCTATTTCTGTCTCAAATTTTGTCCCAATATAGAAAATTGAGCTAGCTTAACGTGAGCATTAGGTTCGTGTCATTTTGACCTCTAAATCAAAAATTATGGACAATTTAGTGCAGACATTTCAGGTTGATCGGCCAGTTAAAGTGATCATTATAATTTGATCATTGGTGCTCATTGAGTAAAGGCTTATAAATGAAGCATAATGCATGGCATCACGCTGTTTGGGTTGTATTGGATTCTTGGACGCTTTTCGTATCTAGTTCTTTTTCAAATTTTGTCAAAATATAGAAAATTGAACTAGCTTAATGTGGGCATTGGATTCGTGTCATTCTGAGCTATAAATCAAAAGTTATGAACGAGATAGTGCAGACATGTCAAGTTGATCGGCCAGTTAAAATAATCATTCTAAACTAATCATTCGTGCTCATTGAGTAAAAGCTTATAAATGAAGCATAAAGCATGGCAACAAAAAGTTTGGATAGATTGTATTACTTGAATGTTTTGTAGTCTCTATTTCTGCCTCAAATTTTGTCACAATATTGAAAATTGAGTTAGCTTAATGGGGACATTGGATTCGTGTCATTCACAACTCAAAAACATAAGTTACGTATGATTTAGTGGGGACATGTCAAGTTGATCGGCCAGTTAAAGTGATCATTCTAAACTGATCATTGGTGCTCATTGTGTAAAGGTTTATAAATGGAGTATATTGCACGGCATCACACTGTTCGGGATAGATTGGAATAATTGGACGCTTTCTCGTATCTAGTTTTGTCTCAAATTTTATCACAGTATAGAAAATTGAACTAGCGTAATGTGTGCAATTGATTCATGTCATTCTAAGCTATAAATAATAATTTATGGACAATTTAGTGCAGATATAACAAGTTTATTGGCCCGTTAATATGATCATTCTAAACTGATCATTGGTGCTCATTGAGTAAAAGCTTATAAATGAAAAATAATGCATGACATCACGCATCTCGGGATGGATTGGATTACTTGTACGCTTTGTCATATCTATTTCTGTCTCAAATTTTGTTACACTATAGAAATTGAGCTAGCTTAACATGGGCATTGGATTCGTGTCATTCAGAGCTCTATCAAAAGTTACAAACGATTTTGTGCACACTTGTCAGGTTGATCGGGCAGTTAAAGTGATCATTCTAAACTGATCATTCGTGCTCATTGAGTAAAACCTTATAAATGAAGCACAAAGCATGGCAGCAAGTAGTTTGGATAGATTGTATTACTTGGATGCTTTGTCGTCTCCATTTCTGTCTCAAATTTTGTCAAAATATAGAAAATTGAACTAGCTTAACATGGGCATTGGATTTGTGTCATTCTGAACTCTATATCATAAATAACATACGATTTAAAGCGTACATGTCAGGTTGATCGGCGAGTTAAAGTGAACATTCTTAACTGATCATTGGTGCTCATTGAGTGAAAGCTTATAAATGAAGCACAATGCATGGCATCACGCATTTTGGGTTATATTGGATTACTTGGACGCTTTTTCGTATCTAGATTCGTTTCAAATTTTTTCTAAATATAGAAAATTGAACTAGCTTAATGTGGACATTGGATTCGTGTCATTTTAAGCTATAAATCAAAAGTTATGGACGATATAGTGCACACATGTCAAGTTGATCAGCAAGTTAAAATGATCATTCTAAACTGATCATTGATGCTCATTGAGTAAAAGTTTATAAATAAAGCATAAAACATGGCAACAAGTACTTTGGATAGATTGGATTACTTGTACGCTTTGTTGTCTCTAGTTCTGTCTCAAATTTTACCACAATATAAAAAACTAAGCTAGCTTAATTTGGGCAATTGATTCGTGTCATTCTGAGTTTCAAAATTTATGGACGATTTAGTGCAGACATGACATGTTGATCGGCCAGTTAAAATGATCATTCTAAACTGATCATTGGTGCTCATTGAGTAAACGCTTATAAATGAAAAATAATACATGGCATCACGCATTTTGGGATGGATTGGATTACTTGGACGCTTTGTCATATCTATTTCTGTCTCAGATTTTGTTACACTATAGAGATTGAGCTAGGTTAACGTGGATATTGGATTCATGTGTTTTTGAGCTCTAAATCAAAAGGTATAGATGATTTAGTGGGACATGTCAAGTTGATTGGCCTGTTAAAGTGATCATTCTAAAAATATCATTGGTGCTCATTAAGTAAAGGTTTATAACTGAAGCATAAATCATGGCAGAATGTAGTTTAGGTAGATTGGATTACTTTGATGCTTTGTTGTCTCTATTTCTGTCTCAAAATCTATCAAAATATAGAAAATTGGACTAGCTTAACATGGGCATAGGATTCTTGTCATTCTGAGCTCTAAATCAAAATTTATGGACGATTTAGTGCACACTTGTCAAGTTGATCAGCCAAGTAAAGTGAACATTCTAAACTCATCATTGGTGTTCATTGAGTAAAGGGTTATAAATGAAACATAATGCATGACATCACAAAGTTTGGGTTATATTGGATTACTTTGACACTTTGTCATATTTAGTTTTGTTTCAAATTTTGTAACATTATAAAAAATTGAACTAGCCTAATGTGGGCATTAGATTCGTGTCATTTTGAGCTATAAATCAAACGTTATGGACGATATTGTGCACACATGTCAAGTTGATCGGCCAGTTAAAATGATTATTCTAAACTGATCATTGGTGCTCATTGAGTAAAAGCTTATAAATAAAGGATAAAACATGACAGCAAATACTGTAGATAGATTGGATTACTTGGACGCATTGTCGTCTTTATTTCTGCCTGAAATTTTGTCACAATATAGAAAATTGAGCTAGCTTAATGTGGGCATTGGACTTGTGTCATTCTGAGCTCTAAATCAAAAATTACGGACAATTTAGTGCGGACATATCAAGTTGATCGGCCAGTTAAAGTGATCATTCTAAACTGATCATTGGTGGTCATTGATTAAAGGCTTATAAATGAAGAATAATGCGTGGCATCATGCAGTTTTGGTTTTATTGGATTACATGCATGCTTTGTCGTATCTAGTTCTGTTTCAAATTGTGTCACAATATAGGAAATTGAGTTAGTTTAACGTGGGCATCGGATTCATGTTATTCTGAGCTATAAATCAAAAGTTATGGAAGATTTAGTCTGGACATGTCAGGTTGATCGGCCAGTTAATATGATCATTCGAAACTGATCATTGGTGCTCATTGAGTAAAAGCTTATTTATGAAGCATTAAGCATGGCAGCAATTAGTTTGGATAGATTGGATTATTTGGACGCGTTGTCATCTCCATTTCTGTGTCAAATTTTGTCACAATATAGAATATTGAGCTAGCTTAACGTGGGCATTGGATTCGTGTCATTCTGAGCTATATATCAAAAATTACGGACGATTTAGTGTGGACATGTCAAGTTGATCGGCCAGTTAAAGTGATCATTTTAAACTGATCATTGGTGCTCATTGGTTAAAGGCTTATAAATGAAGCATAGTGCATGGCATCACGCAGTATGGGTTTTATTGGATTACTTCCACGCTTTGTCGTATCTAGTTTTGTTTCAAATTGTGTCACAATGGGAAATTGAACAAGTTTAATGCGTTCATTGGCTTCGTGTCATTCTGAGCTATAAATCAAAAGTATGGACGATATTGTTAGTTGATCGGCCAGTTCAAATGATAATTCTAATTTGATCATTGGTGGTCATTGAGTAAAACCTTATAATTGAAGCATAAAGCAAGGCAGAAAATAGCTTATTTGGATTATTTGGACGCTCTGTTGTCCCTATTTCTGTCTCAAATATTGTCCCAATATAGAAAATTGAGCTAGCTTAACGTGAGCATTAGGTTCGTGTCATTTTGACCTCTAAATCAAAAATTACGGACAATTTAGTGCAGACATTTCATGTTGATCGGCCAGTTAAAGTGATCATTATAATTTGATCATTGGTGCTCATTGAGTAAAGGCTTATAAATGAAGCATAATGCATGGCATCACGCTGTTTGGGTTGTATTGGATTCTTGGACGCTTTTCGTATCTAGTTCTTTTTCAAATTTTGTCAAAATATAGAAAATTGAACTAGCTTAATGTGGGCATTGGATTCGTGTCATTCTGAGCTATAAATCAAAAGTTATGAACGAGATAGTGCAGACATGTCAAGTTGATCGGCCAGTTAAAATAATCATTCTAAACTGATCATTCGTGCTCATTGAGTAAAAGCTTATAAATGAAGCATAAAACATGGCAACAAGTACTTTGGATAGATTGGATTACTTGTACACTTTGTTGTCTCTATTTCTGTCTCAAATTTTGTCACAATATAGACAATTGAACTAGATTAACGTGGGCATTGGATTCGTGTCATTCAGAACTCTGAATTGAAAATTACGGACGATTTAGTGGGGAAATGTCAAGTTGATCAGCCAGTTAAATTGATCATTCTAAACTGATCATTGGTGCTCATTGTGTAAAGGCTTATAAATGGAGCATAATGCATGGCATTACCCAGTTTGGGATGGATTGGATAACTTGTACGATTTTGTCGTATCTTTTTATTTCTCAAATTTTGTCAAAATATAGAAAATTGAGCTAGCATAATGTTGGCAATTGATACGTGTCATTCTGAGCTATAAATCAAAATTTACGGATGATTTAGTACGGAAATGTCAAGTTGATCGGCTAGTTAAAGTGATCATTCTAAATTGATCGTTGGGGCTCACTTTGTAAAGGCTTATAAATGGAGCATAATACTTGGCATCACACAGTTTGGGATAGATTGGATTACTTGGAGGCTTTGTCGTATCTAGTTCTGTCTCAAATTTTGTCAAAATACAGAAAATTGAACTAGCTTAATGTGGGCAATTGATTCCTGTCATTCTGTGCTATAAATCAAAAGTTATGGACGATTTATTGTAGACATGACAAGTTGATCGGCCAATTAAAATGATCATTCTAAACTGATCAGTGGTGCTCATTGAGTAAAAGCTTATAAATGTAAAATAATGCATGGCACCACGCATTTTGGGATGGATTGGATTACTTGTACGCTTTGTCGTATCTATTTCTATCTAAAATTTTGTCACAATATATAAAATTGAGCAAGGTTAATGTGGGCAATTGATACGTGTCATCTAGACTTATAAATCAAAAGTTATGGACGATAAAGTGCAGACATGTCAAGTTGATCGGGCAGTTAAAATAATTATTCTGAAGTGATCGTTGGTGCTCATTGAGTAAAAGCTTATAAATGAAGAATAATGCATGGCATCACGCAGTTGGGGATGGAATGGATTAATTGGACGATTTGTCCTATCTATTTTGGTCTGAAATTTTGTTACATTATAGAAAATTGAGCTAGCTTAACGTGGGTATTGGATTCGTGGGTATTGGATTCGTGTGTTTTTGAGCTCTAAATCAAAAGTTACAGACCATTTAATGCAGACATGTCAAGTTGATTGGCGAGTTAAAATGATTATTCTAAATTGATCAAATGTGCTCATTGAGTAAAGGCTTATGAATGAAGTATAATGCATGGTATCACACAATTTGGGATAGATTGAATTACTTGTACGCATTGTCGTATCTAGAGTTGTTTCAAATTTTGTCACAGTATAGAAAATTGAACTAGCTTAATGTGGGCATTGGATTCGTGTCATTTTAATATGGATGAATTAGTGCAGACATGACAAGTTGATCGGGCAGTTAAAATGATCATTCAAAACTGATCATTGATGCTCATTGAGTAAAATCTTATAAATGAAAAATAATGCATGGCATCAGGCAGTTTGGGATGAATTGGATTACTTGAACGCTTTGTCGTATCAATTTTTGTCTCAAATTTTGTCACAATATAGAAAATTGAACTAGCTTAACATGGGCATTGGATTTGTGTCATTCTGGCTCTATATCAAAAATTACATACGATTTAGTGCGTACATGTCAGGTTGATCGGCAAGTTAAAGTGAATATTCTGAACCGATCATTGGTGCTCATAGAGTGAAAGCTTATAAATGAAGCACAATGCATGGCATCAGGCTGTTTGGGTTATATTGGATTACTTGGACGCTTTTTCGTATCTAGATTTGTTTCAAATTTTTTCTAAATATAGAAAATTCAACTAGCTTAACGTGGACATTGGATACGTGTCATTTTGAGCTATAAATCAAAAGTTATGAAAGATATAGTGCAGACATCTCAAGTTGATCAGCAAGTTAAAATGATCATTCTAAACTGATCATTGGTGCTCATTGAGTAAAAACTTATAAATAAAGCATAAAACATGGCAACAAGTACTTTGGATAGATTGGATTACTTGTACACTTTGTTGTCTCTATTTCTGTCTCAAATTTTGTCACAATATAAACAATTGAACTAGATTAACGTGGGCATTGGATTCGTGTCATTCAGAACTCTGAATTGAAAATTACGGACGATTTAGTGGGGAAATGTCAAGTTGATCAGCCAGTTAAATTGATCATTCTAAACTGATCATTGGTGCTCATTGTGTAAAGGCTTATAAATGGGGCATAATGCATGGCATTACACAGTTTGGGATGGATTGGATAACTTGTACGATTTTTTCGTATCTTTTTATATCTCAAATTTTGTCAAAATATAGAAAATTGAGCTAGCATAATGTTGGAAATTGATACGTGTCATTCTGAGCTATAAATCAAAATTTATGGATGATTTAGTAGGGAATTGTCAAGTTGATCGGCTAGTTAAAGTGATCATTCTAAATTGATCGTTGGGGCTCACTTTGTAAAGGCTTATAAATGGAGCATAATACATGGCATCACACAGTTTGGGATAGATTGGATTACTTGGAGGCTTTGTCGTATCTAGTTCTGTCTCAAATTTTGTCAAAATACAGAAAATTGAACTAGCTTAATGTGGGCAATTGATTCCTGTCATTTTGTGCTATAAATCAAAAGTTATGGACGATTTATTGCAGACATGACAAGTTGATTGGCCAATTAAAACGATCATTCTAAACTGATCAGTGGTGGTCATTGAGTAAAAGCTTATAAATGTAAAATAATGCATGGCATCACGCATTTTGGGATGGATTGGATTACTTGTACGCTTTGTCGTATCTATTTCTATCTAACATTTTGTCACAATATATAAAATTGAGCAAGGTTAATGTGGGCAATTGATACGTGTCATTTAGAGTTATAAATCAAAAGTTATGGACGATATAGTGCAGACATGTCAAGTTGATCGGGCAGTTAAAATGATTAGTGATCGTTGGTGCTCATTGAGTAAAAGCTTATAAATGAAGAATAATGCATGGCATCACACAGTTGGGGATGGACTGGATTAATTGGACGATTTGTCGTAACTATTTTGGGCTGAAATTTTGTTACATTATAGAAAATTGAGCTAGCTTAACGTGGGTATTGGATTCGTGTGTTTTTGAGCTCTAAATCAAAAGTTACTGACCATCTAGTGCAGACATGTCAAGTTGATTGGCGAGTTAAAATGATTATACTAAATTGATCAAATGTGCTCCTTGAGTAAAGGCTTATAAATGAAATATAATGCATGGTATCACACAATTTGGGATAGATTGAATTACTTGTACGCATTGTTGTATCTAGAGTTGTTTTAAATTTTGTCACAATAAAGAAAATTGAACTAGCTTAATGTGGGCATTGGATTCATGTCATTTTAATATGGATGAATTAGTGCAGACATGACAAGTTGATCGGCCAGTTTCAATGATCATTCTAAACTGATCATTGATGCTCGTTGAGTAAAATCTTATAAATGAAAAATAATGCATGGCATCACGCAGTTTGGGATGAATTGGATTACTTGAACGCTTTATCGTATCAATTTTTGTCTCAAATTTTGTCACAATATAGAAAATTGAACTAGCTTAACATGGGCATTGGATTTGTGTCATTCTGAGCTCTATATCAAAAATTACATACGATTTAGTGCGTACATGTCAGGTTGATCGGCAAGTTAAAGTGAATATTCTGAACTGATCATTGGTGTTCATTGAGTGAAAGCTTAGAAATGAAGCACAATGCATGGCATCACGCAGTTTGGGTTATATTGGATTACTTGGACGCTTTTTCGTATCTAGATTTGTTTCAAATTTTTTCTAAACATAGAAAATTGAACTAGCTTAATGTGGACATTGGATTCGTGTCATTTTGAGCTATAAATCAAAAGTTATGAACGATATAGTGCAGACATGTCAAGTTGTTCAGCAAGTTAAAATGATCATTCTAAACTGATCATTGGTGCTCATTGAGTAAAAGCTTATAAATAAAGCATAAAACATGGCAACAAGTACTTTGGATAGATTGGATTACTTGTACGCTTTGTTGTCTCTATTTCTGTCTCAAATTTTGTCACAATATATACAATTGAACGAGCTTAACGTGGGCATTGGATTCGTGTCATTCAGAACTCTGAATTGAAAATTACGGACGATTTAGTGGGGAAATGTCAAGTTGATCAACCAGTTAAATTGATCATTCTAAACTGATCATTGGTGCTCATTGTGTATATGCATGGCATTACACAGTTTGGGATGGATTGGATAATTTGTACGATTCGTCGTATCTTTTTATATCTCAAATTTTGTTAAAATATAGAAAATTGAGCTAGCATAATGTTGGCAATTGATACGTGTCACTCTGAGCTATAAATCAAAATTTACGGATGATTTAGTGGGGAAATGTCAAGTTGATCGGCCAGTTAAAGTGATCATTCTAAATTGATCGTTGGGGCTCACTGTGTAAAGGCTTATAAATGGAGCATAATACATGGCATCACACAGTTTGGGATAGATTGTATTACTTGGAGGCTTTGTCGTATCTAGTTCTGTCTCAAATTTTGTCAAAATACAGAAAATTGAACTTGCTTAATGTGGGCAATTGATTCCTGTCATTCTGAGCTATAAATCAAAAGTTATGGATGATTTATTGCAGACATGACAAGTTGATCGGCCAATTAAAACGATCATTCTAAACTGATTAGTGGTGCTCATTGAGTAAAAGCTTATAAATGTAAAATAATGCATGGCATCACGCATTTTGGGATGGATTGGATTACTTGTACGCTTTGTCGTATCTATTTCTATCTGAAATTTTGTCACAATATATAAAATTGAGCAAGGTTAATGTGGGAAATTGATACGTGTCATTTAGAGTTATAAATCAAAAGTTATGGACGATATAGTGCAGACATGTCAAGTTGATCGGGCAGTTAAAATGATTATTCTAAAATGATCGTTGGTGCTCGTCGAGTAAAAGCTTATGAATGAAGAATAATGCATGGCATCACGCAGTTGTGGATGGACTCGATTAATTGGACGATTTGTCGTATCTATTTTGGTTTGGAATTTTGTTACATTATAGAAAATTGAGTTACCTTAACGTGGGTATTAGATTCGTGTGTGTTTGAGCTCTAAATCAAAAGTTACGGACCATTTAGTGCAGACATGTCAAGTTGATTGGCGAGTTAAAATGATTATTTTAAATTGATCAAATGTGCTCATTGAGTAAATGCTTATAAATGAAGTATAATGCTTGGTATCATAGAATTTGGGATAGATTGAATTACTTGTACGCATTTTCGTATCTAGAGTTGTTTCAATTTTTGTCACAATATAGAAAATTGAACTAGCTTAATGTGGGCATTGGATTCGTGTCATTTTGATATGGATGAATTAGTGCACACATGACAAGTTGATCGGCCAGTTAAAGTGATCATTCTAAACTGATCATTGATGCTCATTGAGTAAAATCTTATAAATGAAAAATAATGCATGGAATCATGCAGTTTGGGATGAATTGGATTACTTGAACGCTTTGTCGTATCAATTTTTGTCTCAAATTTTGTCACAATATAGAAAATTGAACTAGCTTAATGTGGGCATTGGATTCATGTTATTTTGAGCTACAAATAAAAAGTTATGGACGATATAGTGCAGAAATGTCAAGTTATTTGGCATGTTAAAATGATCATTCTAAACGTATCATTGGTGCTCATTGAGTAAAATCTTATAAGTGAAGCATAAAGCATGGCAACAAGTAGTTTGGATAGATTGGATTACTTGGACGCTTTGTCGTCTCTACTTATGTCTCAAATTTTGTCACAATATAGAAAATTGAGTTAGATTAACGTGGGCATTGGATTCGTGTCATTATGAGCTCCAAATCAAAAATTAAGGACAATTTAGTGGGGGAAATGTCAAGTGTATCGGCTAGTTAAAATGATTATTCTAAACTGATCATTGGTGCTCATTGAGTAAATGCTTATAAATGAAGTATAATGCATGGCATCACGCAATTTGGGATAGACTGGATTATTTGGACGCATTGTCGTATCTAGAGTTGTTTCAAATTTTGTCACAATATAGAAATATGAACTAGCTTAATGTGGGCATTGGATTCGTGTCATGCTGAGCTCTAAATCAAAACCTACAGACGATTTAGTAGGGACATGTCAAGTTGATCAGACAGTTAAAATGATCATTCTAAACTGATCATTAGTGCTCATTGTGTAAAGCCTTATAAATGGAGCATAACGCAAGGCACCACACAGTTTGGGATACATTGGATTACTTACACACTTTGTTGTATATAGTTCGGTCTCAAATTTTGTCACAATAAAGAAAATTGAACTAGCTTAATGGGATGAATTGGTTTACTTAGTGCAAGTTGAAGTTAAATGATTTCTAAACTCATTTGCTCACAATGATAGAAATTGAGCATTTAATGTTTGGCATTAAATGTGTCTCAAATTTTGTCACAATATAGAAAATTGAACTAGTGTGCATGTTAAAACGATCATTCTAAACTGATCGTTGGTGGTCATTGAGTTAAAGCTTATAAATGAAGAATAATGCATGGCATCACGCAGTTGGGGATGGACTGGATTACTTGGACGCTTTGTCGTATCTATTTCTGTCTCACATTTTGTTACACTATAGAAAATTGAGCTTGCTTAACGTGGGCATTGGATTCGTGTGTTTCGGAGATAAAATCAAAAGTTACAGACCATTTAGTGCGGACATGTCAAGTTGATTGGCGAGTTAAAATGATCATTCTAAACTGATCATTGGTGTTCATTGAGTAATGACTTATAAATAAAGCATAAAACATGGCAACAAGTACTCTGGGTAGATTGGATTACTTGTACGCTTTGTTGTCTCTATTTCTGTCTCAAATTTTGTCACAATATAGACAATTGAACTAGATTAACGTGGGCCTTGGATTCGTTTCATTCAGAACTCTGAATCGAAAATTACGGACGACTTGGTGCGGAAATGTCAAGTTGATCAGCCAGTTAAATTGATCATTCTAAACTGATCTTTGGTGCTCATTGTGTAAAGGCTTATAAATGGAGCATAATGCATGGCATTACACAGTTTGGGATGTATTGGATTACTGGTACGATTTGTCGCATTTTTTTCTATCTCAAGTTTTGTCAAAATAGAGAAAATTGAGCTAGCATAATGTTGGCAATTGATATGTGTCATTCTGAACTATGAATCAAAATTTACGGACGATTTAGTGGGGAAATGTCAAGTTGATCGGCCAGTTAAAGTGATCTTTCTAAATTGATCGTTGGGGCTCACTGTGTAAAGGCTTATAAATGGAGCATAGTACATGGCATCACACAGTTTGGGATAGATTGGATTACTTGCACGCTTTGTCGTATCTAGTTCCATCTCAAATTTTGTAAAAATATAGAAAATTGAACTAGCTTAATGTGGGCAACTGATTCCTGTCATTCTGAGCTATAAATCAAAAGTTATGGATGATTTCTTGTAGACATGATAAGTTGATCGGCCAATTAAAACGATCATTCTAAACTGATCATTGGTGCTCATTGAGTAAAAGCTTATAAATTAAAAACATTGCATGGCATCAGCCATTTTCGGATGGATTGGATTACGGGGAAGCTTTGTCATATCTATTTGTATCTTAAATTTTGTCACAATATAGAAAATTGAGCTAGCTTAATGTGCGCAATTTAAACGTGTCATTCTGAGTTATAAATCAAAAGTTATGGACGATATAGTGCAGACATGTCAAGTTAATCGGGCAGTTAAAATGATTATTCTAAAGTGATAGTTGGTGCTCATTGGGTAAAAGCTTATAAATGAAGAATAATGCATGGCATCATGCACTTGGGGATGGACTGGATTAATTGGACGATTTGTCGTATCTATTTCAGTCTGAAATTTTGTTACATTATAGAAAATTGAGCTAGTTTAACATGGGCATTAGATTCGTGTGTTTTTGAGCTCTAAATCAAAAGTTATAAACCATTTACTGCAGACATGTCAAGTTGATTGGCGAGTTAAAATGATTATTCTAAATTGATCAAATGTGCTCATTGAGTAAAGGCTTATAAATGAAGTATAATGCATTGTATCACACAATTTGGGATAGATTGGATTACTTGTACGCATTGTCGTATCTAGAGTTGTTTCAAATTTTGTCACAATATAGAAAATTGAACTAGCTTAATGTGGGCATTGGATTCGTGTCATTTTAATATGGATGAATTAGTGCAGACATGACAAGTTGATCGGCCAGTTAAAATGATCATTCTAAACTGATCATTGATGCTCATTGAGTAAAATCTTATAAATGAAAAATAATGTATGGCATCACGCAGTTTGGGATGAATTGGATTATTTGAACGCTTTGTCGTATCAATTTTTGTCTCAAATTTTGTCACAATATAGAAAATTGAACTAGCTTAATGTGGGCATTGGATTCGTGTTATTTTGAGCTACAAATCAAAAGTTATGGACGATATAGTGCAAAAATGTCAAGTTAATCGCCCAGTTAAAATGATCATTCTAAACGAATCATTGGTGCTCATTGAGTAAAATCTTATAAATGAAGCATAAAGCATGGCAACAAGTAGTTTGGATAGATTGGATTACTTGGACGCTTTGTCGTCTCTACTTCTGTCTCAAATTTTGTCACAATATAGAAAATTGAGTTTGATTAACGTGGGCATTGGATTCGTGTCATTCTGAGCTCTAAATTAAAATTTACAAACGATTTAATGCGGACATGTCAAGTTGATCGCCCTGTTAATAAGATTATTCTAAACTGATCATTAGTTCTCATTGGTAAAAGCATGTAAATGAAGCATAATGCATGGCATCACACAATTATTGATAGATTGGATTACTTGGACGCTTTGTCGTATCTATTTCTGCCTCAAGTTTTTTTACAATATAGAAAATTGAGCTAGCTTAACGTGGGTATTGGATTTGTGTCATTCTGAACTCTTAATCAATAGTTTAGGACGATTTAGTGTGGACATGTCAAGTTGATAGGCCAGTTAAAGTGATAATTCTAAACTGATCATTGGTGCTCATTATGTAGAGGCTTATAAATGAAGCATAAATGGCATCACGCAGTTTGGGATATAATGGTTTATTTGGATGCTCTGTCTCTCAATTTCTGTCTCAAATTTTCTAAAAAAATAGAAAATTTAGCTTGCTTAATGTAGGCATTGGATTTTTGTCATTCTGAGCTCTAAATCAAAGTTACAAACGATTTAGTGCAGACATTAAAGTTTATCGGCCAGTTAAAGAGATCACTCTAAACTGATTAGTGGTGCTCATTAAGTAAAGGCTTATAAATGAAGCCAAAAGAATGGCATCACGCAGTTTGGGATAGATTGGATTACTTGGACGCTTTGTCTTCTCTATTTCTGTCTCAAATTTTGTCAAAATATAGCAAATTTTTCTAGCTTAACGTGGGCATTTGATTCATGCCATTATGAGCTCAAAATCAAGATTTACGGATGATTTACTGTGTACATGTCAAGTTGATCGCATGTTAATATAATTATTCTAAACTAATCTTTGGTGCTCATTGAGTAAAGGCTTATAAATGAAGCATAATGCATGGCGTCACACAGTTTTGGATAGATTGGATTACTTGGACGCTTTGTCATATCTATTTTAATCTCAAATTTTGTCAAAATATAAAGAATTAAGCTAGGTTAACATGGGCATTGTATTCGTGTCATCCTGAGCTCTAAATCAAAAGTTACGGACGATTTAGTGCAGACATGTCAAGTTGATGGGCCAGTTAAAGTGATCATTCAAAACGGATCATTATTGCTCATTAAGTAAAGGGTTATACACGAAGCATAATTCATGGCATCACACAGTGTTGGATAGATTGGATTACTTGGATGCTTTATCATATCTATTTCTTTCTCAAATTTTGTTACAATATAGAACATTGAGCTACCTTAATGTGGGTATTGGATTTGTGTCATTCTGAGCTCTAAATCAAAAGACTCGGACAATTTAGTGCAGACATGTCAAGTTGATTGGCCAGTTAAAGTGATCATTCTAAACAGATCATTGGTGCTCATTAAGTAAAGGCTAATAAATGAAGTATAAAGCAAGCATCAAGTAGTTTGGATAGACTGGATTACTTGGACGCTTTGTCGTCTCTATTTCTGTCTCAAATTTTGTTAAAATATAGAAAATTGAGATTGGTTAATGTGGGCATTAGATTCATGTCATTCTAAGCTCTAAATCAAAAAATACGACTGAGCTTGTGTGGACATGTCAAGTTGATCGGCCTGTTAATATGATTATTCTAAACTGTTCATTGGTGCTCATTGAGTTAAGGCTTACAAATGAAGCATAATGCGTGGCATCACGCAATTTGGGTTAAATTGGATTACTTGGACTCTTTTCCGTATCTAGTTTTGTCTAAAAATTTGTAACAATATAGAAAATTGAACTAGATTCATATCATTCTGAGCTCTCAATCAAAAGTTATAGACGATTTAGTGCAGATATGTCAAGTTAAGTGGCCAGTTAAAGTAATTATTCTAAACAGATCATTGGTGCTAATATGTAAAGTCTTATAAATGAAGCATAAAGCATGGCATCAATTAGTGTGGATAGATTGTATTACTTGGACGCTTTGTCGTCTCTATTTCTATCTCAAATTTTGTGAAAAATATAGAAAATTGAGAATGCTTAATGTGGCCTTGTGATTCTGAGCTATAAATCAAAAGTTACGTAAGATTTAGTGTGGCCATGTCAAGTTGATCAACCAGTTAATATCATTATTCTAAAATGATCACTTCTGTTCATTAGTAAAAGCTTATAAATGAAAAATAAAGCATGGCATCACGCAGTTTGGTATGGATTGGAATACTTGAACGCTTTATCGTACCTATTTCTTTTTCAAATTTTGTCACAATATAGAAAATTGAACTAGCTTAATGTGGGAATTGGATTCGTGTCATTATGAGCTACAAAGCTAAAGTTATGGATCATTTAGTGCAAACATGTCAAGTTGATCAGCCAGTTAAAATGATCATTCTAAACTAATCATTGGTGCTCATTGAATAAACGCTTATAAATGAATAGTAATGCATGGCATCACGCAGTTTGAGATGGCCTTGATTACTTGGACGCTTTGTCATATCTATTTATTTCTCAAATTTTGTAACAATATCAAAAATTGAGCTAGCTTAACGTGGGCATTGGAATCGTGTTTTCCGAGCTCTAAATCAAAAGTTATGGCAATTTAATGCGGGCATGTCAAGTTGATCGGCGAGTTAAAATAATCATTCTAAACTGATCATTGGTGCTAGTTAAGTAAAGGCTTATAAATGAGGCATAAAGCATGGCATCACGCATTTTGGGATAGATTGGATTACTTCGACGCATTTTCGTATTTAGTTCGGTTTCAAATTTTGTGTACAATATAGAAAACTGAACTAGCTTAAAGTGGGCATTGGATTTGTGTGTTTCTGACCTCTAAATCAAAAGTTACAGACGATTTAGTGTGGACATGTCAAGTTGATCGGTGAGTTAATATGATCATTCTAAACTGATCATTGGTGCACATTAAGTAAAGGCTTATAAATGAGTCATAAAGCATGGCATCACGCAGTTTGGGATAGATTGGATAACTTGGACGCTTTGTTGTATCCAGTTCTGCTTCAAATTTAGTCACAATATAGAAATTGAACTAGCTTAATGTGGGCATTGGATTCGTGTCATTGTGAGCTATAAATAAAAAGTTATGGACTATTCAGTGCAGATTTGACAAGTTTATCCGGCAGTTAAATGATCATTCGAAATTGATAATTGTTGCTTCTTGAGTAAAACCTTTTAAATGAAAAATAATGCATGACATCACGCAGTTTGAGATTGATTGGATTACTTGAACGCTTTGTCGTATCTATTTCTGTCTCAAATTTTGTCACAATATAGAAAATCGAGCAAGATTAACGTGGTCATTGGATTCGTGTCATTCTCAGCTCTTAATCAAAAGTTGCAGATGATTTAGTGTGGACATTTCAAGTTGATTGGTCAGTTAAAGTGATCATTCTAACTTCATCATTGGTGCTGATTGAGTAAAGGATTATAAATGAAGCATAATGCATGACATCACACAGTTTTGGATAGATTGGTTTACTTTTACGCTTTTTCGTATCTATTTCTGTCTCAAATGTTTTTACACTATAGAAAATTGAGTTAGCTTAACGTGGGCATTGGATTCGTGTGTTTCTGAGCTCTAAATCAAAAGTTACAAAGGATTTAGTGTGGAAATGTCAAGTTGAACGGCGAGTTAAAATGATCATTCTAAATTGATCATTTGTGCTCATTAAGTAAAGGCTTATAAATGAGGCTTAGAGCATGGCATCACGCAGTTCGGGATTGATTGGATTACTTGGACGCTTTGACGTATCTTGTTTTGTTTCAAATTTTGTCACAATATAGAAAATTAACTAGCTTAATTTGGGCAAGGGATTCATGTCATTGTAAGCAATAAATCAATAGTTATGCACAATTTTGTGCAGACATGACAAGTTGATCGTCCTGTTAAAATGTCATTTCAAATTGATCATTGGTGCTCACGCAGTTTGGGATGGATTGGAATACTTGAACGCTTTATCGTACCTATTTCTATTTCAAATTGTCACAATATAGAAAATTGAACTAGCTTAATGTGGGCATTGGATTCATGTCATTCTGAGCTACAAATCTAAAGTTATGGATCATTTAGTGCAAACATGTCAAGTTGATCGGCCACTTAAAATGATCATTCTAAACTAATCATTGGTGCTCATTGAATAAACACTTACAAATGAATAGTAATGCATGACATCACGCAGTTTGATATGGAATGGATTACTTGGACGCTTCGTCGTATCCATTTATTTCTCAAATTTTGTCACAATATCAAAAATTGAGCTAGCTTAACGTTGGCATTGGATTCGTGTTTTCCGAGCTCTAAATCAAAAGTTATGGCAATTTAATGCGGGCATGTCAAGTTGATCGGCGAGTTAAAATGATCATTCTAAACTGATCATTGGTGCTCGTTAAGTAAAGGCTTAAAAATGAGGCATAAAGCATGGCATCATGCATTTTGGGATAGATTGGATTACTTCGACGCATTTTCGTATTTAGTTTGGTTTCAAATTTTGTGTACAATATAGAAAATTGAACTAGCTTAATGTGGGAATTGGATTTATGTGTTTCTGAGCTCTAAATCAAAAGTTACAGACGATTTAGTTTGGACATGTCAAGTTGATCGGCAAGTTAATATGATCATTCTAAATTGATCATTGGTGCACATTAAGTAAAGGCTTATAAACAAGTCATAAAGCATGGCATCACGCATTTTGGGATAGATTGGATAACTTGGACGCTTTGTTGTATCCAGTTCTGGTTCAAATTTTGTCACAATATAGAAATTGAACTAGCTTAATGTGGGCATTGGATTTGTGTCATTGTGAGCTATAAATCAAAAGTTATGGACTATTTAGTGCAGATATGACAAGTTGATCCGGCAGTTAAATGACCATTCTAAACTGATAATTGGTGCTCATTGAGTAAAAGCTTTTAAATGAAAAATAATGCATGACACCACGCAGTTTGAGATGGATTGGATTACTTAGACGCTTTGTCGTATCTATTTCTGTTTCAAATTTTCACAATATAGAAAATTGAGCGAGATTAACGTGGGCATTGGATTCGTGTCATTCTCAGCTCTTAATCAAAAGTTACAGACGATTTAGTGCGGACATGTCACATTGATTGGTCAGTTATAGTGATCATTCTAACTTGAACGTTGGTGCTGATTGAGTAAAGGATTATAAATGAAGCATAAAGCATGGCATCACGCAGTTTGGGATAGATTTGATTACTTGGATGCTTTGACGTATCTAGTTTTGTTTCAATTTTTGTCACAATATAGAAAATTGAACTAGCTTAATTTGGGCATTTGATTCGTGTCATTGTAAGCAATAAATTAATAGTTATGCACAATTTTGTGCAGACATGACAAGTTGATCGTCCAGTTAAAATGATCATTTTAAATTGATCATTGGTGCTCATTGAGTAAAAGCTTATGAATGAAAAACAATGCATGGCATCACGCAGTTTCGGATAGATTGGATTGCTTGGACGCTTTTTGTATGTATTTTTAACTCAATTTTGTCACAATATAGAAAATTGAGCTAGCTTAACGTGGGCATTGGATTCAGGTCATTCTGATCTCTAAATGAAAAGTTACGAACGATTTAGTGCGGAAATGTCAAGTTGAGTGGCATGTTAAAGTGATTATTCTAAACAGATCATTGGTGCTAATAAGTAATGTCTTATAAATGAAGGATAAAGCATGGCATCAAGTAGTTTGGATAGATTGGATTACGTGGATGCTTTATCGTCCTATTTCGATATCAAATTTTGTGAAAATATAGAAAATTTAGCATGCTTAACGTGGGCATTGGATTCGTGTCATTTTGAGCTCTAAATCAAAAGTTTCAGATGATTTAGTGTGGACATGTCAAGTTGATCAGCCAGTTAATATGATTATTCTATACTGTTCAGTGTTGTTCATTGAGTAAAAGCTTATAAATGAAAAATAATGCATGGCATCACGCAGTTTGGGATAGATTGGATTACTTAAAGATTTTGTCGTATCTATTTCTGTCTCAAATTTTGTCATCATATAAAAAATTGAACTTGTTTAATGTGGGCATTGGATTCGTGTCATTCTGATCTCTAAATCAAAAGTTACTGACGATTTAGTGTGGATATGTGAAGTTGAGTGGCCAGTTAAAGTAATCATTCTAAACAGATCATTGGTGCTAATAAGTAAAGTCTTATAAATGAAGCATAAAGCATGGCATCAATTAGTTTGGATAGATTGGATTACATGGACGCCTTGTCATCTCTATTTCTTTCTCAAATTTTGTGAAAATATAGAAAATTGAGAATGCTTAACCATGGCATTGGATTCGTGTCATTCTGAGCTCTAAATCAAAAGTTACGGAAGATTTAGTGTGGCCATGTCAAGTTGATCGGCCAGTTGATATCATTATTCTAAAATGATCACTTCTGTTCATTAGTAAAAGCTTATAAATGAAAAATAAAGCATGGCATCACACAGTTTGGGATGGATTGGAATACTTGAACACTTTATCGTACCTATTTCTGTCTCAAATTTTGTCACAATATAGAAAATTGAACTAGCTTAATGTGGGCATTGGATTCGTGTCATTCTAAGCTACAAATCAAAAGTAATGGATGATTTAGTGCAAACATGTCAAGTTGATCAGCCAATTAAAATGATCATTCTAAACTAATCATTGGTGCTCATTGAATAAACGCTTATAAATGAATAGTAATGCATGGCATCACGCAGTTTGAGATGGACTGGATTACTTGGATGCTTCGTCGTATCTATTTATTTCTCAAATTTGGTCACAATATGAAAACTTGAGCTAGCTTAACGTGGGCATTGGATTCGTGTTTTCTGAGCTCGAAATCAAAAGTTATGGCAATTTAATGCGGTCATGTCAAGTAGATCGGCGAGTTAAAATGATCATTCTAAACTCATCATTGGTGCTCGTTAAGTAAAGGCTTATAAATGAGGCATAAAGCATGGCATCACGCATTTTGGGATAGATTGGATTACTTCGACGCATTGTCGTATCTAGTTCGGTTTCAAATTTTGTGTACAATATAGAAAATTTAACTAGCTTAATGTGGGCATTGGATTTGTCTCATTCTGAGCAATAAATTAAAAGTTATGGACCATATTCGTGCAGATATGTCAAGTTGATCAGCCAGTTAAAATGATCATTCTAAACTGATCGTTGCTACTCATTGAGTAAAAGTTATAAATTAAGAATAATGCACGACATCACATAGTTTGGGATAGACTGGATTACTTGAACGATTTGTCGTATCTATTTCTATCTTAAATTCTGTCACATTATAGAAAATTGAGCAAGCTTAAAGTGGGCATTGGATTCGTGTCATTCTGAGCTCTAAATCAAAAGTTACGGACGATTTAGTGCGTATATATCAAGTTGATCGGCTAGTTAAAGTGATCATTCAAAACTAATAATTGGTGCTCATTGAGTAAAAGCTTATAAATAGAGCATAATGCATGGCATCAAGTAGTTTGGATGGATTGGATTACTTGGACGCTTTGTCGTTTTCTATTTCTGTCTTAAATTTTATCACAATATAAAAAATTGAGCTAGATTAACATGGGCATTTGATTCGTGTCATTATGAGCTACAAATCAAAAGTTATGGACAATTTAGAGCAGACATGTCAGGTTGATCGGCCAGTTAAAATAATCATTTTAAACTGATCATTGGTGCTCATTGAGTAAACGCTTATAAATGAAGAATAATGCATGGCATCACGCATTTTGGGATATATTAGTTTACTTGGATGCTTTGTCGTATATATTTGTGTCTCAAATTTTAGCTTGCTTAACGTGGGCATTGGATTAGTGTGATTCTGAGCTCTAAATCAAAAGTTACAGAGGATTTAGTGCAAACATGTCAAGTTGAACGTCCAGTTAATATGATCATTCTAAACTGATCATTGGTGCTCATTGAGTATACGCTTAGAAATGAAGCATAATGATGACATCATGCATTTTTGGATAGTTTGGATAATTTGAATGCTTTGTCGTATCTATATATGTCTCAAATTTTGTCTCAATATAGAGAATTGATCTAGCTTAATATGGGCATTCGATTCGTGTCATTTTGAGATATAAATCAAAAGATACGAACAATTTAGTGCAGAAATGTCAAATAGGTCGGCCAGTTAAAATGATCATAGATAACTGACCATTGGTGCTCCTTGAGTAAAGGCTTATAACTGAAGCATAATGCATGGTATCACGCAGTTTGGGATAGATTGGATTACCAGGCCGCTTTGTCGTATCTATTTATGTCTCAAATTTGTCTCAATATAGAAAATTTAGTTAGCTTAACATGGGCATTGGATTCATTTCATTTTGAGTTATAAATCAAAATATACGGACGATTTCGTGTGGACATGTCAAGTTGATCGGCCAGTTAATATGATTATTCTAAACTGATCATTAGTGCTCATTGAGTGAAAGCTTATAAATGAAGCATAATGCATGGAATCACGCAGTTTGAGATATATTGGAACACTTCGGCGCTTTGTCGTATGTAGTTTTGTCTCAAATTTTGTCATGAAATAGAAAATTGAACTAGTTTAACGTTGGCATTGGATTCGTGTCATTCAAAGCTATAAATCAAAAGTTACGGACGATTTAGTGCAGAAATGTCAAGTTGATCGGCCAGTTAAAATAATCACTCTAAATTGATCATTGGTGCTCATTGTGTAAAGGTTTATGAATGAAACATAACGCATGGCATCTCGCACTTTTTGATAGATTGGATTACTTGGACGCTTTGTTATATCTAGTTCTATCTCAAAGTTTGTCAAATTATTGAAAATTGAGCTAAAACGTGGGTGTTGGATTCGTGTCATTTTGAGCGCTAAATCAAATTTTATGGATGATTTAGTGCATACATGTCAAGTCGATCAACGAGTTAATATTACTATTTTAAACCGATCACTGGTACTCATTTAGTAAACGCTTATAAATGAAGCATAATCTATGGCATCGCGCGGTTTGGGGTAGATTGGATTACCACTACAAGAAAACATTAATATTTCCGACGGCATTTCCGACGGAAGTAAAACCATCGGAATTTTCTAATGCCTATGCGACGGTTTTCCAACAGAATACTGATGGAAATTATTGCGTCGGTGTTCTGTCGGTAAATCCCGACGTTTGCACTACCTTCGGGAAATCTATGGTAAAACCTGACGGCTTTCCATCCTGTTTCCGATGAAAACATAGGTGTCGGGATATCCTCACAAAACCATCGCACATTACTGACGAAATATAAGCCGTCAGTTTTTTCCGATGATTTCCCGATGGAATTTGATTTTTACTATCGGTCTGGAATCCGTCCGGAATATATCCGTGGCTGACGTCGAGTATCATCGGTTCGTCGTCAGAAATATCCAACAGTGTTCGGCAAACATCGGAAATCCGTCGGAAAGAGGAATATTCTTAAGAATAATCTATTTAAAATTTATGATTATCTGTTAAAAATTCATAATAATCAATTAAAATTTATAATAATCTGTTAAAAATTCGTGATAATTATCTAATTTTCATTATAAATACGCTCTGATCATTCACAATTTCACTAGAACAAAATTATCTTAACAAAATGTCTTCTTTAGGTTCTTATGATTATTTTCGATCTTGGATGGATAAACCTTAGTATGATTCAACGATGGGGGAATTGACAGATGAATCTGCGCAAGATGTTGAAGAGTTCATGACATTTGCATCAAAAAATAGCATGACATCGGAATACGGTAAAATGTATTATCCGTATATTAAATGTTGAAATCATAGATTAATCTCTGTTACAGAAGTATGTAATCATTTGTATAGGACTGGATTTATGCCACATTACAAAATTTGGTATTCACATGGAGAAACTGATGCAACGATGCAATATTATGGTAGTACATCAAAAAGGTTAGATAGTACTTATGTTATGGTAGAGGAACCAGCATCACAAGTTGATATAAACAGAGGTTCTGTTCAGATGGTTAATGATGCATTTCGTGAACAAAGAGCATCGTATATTGAAGATAGGAGTAGAATAGAGGAACCTAATTTGGAAGCCCGGAAATATTTCGATATGTTAGATGCATCCAAGCAGCCTTTGTATAAAGGATGTAGAGATGAATTATCGCCTTTATCTGCTGCAAGCAGGTTGATGACGATAAAGATGGATTTCAACTTGGCTAAAGATTGTGTGAATGCGATAGCTGATCTTGTTAGAGATATATTACCTGAATATAATATTGCATCTGCTTCATATTACGAGGTTCAAAAACTTGTAGCTGGTCTTGGATTGCCGTATCAGATGATCGATATATGTATTGACAACTGCATGATCTATTGGAGAAATGATGAAAACCGTATGAGGTGCCGATTTTGTCACAAACCTCGATTTCAAGAGACAAGCGGCAGAGTACCTATTCCGCATAAAAGGATGTGGTATTTGCCATTAACAGAGAGGTGAAAGAGGTTATATCAATTTGAACACACGGCAAAACCTATGAGATGGCATGCAGAACATAATTTGAATGGAGAAATTGTGCATCCCTCGGATGCAGAAGCATGGAAACATTTTAAACATGTTGATCCTAGTTTTGCATATGAGCTTAGGAATGTATACCTCGGGTTATCTACAGATGGATTCAACCCTTTTGGGAAGCATGGGAGGCAATACTCGTTGTGGCCAGATATCGTGACACCTTATAATTTGCCTCCTTTGTTGTGCATGAAACGAGAGTTTTTATTTCTAACAATTCTTGTCCACGGTCCAGAGCATCCTAAGCGATCGCTTGATATTTTCTTGCAGCCACTAATTCATGAGTTAAAAATATTGTGGGAAAATGGTGTCGAAGCATTCGATGTTTCCAACCAATAGAACTTCTTGATGCGAGCAGTACTTATGTGGACCATAAGTGATTTTCCAGCATATGGTATGTTATTAGGATGGTCGACGTATGGAAGATTAGCATGCCCATATTGTCAAGATAATACTAATGTGTTCCAATTGAAACACGCACGAAAGACTAGTTGGTTCGATTGTCATCGTCGATTTCTACAACAAGATCATCTATATCGCCGGAGCACGACATTGTTTAGGAAAAACAAAAAATATTTGATGGTCCACCTCCTATTCTTGACGGGAATTATATGATGACTCAACTTAGAGATTTTGGTGCTGAGAGAACGGCTTCATGTCGAGGTAATGGACATTACACTGTTGATGGTTGTGGCGAATACCATAATTGGCACAAGAGGAGGATTTTTTGAGATTTACCATATTGGAAGGACCATCTTTTGCGCCATAATCTAGATGTTATGCACATTGAGAAGAATTTTGTTGACAATATAATGAATACCGTTCTAAATGTGCAAGGAAAAACAAAAGATAATTTGAGAGCTAGATTGGATTTGCCGGATATTTGTTCCCGGAAGGAACTACATGTAATGTCAAATGGAGAATCATTGTCTCCTGCATTCTGGTTGGATGGGAATGCAAAAGACGAATTCTTTTACTGGATTAAGCATAGTGTCAAATTTTCAGATGGATACGCATCTAATCTTTGTAATTGTGTCGATACTATTGAAGGCAAATTTTCAGGGATGAAAAGTCATGATTGTCATGTTGTCATGCAAAGACTATTCCCAATTGCCTTTAGCAATTTTCAGCCTAAAAACATCCACGGAGCAATTGCAGGTACGTTTACATTATTTTATATATAAATAAGCATAATTTCATATATTATATGATATTAACTTTTTTTATGTAGGGATTGATGCTTTTTTCCGAGATTTATGTACAAGATCACTTACTGCAGACGATATCCAAAATTTGGAAGAAAAAAATATCGGTTCTCATTTGTAACCTGGTGAAAATATTTCCACTAGCATTTTTTGATGTTATGGAGCATCTTACTAGAGAAGTAGCGCTTGGAGGACTTATTCAGTACCGATGGATGTATCCTTTTGAAAGATATATGTTCCACCTAAAGAAAAATAGTTAAAAATCTTGCCACGGTTGAAGGTTCAATCGTCGCACAAAGTATTAATGAAGAAACATCTAATTTCGCCAGCTACTATTTTCCATCTCAAGTCCAAACAAAAAATAGATGACCTGCACGACATGATGATGGAGGAGAAAAACCAAGCTATCTAGTATATGTGCCAGAAGTATTTGCACAAATTGGATGTTTAAGTGGGAAAAGGAAGACGCGACGCCTATCAGAGAAGGAATACAATCACTAGCATTTGTATATTTTGACAAATTGCAATGACGTTTTGGAATATGAAAGATACATTCAATTAAATTTTATTTTTAATTGTTATTATAATTTATTGTTAATTATTTTGTTCATAATTAACAGGATATAAATGGAACAAATACGTGTTCATTATTCAGATTACACAGAGAATGAGTTGGTCTAACTTAAAAAAAAAGCGAATTTGCAAGATGGTTACATTTTTTATGTTAGTGTTACCACAATTATGTAATTTTCAATCATAATTTCCTAGTTTATATATATATATATATAAACTAGGAAATTATTATTGAAAATTACATATATATATATACACTAATATATATATATATATATATATATATAATTGACTACATTCAATTATTTTGTAGGTTACTTCAGGTCCTTCTAGGGTGATAACGTTTCCCACGTGGTTATTTGAGTTGGTGAGTGGTCCTACATTGACTGCAAAATCTTATCCAATGTACTGCACTAGTGGATATGCTTTTAAGAGTCATCGCAAAGGAAACTCACAAACAACTTGTAATTATGGTGTATCATCTCAATCGGGAGAAATTGTATACAACGGTGTTCTTCGTGAAAATATTAGAAGTTCACTATCCAGAAATGATTGATTTGAGGTGTATTGTGTTCTACTGTGGCTGGTATGATGATGGGGACATCAGGTCGTATGGCCGGCCAGGAGACCAGACTGGCCGACCAGGGAGCTTGCCCGAGACAGTCGGGCCATTTGGCACGTCTGCCAGCCCAAGCGGTACCGCCGCACCCTCGACCAACAGGACCAGACCGATCAGTAGAGGAGTACTATGAAGAGTTTGAGAGACTAAGGAACAGGCTGGAGCTCAATGACGATGAGGAGGCTTTGATGGCACAATTTTTGGATGGACTTCAAGAAAGAATCAGCCGCAAGGTGGAAAGGCAAATCTACAATGACTTCAAGGACTTGTTCCACCTATCTGTCCAGGCGGAGCAGCACATCAAATGTAAGAGCTAAGACATCCGCAGCAAGCCTAAGACGCCTTGGGCACCAAGCAGCATTCCCAAGCCCGTAGACAAAGGCAAAAGCATAGAGATCAAGTCACGGTTCAAGAGCAAGCCTCCTGAGCAAACCCGTGACCCGAGAGAGCCTAGTAAGTCCTCTAACCCTCAAAGATCACGTGACATCTCTTGTTTCAAGTGTAGGGGTCGTGGACATATCTCAAGGGAGTGCCCAAACAACCGTGTCATGCTGATCACAGAAGCTGGAGAGTATGAATCTCAAAATGAAGAGGACTATGAACCAGAAGGAGAATACGGTGACATTGAGTACCCTGATGTGGGGGAAGTGTTGGTCACTAGACGCATTCTCAGTGCAATGGTGGATCCGTCAGAGACCATCCAGAGGGAGAACATCTTCCACAGCCATTGCACCATCAAGGGCAAGGTATGTAACCTCATAATAGATGGTGGTTCTTGCACTAATGTTGCTAGTGCAAACATGGTTGATAAGCTAGGTCTAGAGAAGACAAGGCACCCTCAACCATATAGACTGAGATGGCTCGATGACAAAGTGGAGCTCAAGATCCATGAGCAAGTCACTGTGCCATTCAGTGTGGGCAAGTACCAAGACCAAGTCGTGTGCGACGTGGTGCCCATGCAAGCTGGCCATCCTCTGCTAGGAAGGCCATGGCAGTTTGACAAAGAGACCAGGCATGATGGCCGAACCAATCTCTACACTTTTGTGCATGACAAAAGAAATGTCAGCCTAGCTCCTCTCACACCTGCCCAGGTACATGAGCTTCAACAGCAAATGAGTAAGGAAAAGAAGCTCATTAAATCTAATTTTCTTATTCAACCAAGTCATGTCCGGAGAGCTTTAGCCTCAAAGGATCTAATGCTACTAATGGTTTTCAAAGAAGTGTTGAATGTAGAAAAAGAACAGGTAGATCTACCTCTTGAAGTAGTAGCTCTCCTCAACAAGTTCCAGGGTGTGTTCCCGGAAGAGATACCAGCAGGCTTACCTCCCCTACGAGGCATAGAGCACCAGATCGACTTCGTGCCCGGAGCAGCCCTGCCCAAGCGGCCAGCCTACCGGATGAGTACAGAGGAGTCCAAAGAGCTTGAGAAGCAAGTCAAAGAGCTACTGGAGAAAGGCTATGTTCGAGAGAGTCTCAGTCCATGTGCCGTACCAGTGCTACTAGTGCCCAAGAAGGATGGGACTTGGCGAATGTGAGTAGACTGCCGAGCAATCAACAACATCACAGTCAAGTACCGGCATCCGATACCACGGCTGGATGACATGGTAGATGAGCTGAGTGGAGCCACGGTCTTCTCCAAGATAGACCTCAAGAGTGGATACCACCAGGTCAGGATGAAGGAAGGTGATGAATGGAAGACTGCTTTCAAGACAAAGCAAGGGCTCTACGAGTGGACAGTCATGCCATTTGGCTTGACTAATGCCCCAAGCACCTTCATGCGCCTTATGAACCAAGTTCTTAGGGCTTACATCAGTAAGTTCGTTGTAGTTTATTTTGATGACATTTTAGTTTATAGTAAGTGCTTAAGGGATCACCTCACACATCTTGAGTTGGTGCTTAAAACCCTTCGACAAGAAGAGCTTTATGCCAATCTCAAGAAGTGCATCTTTTGTACTGATAAACTTATCTTTTAGGTTTTGTTGTAAGTTCACAGGGCCTACAGGTTGATGAAGAGAAGATTCGAGCCATACAAGAATGGCCAACACCCAGGAACATCAGCCAAGTGATGAGCTTCCACGGACTGGCCAGCTTCTACAGGAGATTCATGCCCAACTTCAGCACTATTGCCTCACCATTGATGGTAGTAGTGAAGAAGAACGTGGGATTCAGCTGGGGAGAAACTCAGGAGAAGGCATTCCAGGCCGTGAAGGACAGCCTTACACATGCACCAGTGCTAGTCCTGCCCGACTTCAACAAGACGTTTGAAGTGGAGTGTGATGCCTCTGGAATAGGCATAGGAGCAGTGCTAACCGAAGGAGGGAGGCCAGTGGCATACTTAAGTGAGAAGCTAGGTGGTGCCTCACTGAACTACCCCACTTACGACAAGGAGCTTTATGCCCTTGTCCGAGCATTGGAGACTTGGCAACATTACTTGCTGTCCAAGGAGTTTGTGATCCACACTGATCACGATACTCTCAAACACCTCAGAGGGCAAACCAATCTCAAGAGGAGACATGCCAGGTGGATGGAGTTCATAAAGACCTTCCCGTACGTCATCAAGTACAAGAAGGGCAAAGACAATGTGGTAGCCGATGCACTATCAAGGAGGTTTGCCTTGATATCCACAATGGAGGCAAAGGTCCTAGGATTCGAGCACATCAAGGACCTATACAAAGATGATCCTGACTTTGCTGAGAGCTACAAGGAGTGTGGCACAGGGAGTCATGGCAAATTTTACATCCATGAGGGATTCTTGTTCCGAGAAAGAAGGCTATGCATACCACAAGGATCACTACGAGAGATTATCATCCGAGAAGCTCATGGAGGAGGACTCATGGGCCTCTTTGGTGTCGACAAGACTCTAGCAGTGGTCAAGGAGCACTTCTACTGGCCACACATCAAAAGGTCAGTAGAAGCCCATTGTGCAAGGTGCATCACTTGCAAAAGGAGAAGTCCCGAGTGCACCCTCAAGGGTTGTATCTCCCACTGCCCATACCTACACATCCATGGGTGGACATCTCAATGGACTTTGTTCTAGGTCTGCCCAAAATCAACCACAAAGATGCAATCTTTGTAGTGGTGGACAGATTCTCCAAGATGGCACATTTTATTCCATGTGCCAATGTCAATGATGCCACGCAAACAGCCGAGCTGTTCTTCAGGGAGATAGTACGGCTTCATGGAGTGCCAAGGACTATCGTATCAGACAGGGACACCAAGTTCCTCAGCCATTTCTGGAGGACCCTTTGGAGGAAACTAGGCACGAAGCTACTCTTCTCTACCACCTGCCATCCTCAAACCGATGGCCAAACTGAAGTTGTCAACCGGACACTATGAACTCTTCTCAGGACTGCACTAGGGAAGAACCTCAAGACTTGGGTGGAGTGCCTGCCATTCATAGAGTTCGCTTACAACCGAGCCATGCACTCAGCAACCAAGAAGACACCCTTTGAAGTAGTATGGCCAGGAGACCAGAGGGAGGGGATGATGGGGACATCAGGTCGTATGGCCGGCCAGGAGACCAGACTGGCCGACCAGGGAGCTTCCCGAGACAGCCGGGCCATTTGGCACGTCTGCCAGCCCAAGCGGTACCGCCGGATCCTCGACCAACAGGACCGGACCGATCATCATTGCCGACAGAGAGGCCCAAACCTCCGGCACAACTAGTGGCGATGTGGATGACACCGCCGGTCCCATTGGTGATGCCGCCGACTCCTGGATCAACTTGGCCGGTCCAGAAGGCATTCCGGCCCAGCACTTCGCACAGTCCAGCCGGTACAGCTGATCCAGCCGAGTACACGGGCATTTCAGCATCTACACAAGGAGACTCGGACCAGATAAGCTACCAGCTTCAGGACATGCATCTAGAGGAAGTCTCTACACCAATGGTGCCACCAGGAGCAATGACAAGGAGCAGATCAAGAGTACTCTTCCACGAGTTCAGCTTATGGGTCGACAAGCTCCTAGAGGAAGATCGACTAAGGACAGTGGGCCAGAAGTGCAAAGAAGAGTCCAAAGGCTTCTCAACAATGCAAGGGACTTCGGAGACTTGGGCATTAGTGGCAAGAGAGGTCAGGGCCCAAAGATTCCTAACCCTACTCCAAGTCGAAGACTAGGAGCAAGGCGCGTGCATGACACAAGGACGGCCACCTTCCATTTCTTAGAACCTAGTTGAGACCAGCCCTCCTATTTCTAAGTTTGTGATTTATCACGAGGTTCATTACCCCTCGTGTGGTTCACTTCACCCTTCCATCAAATACCAACCCAAAAACCCCTATCCGAGAAGTCTAAGGTCGAGTTTCTCACCTAGCCTTCTCCAAACAGCCCACGCGCATATAAGCCTTGAATCGAGGCTTGTATCATATGACCCTGTCAAGGGTCAACATCAAGACGAATTCGGTGTCACATCTGTCCACTCTCTTAAGCAACATCAAGCGGACCAGGTTTGTTACATCCGATATCCTCGTGTGAGGAACAACAAGATACATGGATTACAGTGATCTCAATACATCCTAGAGGAATGGTATGTGGTATTACCGAACAAGACCCAATGCAACAAAGCACAATTGGTAACTTAGGTTCAACAGACACTTCTCTTGAAGTTAACCTTGTTGTTGATGACACCACGAACGGAGATTACAACGTGTTTCAAAATTCAGAAGAAGAAATTGACGAGTTTGATGATGAAAATTCAGCTAATTCGGAATATTAATCAGATTCAGATTAAATTTGTGATAATAATATTTTTTCCCACACTTTAATTATATATAAATTCTTTTCTAAAATTATAAATGTCCGTCCGACGGATTTCTATACTTTAATTATATATAAATATTTTTTGAAATATTGAATTCCGTAACCGACATATTTCCGATGGAGTTGGTAATTCCATCGGAAAGCCGTTGGAAAACCATCAAAAACGTATTTGCAACGTGTGCAGACTATTTGGTGAACATGCACGGGTTGAAGTAATCCATCAGAAATCCGACGGAATTCCGACGCTCCTATATAATACGCGGGAGACGTAATTACCAACATGGGTTTTTGCGAAAATATTTATTAATGTTCCGACGGATTCTCGATGGAAATTGCCATCGGAAATATGTTTCTTCTCCGTCACTGCCTCTTCGCCTCCCGCAGCTGTCGTCGCCGGAAACCGGCTTTCCTCTTCACCTCCCTTGCTGTTGTCGCTATTCCTGTAAGTTTTCCCCCTCTAGCAAATCTATTTCGGTTACCAAAACAAGATTGGTTTTGTTTTGGTGTTAAACTGTCGAGATTTTGGTGTTAAACTTGCAGACTGTTTTCGAATTCGGAGATTTTTGTGTTAACTTGCAGACTTTTAACATTGATTTTTGTTTAAACAGAACAATTTCTAGACACTTTTTAACTGAACCATTTTTTTGTTCCTACCGATACACAAACGGAGAAATTTTGGTTTTTTCTACTTTTATTTGTTGTTTGGATTGTGAGAAAGGGTAAAACTGTTTTGAGTATTTGAAAAGACCAGTCTCCGATTTGCTAATGGCCATCTTAGCAATGTCGATGAATTGCGTTGAGTGAATTGTTTTGGCTCTGACTTGTTTAATAACTGATTCTGGTTTGTTTAATAGAAACCCAACTTGAAAATTTAATGCTACATAGTTTGTGAGATTTGTTTTGGTTTGGTCTCACTAGTTTCATGTAGTTGTGTGGATGATGTTCATGTCATCTAACTTGTGCTGAACGAGTGTTCTTGAAGGTCAAAGTTTTGAATCATTTTCGCCTAACAATCTTCTACTTAAAAGTGCTTTCCTTTTACAATTTATGGAGTCAATTCTTGTGCAAATGGTTTATCTTTTACTTTTACAAGTTTATCGCTTCATGATTATTTCACAACAACAAGAAATAACAAAATATGGATTTCATCCCTCTAATTACAAGAACAAGAAGTTTTTTCAACTGAGATGTAATGTTCATATATGTCTCCATGTAATATTCCATGTAATATTCCATGTAATATGTATATAGTATTATGATAAATAATTTATCTATAAATTAATAACTCTTTTAGTTTACAAAAATTATAACACCAAACCAAATATTTTTGTTTGTAGATTCTTGTTATCTGTCTCATCACTATTTAATTTTATTTTTTTAACTTTTTATTTTTATTAATGACTATCAAGTATTAAATTATAATTTGCGTATACATGGGTCTAGTATAACTAATAAATACAAAAAATTACTTAAATAAAATTATTATTCTATCTCAAATAGCATTAATATTTTTATTTTATGATATTCTATAAAATAATAGTATGATATTACTCCAAAAATAGACGTTGATTTTGTCAAAGTATGAAAATAAAAATAAATGATTGTTATTTTAAATAATTTAATATTTCAAAAAGAAAATGGTAAATAATAAATGTAGATAGATTAATAAAATGTTACAATCTTAGGTCGTATCAAGAGTACCAAATACATGGTGAGTCGTCTACTCCGAGTTGTATACCAACTCAAGTTTCAGAATCTGCAAATGATTCATTTCGACCAATAACAATTGAAAAATTGGTTCACCAGCCTGGTCGTGAACTTCTTACTTTTCTCGATCCGAGGCACCAAGGAAATTTGACATGGTAAATTAATTTTTCAATAATTATATTTAAAATAATTATTTTAACACTATTGTAATAAAAATTCGTAGGTTTGATGTTTCAAACAACGGAATAAGCAAATCTATATTAAAGATACTTCATTCTCTTTTGAACAAACCATATTCAAAATTTAGAGATATTACATACGAAGAACGTCAGATTTGATTCAGGATGTTTGCGGTACGTCAATTTAGTTTTAAATAGTTTTTGATAATATTTTTTAGTAATATATAAATAAATTTTCCAGCAAGAATTTACATGGGATCCCATGAACACAAAATTGGTGGAAGAAACTTTGGGAAAAGACGATGCAGTACAATTTTCCCGCCACATGAACGAGTGGAAACAAAAATGGGAAATGGGAAAAGACAAACCAAGAGGGTTGAATGAGTCGGTTTGGAACGACTTTATTCGTTATTGGGAATCTTCCTGCACTGAGGTCATCTCGAGGACTAATTCGGGAAACCGGAAGAGAGACCGAGGAGGCAAAGGCATTTACATTCACAATGCCAGATCGACTAATTTTTTGAGACGAACCGATCAAATGGTAAATTAATTATTATATTAATTTTATTTATTATTATTTGAAAACTTTTAAATTATTAGTTTAGAATTTTTTTACTTTTAGGCACGAGAATTTGGAGCGCCTCTAGATCACTTGTAACTACTTGAGGCGTTCACACGAACAAAAAGGCTGGTCGCATCCAAGATGGTCTCGTTAGTGAGATCATCGAAAAAGTGAAAAAGAAAAAAGTGATATTTTAACTCAGCAGTCTCAAGTTGGTTCTTCATATTCGGTCGCCAAATTGCCTCATTCAGAGATTAACCGTCTGGTTCTTAATGTAAGTTTGATTTTTCTTTTTATTTATTTTTATATTTAATATTATAATACTTTTTTAATAATATTTTTTTTTGTTTTTACAGGAAGTACCATTTTCTAAGGGTCGTTATCCAGGACTCGGGAGAGTTGCAGATACCAGTGGTGCAACATTTGCGACTGGAAATGAGGAGAATGCACAACTAAAAGAAAAAATGGCGGCTATGTAAATAGAGATGACGAATCTTAAAAATATTGTACAAATGATGAAAACCAAGTTTCCCGATGACTTTTTTCCTTCTCCTTCTCTTCCTACTCCTCCGATGTAATTTGTAGATTTAAAACAATTAAACAATTATTATATTTATAATTAGAAATATTAATTTTATTAATCGTTTTAATATTTTTTAAATATTTAATATTAATTGTTTTAATATTTTTAATAAATTTATTTTTAAAATATTTAATGAATAGTTTTAAGAATAATTATTCTAATTTTTTTCAATTATTTGGTTATTTATGACGGATGCAGTCATCGGAAATTACCGACGGGTGGTTCCATCGGAAATACAATTTCATCGCGATGACGTTGGTTAACTCGCGACTGGTGAAAACCGTCGAGATACACAATCGGTTCACATTCCCGACAGCAACTGTCATCGGAAAACGTCGACGGCCGGACTGGCTAAATCCATCACAAATACATCGGGAATTTCTGATGGAATAAACCCATCGAATATCCGTCGGTATTTGCCGATTGCTTGAACCCATTGTCCATCCGTCGGAAGTTTCCGATGGTGACATTTATCGCCAAACTATCGGGAATTCCTGATCCGTTCCCAACAGAAATTGATTTCTGACAAAATAGTCCTGACGACCATCGGGAAGTGCTATTCCCGATGTATTGCCGACGAAATTCACCGTCGGGAATTTGATGTTTTCTTGTCGTGTACTTGGACGCTTTTTTGTATCTAATTCTGACTCAAATTTTGTCACAATATAGGAAATTGAACTAGCTTAATGTGAGCATTGGATTCGTGTCATTCTGAGCTATAAAACAAAGTTACGAACGATTTAGTGCAACCATGTCAAGTGGATCGGCTAGTTAAAATGATTATTCTAAACTGATCGCTGGTGCTCATTGAATAAAGACTTATAAATGAAGCATAATGCATAGCATCACGCATTTCAGGATAGATTGGATTACTTGAACGCTTTGTCATATCTATTTCTGCCTCAAATTTTGTCACAATTTTGAAAATTCAGCTAGCTTAACATGGGCATTGGATTGGTGTCATTCTAAGGTCTAAATCAAAATTTACGCACGATTTAGTGTGGACATGTAAAGTGGATAGGCCAGTTAATATGATCAATAAAAACTAATCATTGGTACTCATTGAGTAAAGGCTTATAAACGAAGGATAATGCTTGTCATCACGCGGTTTAATAGAGGTTGAATTACTTGGACGTCTTGCCGTATCTAGTTCTGTCTTAAATTTTGTGAAAATATAGAAATTTGATCTAGATTAACGTGGGCATTGGATTCGTGTCATCCTGAGCTCTAAATCAAAATTTATGGATGATTTAGTGCGGACATGTTAAGTGGATCGGCTAGTTAATATGATTATTCTAAACTGATCATTGGTATGCATTGTGGAAAGGCTTATAAATGAAGCATAATGCATGGCATCATGCGGTTTGGGATAAATTAGATTACTTGGACGATTTTTCATATCCATTTGTGTCTTTAATTTTGTTACAATATAGAAAATTGAGTTAGATTAACGTGCGTATTGGATTCGTGTGTTTCTGAGCTCTACATCAAAAGTTATGGACGATTTAGTGCATACTAGTCAAAGTGATCGGCCAGTTAAAGTGATCATTCTAAACTTATCACTTGTGCTCATTAAGTAAAGGCTTATAAATCAAGCATAAGGCATGGCATCACGCATTTTGAGATAGATTTGATTACTTGGACATCTTGTCGTCTCTATTTATGTCTCAAATTTTGTCAATATATAGAAATTTGAGCTAGCTTAACGTGGATATTGGATTCGTGTCATTGTGAACTCTAAATCAAAAGTTACATGACGATTTAATGTGGACATGTCAAGTCGATCGGCCAGTTAAGTGATTATTCTAAACTGATCATTGGTGCTCATTAAGTATAGGCCTTTAAATGAATCATAAAGCATTGTATCAAGCAGTTTGGATAGATTTGATTACCTGGATGCTTTGTCGTCTCTATTTCTGTCTCAAATTTTGTCAAAATATAGAAAATTGAGCTAGGTTTACGTGGTCATTGGATTCGTGTCATTCTGAGTTCTAAATCAAAATTTACGGACGAATTAGTGTTGTTATGTCAAGTGGATTGGCGAGTTAATATGATTATTCAAAACTGATCATTGGTACTCATTGAGTAAAGGCTTATAAATGAAGCATAATGCATGGTATCACGCCGTTTCGGGTAGATTGGATTACTTGGACGTTTTGTCGTATCTAGTTCTGTCTCAAATTTTGTCAAAATATAGAAAATGGAGCTAGTTTAACGTGGGCATTGGTTTTGTGTCATTCTGAGCACTAAATCAAAATTGATGTACCATTTAGTGTGGACATATCAAGTGGATTGTCCAGTTAATATGATTATACTAAACTAATCGCGGGTACTCATTGAGTAAAGGCTTATAAATGTAGCATAATGCATGGCATCACCTGATTTGGGATAGATTGGATTACTTGAACGCTTTGTCATATCTAGTTTTGTCTCATATTTTGTCACAATATAGAAAAATAACTAGCTTAACGTGGGCATTGGACTCGTGTCATTCTGAGAGCTATAAATCAAAAGTTACTGATGATTTAGTGCAACCATGTCAAGTTGATCGGCCAGTTAAAATGATCATTCCAAACTGATCATTGGTGCTCATTGAGTAAAAAACTTATAAATGAATAGTAATGCATGGTATCACACAGTTTGGGATATATTGGATTACTTGGATGCATTGTCGTATCTATTTTGGTCTCAAATGCAAGCTAGCTTTACGTGGGCATTGGATTAAATTCATTCTGAGCTCTAAATCAAAAGTTAAGGACAATTTAGAGCAAAAATGTCAAGTGTAACAGCCAGTTAATATGATCATTCTAAACTGATCATTAGTGCTGATTGAGTAATAATGATATCACGCATTTTTTGGATAGCTTGGATAACTTGGATGCTTTGTCGTATCTATATATGTCTCAAATTTTGTCATAAAATAGAAAATTGAAGTAGTTTAACGTGGGCATTGGATTCGTGTCATTCAAAGTTATAAATCAAAAGTTACGGACGATTTAGTGTTGAATTGTCAAGTTGATCGGCCATTTAAAATGATCACTCTAAATTGATCATTGGTGCTCATTGTGTAAAGGTTTATAAATGAAACATAATGCATGGCATCTCGCAGTTTTTGATAGATTGGATTACTTGGACGCTCTGTTATATCTAGTTCTATCTCAAATTTTGTCAAAATATTGAAAATTGAGCTAAAACGTGGGCGTTGTATTCATGTCATTCCGAGTTCTAAATCAAAATTTATGGATGATTTAGTGTGTACATGTCAAGTTGATCAACCAGTTAGTATTACTATTCTAAACTGATCATTGGTACTCAATTAGTAAACGCTTATAAATGAAGCATAATCTATGGCATCGCGCGGTTTGGGATAGATTGGATTACTTGGATGTTTTTCGTATCTAGTTCTGCCTCAATTTTCTCACAATATATAAAATAGAACTAGCTTAACATGGGCATGGGATTCGTGTCATTCTAAGCTATAAATCAAAAGTTACATACCATTTAGTGTAGCCATGTCAAGTTGATCGGCCAGTTAAAATGATCATTTCAAACTGATCATTGGTGCTCATTGAGTAAAGGCTTATAAATGAAACACAATGCAAGACATCATAAAGTTTTGGATAGATTTGATTACTTGGAGGACTTTTCAAAGCAAATTTAGTCTTAAATTTTGTCAAAATATAGAAAATTGAGCTAGCTTAATGTGGGCATTGTATTCGTGTCATTCTGAGCTCTAAATCAAAATTTACGGATGATTTTGTGCGGACATGACAAGTGGATCGGCCTTTTATTATGATTATTCAAAACTGATCATGGGTACACATTGAGTAAAGGCTTAGAAATGAAACATAATGCATGACATCACACAGGTTTGGATAGATTTGACTACTTGGAGGACTTTTCGAAGCAAATTTAGTCTTAAATTTTTTCAAAATATAGAAAATATAGCTATCTTAGCGTGGGCATTGGATTTGTTTCATTTTGAGCTCTAAATCAAAATTTACGAACGATTCAGTGCCGACACGTCAAGTGTATTGACCAGTTAATATGATTACTCAAAACTGATCACTGGTAATCATTGAGTAAATGCGTATAAATGAAGCATAATCTATGGTATCATGCAGTTTGGAATAGATTGGATTACTTGGATGCTTTGTCGTATCTAGTTTTGTCTCATATTCTGTCACATATAGAAAACTGAACTAGATTAACGTGGACATTGGATTCGTGTAATTCAGAGATCTAAATCAAAAGTTACAGACGATTTATTGCACACATGTCAAGTTGATCGGCCAGTTAAAGTGATCATTTTAAACTGATTATTGGTGCTCATTGAGTAAAGCCTTAGAAATGAAGCATAATGCATGACATTACATAGTTATAGATAGATTGGATTACTTGGACGCTTTGTCATATCTATTTTTGTCTCAAATATTGTTACACATTAGAAAATTTAGCTAGGTTGACGTGGGCATTGGATTCGTGTGTTTCGGAGCTCTAAATCAAAAGTTGCGGATGATTTAGTGCAGCCATGTCAAGTTTATAAACTAGTTAAAATGATCATTCTTAACTTATCATTGGTGCTCATGGAGTAAAAGCTTATAAATGAAGAATAATGCATGGCATCATGCAGTTAGAGATAGATTGGATTACATGGACGCTTTGTCGTATCTATTTATTTCTCAAATTTTTCCACATTATACAAAATTTAGCTAGTTTAACTTGGGCATTGGATTTGTGTGTTTCTGAGCTCTAAATCAGAAGTTACGGATGATTTAGTGCAGCCATGTCAAGTTGATCGGCCTGATAAAATGATTAGTCTAGACTTATCATTGGTCCTCATGGAGTAAAAGCTTATAAATGTAGAGTAATGCATTGCATCACGCAGTTGGATAGATTGGATTACTTGTACGCTTTGTCGTATCTATTAATGTATCAACTTTTTGTTATAATATAGAAAATTGAACTAGTTTAACGTGGGCATTGGATTCGTGTCATTCTAAGCTATAAATCAAAAGTTACGGACAATTTATCGCAGACATGTCAAGATGATCGTCCAGTTAAAATGATCACTCAAACTGATCATTGGTGCTCCTTGAGTAAAGGAATGCATGGCATCTCGCAATTTTGGATAGATTGGGTTACTTGGAAGCTTTGTCGTATCTAGTTCTGTCTCAAATTTTGTCACAATATAGAAACCTGAACTAGATTAACGTGGACATTGGATTCTTGTCAGTCAGAGATCTAAATAAAAAGTTACAGACGATATATTACAAACATGTCAAGTTGATCGGCCAGTTAAAGTGATCATTTTAAACTGATTATTGGTGCTCATTGAGTAAAGCCTTAGAAATGAAGCATAATGCATGGCATTACATAGTTATGGATAGATTGGATTACTTGGACGCTTTGTCATATCTATTTCTGTCTCAAATTTTGTTACACATTAGAAAATTTAGCTAGGTTAACGTGGGCATTGGATTCGTGTGTTTCGGAGGTCTAAATCAAAAGTTGCAGACAATTTAGTGCAGCCATGTCAAGTTTATGGGCTAGTTAAAATGATCATTCTTAACTTATCATTGGTGCTCATGGAGTAAAAGCTTATAAATGAAGAATAATGCATGACATCACACAGTTCGGGATAGATTGGATTACTTGGACGCTTTGTCATAACTATTTATTTCTCAAATTTTTCCACACTATAGACAATTTAGCTAGTTTAATGTGGGCATTGGATTCGTGTGTTTCTAAGCTCTAAATCAGAAGTTACGGATGATTTAGTGCAGCCATGTCAAGTTGATCGGCCAGATAAAATGATTAGTCTAAACTTATCATTGGTCCTCATGGAGTAAAAGCTTATAAATGTAGAGTAATGCATTGCATCACACAATTGGATAGATTGGATTACTTGTACGCTTTGTCGTATCTATTAATGTATCAACTTTTGTTACAATATAGAAAATTGAACTATTTTAATGTGGGCATTGGATTCGTGTCATTCTAAGCTATAAATCAAAAGTTACGGATGATTTATCGCAGACATGTCAAGATGATCATCCAGTTAAAATGATCACTCAAACTGATCATTGGTGCTCATTGAGTAAAGGAATGCATGGCATCTCGCAATTTTGGATAGACTGGATTACTTGTACGCTTTGTCGTATCTATTAATGTATCAACTTTTGTTACAATATAGAAAATTAAACTAGTTTAACGTAAGCATTGGATTCGTATCATTCTAAGCTATAAATCAAAAGTTATAATGATTTATCGTAGACATGTCAAGATGATCGTCTAGTTAAAATGATCACTCAAACTTATCATTGGTGCTCATTGAGTAAAAGAATGCATGGCATTTCGCAATTTTGGATAGATTGGATTACTTTGACGCTTTGTCGTATCTATTTTTGTCTTAAATTTTGTTACAATATAGAAAATAAAGCTAGCTTAACGTGGGCATTAGATTTTTGTTGTTATGAGCTATAAATCAAAAGATACGGACGATTTAGTGTAGATACGTCAAGGTGATCGGGCAGTTAAATTGATCATTTTAAACTAATCATTTGTGCAATTGAGTAAAGGCTTATAAATGAAGTATAATGCATGACATCACAGATTTTTGATAGATATGATTACTTGGAGGACTTTTCGAATCAAATTTAGTCTTAAATTTTGTCAAAATATAGACAATTGAGCTAGCGTAACATGGGCATTGGATTCGTCTCATTCTGAGCTCTAAATCCAAATTTACGGACGATTTAGTGCGGCCTTGTCAAGTGGATCGACCAGTTAATATGATTATTAAAAACAGATCATTGGTGCTCATTGCGTAAAGGATTATAAATGAGCATAATGCATGGCATCACGCAGTTTGGGATAGATAGGATTACTTGGGAGCTTTGTCATATCTATTTATGTCTTAAATTTTGTCACAATATAGAAAATTGAGCAAACTTAACGTGGGTATTGGATTCGTGTCATCCGGAACTTTAAATCAAAAGTTACAGACCATTTAGCGCAAACATGACAAGTTGATCGGCCAGTTAATATGATCATTATAAACTGATCATTGCTGCTCTTTGAGTCAAGCCTTATAAATGAATCATAATGCATGACATCACGTTTTTTGGATATATTTGATTACTTGGATGCCTTTTCGTATCTATTTTGGTCTCAAATTTCGTGTCAATATAGAAATTTGAACTAGCTTAACATGGGCATTGGATTCGTGTTATTCTGAGCTCTAAATTAAAAGTTACAAATGATTTAGTGGGGACATCTCAAGTTGATCTGTCGTTAATATGATCATTCTAAACTGATCATTTGTCCTCATTGACTAAAAGATTATTAAAGAAGCATAATGCATGATATCACGCAGTTTTGAATAAATTGGATTAATTGGATGCTTTGTCGTATCTATGTCAGTCTCAATATAGAAATTTGATATATTAATTTCTTCTTAATATAAAAATTTGAACTAGCTTAACGTGGGCATTGGATTCATGTCATTCTGAGCTATAAATCAAAAGTTACGAACGATTTAGTGCAGATATGTCAAGTTGATTGGCCAGTTAAAATTATAATTCAAAACTGATCATTGGTGCCTATTGAATAAAAGGTTATAAATGAACCATAATGCATGACATCACACATTTTTGGATAGATTGGATTACTTGGACGCTTTTTCGTATCCATTTTTGTCTCAAATTTTGTCTCAATATAGAAATTTAAACTAGCTTAACGTGGGCATTGGATTCGTGTCATTCTGAGCTATAAATCAAAAGTTCAGTATGATTTAGTGTAGACATGTCAAGTTGATCGGCTAGTTAAAATGATCATTCTAAACTGATCATTGGTGATCATTGAGTAAAGCCTTATAAATGAAGCATAATGCATGGCATCATGAAGTTTGATATAGATTGAATTACTTGTACGCTTTGTCGTATCTATTACTTTCTCAAATTTTGTCTCAATATAGAAATTTGAACTAGGTTAACATGGGCATTGGATTCTTGTCATTATGAGTTAAAAATCAAAAGTTACGGACGATTTAGTGCAGACATGTCAAGTGGATCTGTGAGTTAAAATGATCATTTTAAACTGATCATTGGTGCTCATTACGTAAAGGCTTATAACTGAAGCATAAGGCATGATATCACACAGTTTTGGATAGATTTGATTACTTGGAGGACTTGTCGAAGCAATTTTAGTCTTAAATTTTATCACAATATAGAAAATTGAACTAGCTTAACGTGGGCATTGGATTCATGTCATTCTGAGATCCAAATCAAAAGTTATGGATGATTTAGTGCAAAAAATCATGTTGATTCGTCAGTTAAAATTATCATTCAAAACGAATCATTGGTGCTGATTGAGTAAAAGCTTATAAATGAAGCATAATGGATGGAATCACGCTGTTTGGGATAGATTGGATTACTTGCACACTTTGTCGTCTGCATTTCTGTCTCAAAATTTTTCACAATATAATAAACTGAATTAGCTTAATGTAAGCATTGGATTCGTGTTATTATGAGTTCTAAATTAAAAATTACAGAAGATTTATTGCAGACATTTCAAGTTGATTGGCCAGTTAATATGATCATTCTAAGCTGATCATTGGTGCTCATTGAGTAAAAGCTTATAAATGAAGCATAATGCATGACATCACGCAGTTTTGGATATATTGGATTAATTGAACGTTTTTTCGTATCTATTTCTGACTCAAATTTAGTCAATATATAGAAAGTTGAGCTACCTTATCGTGGCATTGGATCTGTGTCATTTTGAGCTCTAAATCAAAATTTATGGACTATTTACGGCGGATATGTCAAATTGATCAGCCAGATAATTTGATTATTCTAAACTAATCATTGGTGCTCATTGAGAAAAGGCTTATAAATAAAGCACAATGCATGGCATCACGCACTTCGGGATATATTGGATTACTTGGAAGCGTTGTTGTATGTAGTTCTGTCTCAAATTTTGTCACAATATAGAAAATTGAACTATCTTAACATGGGCATTGGATTCGTGTCATTCTGAGTTATAACTCAAAAATTACATACGATTTAGTGCAGATATGTCAAGTTGATCGGCTAGTTAAGATGATCATTCTAAATTGATCATTAGTGCTCATTGAGTAAAAGCTTATAAATGAAAAATAATGCATGACATCAAGCAGTTTGGGATAGATTGGATTACTTGGACGCTTTGTCTTATCTAGTTCTATCTCAAATTTGGTGATAATATAGAACATTAAGCTTGCTTAACATAGGCACTGAATTCTTGTCATTTTAAGCGCTAAATCAAAAGTTACGGTCGATTTAGTGTAGACAAGTCAAGTTGATCGGCCAGTTAAAGTGATCATTCTAAACTGTTGATCTGTGTCATTCTGAGCTCTGAATCAAAAGTTACGGACGATTTAGTGCGGACATGTCAAGTTGATTGGCCAGTTTGATATGAGAATGGCCAGCAAGGAATCACCACCTAAGGAGCAGTTTGAACCAGAGGAGGAAGAAGCCACTAAAGATGCTAAGGAGTAGCTAGAACCTGCGGATATTGGAGATGAAAGCCTACAAATCTTCAATGGCCCCATTACCCGATCCAAGCCAGCCGGACTTAAGACAACACTACAGCACCTTTTCAATACCATTCAGGCCAGTTTAGTGTGTGCTAATCCAACCACATTGGTTGTGGTTCAAGCCACCTAAACCTCACCATGAGAGGTGCCTTGGATTGTACTCTTTTTCCCTATTCTTAATTTGGTCCCAATGGGTTTTCTAAGATAGGTTTTTAATGAGGCGAGCCTAAGGTACTTTACCACAACCTCTTGGTGAATCAATGCCAGTTCTATCTTATCATCCACGAAATAAGAGAGGAAGAATCATGTCAAAACATTATTTATTTCTTAGTCTTTGTCTTAGTTGTCTTTGTAATTCCCTATGTATTTCCTTTAATGTTTTGGTAGAATTTTAGCAGTCATTTTCAATTTCCTAGACTAGTATAAGTACTCTCTGTGTTTTTCTTTGAAACTTTTACTTGTTTAGTTGTCTGAATTTGTCAGGTACCATGGTAGAAACCAGCAATAATGGAGAAGAATCCTCACACTCCAACAAACAACTCTGTGATTCCTTTAAAGCCATGATGGATGAAAGTATGGCAACCATGAGAGCTGAAATAGAAAGATACATCAATGACCGAATTAGGATACACCAGCCACCATCTGATACTGATAAATACTACAGTCACTCATCAAGGTCACAACACCCTAGGAGAAGGCGGCCAAGAGATGACCAACTGCATAGGAATAACCAACCCAGTTCTCGTGACCCTTTGGCTGGCCTGAAAATCAAGATTCCCTCTTTCTATGGAGCCAATGACCCTGAGGAGTATCTAGACTGGGAAAAGAAGATAGAAATAGTCTTTTATTGTAGGGAATACGCTCAGGATAGTAAGGTTAGGGTAGCACCAGCCGCTTTTAAAGATTATGCCTTAAGTTGGTGGAATCAATTAGTAACTTCTAGGAGAAGGGCTGGGGATTTTCCTATATATTTGTGGAACCAGATGAAAGTAATCATTAAGAAAAGGTTTATACCTCGCCACTATCATAGGGAACTTCACTTTAAGCTTAGGAACATATCTCAAGGCTCTAGAACCAAAGAGGAGTACTTTAAGGAGATGGAAACCTTATTGCTTAGAGATGATGTTCAAGAGGATAGTGAAGCCACTATGGCTAGGTTTATGGGTGGCCTTAATAGGGAAATCATAGATAGGCTAGAGGTTCACCATTATGTTGAAATAGAAGAACTTCTCCATAAGGCTATCATGTTCGAAAAACAACTTATGAGGAAAAACCCTAAACCCGGATTTAGTTCTACTAGGTTTGCCAATCTAAGGAGGATAAGTCTAGCAAAGATTATAAGCCTTTCACTAAAACTAAGGTAGAAGATACGAAATATGGGGTTCTAGCACAAAAACTAGGGAAATTCAGTGTTTTAAGTGTAAGGGCTTTGGTCACTACTCTAGGGAATGTACCAATAAGAGAACCATAGTTATTCGCGCTAATGGTGAGGTAGAATCAGAGGATGACCTTTCGGATGCTGAGTCCTTGGAAGAAAATGTAGACATGCCCCATGCTGGAAAACTCTTAGTCACTAGGAGAACTCTAAACTTACAAACTAGGACAGAAAAGAATGAGCAAAAAGAGAACCTATTCCACACTCGCTGTCTAGTTAAGAGTAAGGTCTGTAGCTTAGTGATAGATGGAGGTAGCTGTACCAATGTAGCTAGTGAGATTTTGGTAGAGAAGTAAGGACTTGGGATTATTAAGAGGTCTAAACCCTATAAGTTGTAATGGCCTAATGATGAGGGTGAGCTAGAAGTAGAGAACCAGGTCCTAGTACCTTTGTCCATAGGCAAATATGAAGATGAGGTTTTATGTAATGTTTTACCCATGGATGCTGGTCATCTCTTGTTAGGTAGACCTTGGCAATCGGATAGAAGGGTTATTCATGATGGGTTCACTAATAGGTACTCATTTGAGTTTAAGGGAAAGAAACATATTTTAGTACCTTTATCCCCACAAGAGGTTCATTTAGATCAGATAGCTTTAAAGAAAAACAAAACCCAATCCGAATACAAAAACAAGCTCCATGCCGACGGCACCGCCAAACCGCAAACCAAGCCACCAGCTAAACAACCGACTAATACTATGATTAAGTCCAACCCAGGGAGTAACTTACTACACCTACTCTTTGTGCTTAAAGAATGCTTTCATACAAACCAATCTATGCAAGACATTCCTAGCAAAATTAACCTTCTTTTGCAGGAATTTAAAGATGTGTTTCCGGAGGAGCAACCACAAGGCTTACCACCAATCCGAGGAATTGAGCACCAAATTGACTTCTACCAGGTGGATCTCTTCCCAACAAGCCATCCTATAGAACCTACCGCCTGGGGACCAAGGAGCTTCAACAGCAAGTCATTGAACTCATGGAGAAAGGACATATCCGTGAAAGTATGAGCCTGTGTGTTGTACTTGTTTTTCTTGTCCCCAAAAAGGATGGAAGCTGGAGAATGTGTGTTGATTGCAGAGCCATCAACAATATCACTGTTAAGTATCGCCATCCTATACCTATATTAGATGATATGTTAGATGAATTGCATGGTTATAACATCTTCTCTAAGGTAGATGCTAAGAGTGGTTCTCACCAAATTAGGATGAAAGAAGGTGATGAGTAGAAAACTGCATTTAAAACTAAACAAGGTTTGTGTGAGGGGTTAGTAATGCCTTTTGGCTTGAAAAATGCCCCTACTACCTTCATGAGATTGATGAACCATGTCCTTAAGGAATTCAAAGGTCTTTTTGTGGTAGTATACTTTGATGACATTCTAGTTTTTAGCCGAACCTTAGATGATCATGTATGAACACCTCCGAAAGGTTTTTGAAGTGCTTTAAAAGGAAACCTTGTAAGACAATCTTAAGAAATTTCTTTTGGAACAGATAATCTTGTCTTCTTAGGTTTTGTTGTCAGTACGTTGAGGTTGATGAGGAAAAGATAAAAGTGATTAAGGAGTGGCCGAGTCCAAAAAATGTTGGGGAAGTAAGGAACTTCCATGGCCTAGCTGGATTTTACCGGAGGTTTTTCATGGAATTTAGGACTATAGCAGCTCCATTCACTAAGGTTATCAAAAAGAATGTGGGATTTAAGTGGGAGCAGGCGCAAAAGGAGGCATTCCAAACCTCGAAAGACAAGCTCACACACTCCCCGATGCTATCTTTTCCTAACTTTGATAAAACTTTTGAAATTCAATGTTATGCCTCAGAAGTTGGTATTGGTGCTGTTCTTATGCAGGAAAGGAAGCCCATAGCCTACTTTAGTGAGAAACTTGGAGGGGCCACACTCAATTACCCAACCTATGACAAAGAACTATATGCGCTTGTAAGGGCCTTGCAAACATGGGAACATTATCTTTGGCCAAGGAGTTTGTCATCCATACCGACCATGAGTCACTCAAACATCTCAAAGGGCAACAAAAGCTGAAAAAAGACATGCTAGCTGGGTCGAATTCATTGAGACCTGCCCTTATGTTATCAAATACAAGAAAGGTAAAGAGAATGTCGTAGCCGATGCTCTTTCTCGGAGGTATGTGCTCTTGAACTCTTTAGATGCTAAACTGCTAGGGTTTGAGTAAATCAAAGAGTTATATGCTACTGATGCTGATTTTAAGGATATTTATGCTTCATGTGAGAAGTTTGGTACTGAAAAATACTTTAAGAGTGAAGGCTTCTTGTTTGATGATAATCGGTTATGTGTACCTAACTCCTCTTTACGACACTTGTTTGTTAAGGAAGCAAATTCAGGTGGTTTTATGGGTCACTTTGGCATGGTAAAGACATTAAATGTATTGCAGGAACACTTCTTTTGGCCACACATGAGGAGTGATGTTGAGAAAGCTTGCCAAAGATGTGTAACTTGCATGCACGCCAAATCCACAATCCAAAAGCACAGTTTGTATACCCCTCTTCCTATACCTTTGCACCCTTGGCATGATATTTCTATTGATTTTGTTGTTGGATTGCCTAGAAATAAGACTGGAAAGGATTCTGTGTTTGTTGTAGTTGGTGGATTTTCCAAAATGACTCACTTTATTCCTGCTCATAAGATGGATGATGCCGTTAACATTGCCGGATTATTTTTTAAGGCGATAGTTAGACTTCATGGCATGCCTAGTACCATAGTATCAGATAGAGACACTAAGTTCCTTAGTTACTTTTGGAAAACACTTTGGTCTAAGCTAGGAACTAAGCTTTGTTTCTCCACAACTTCTCACCCGCAATTGGATGGTCAAACTGAAGTAGTTAATAGAACATTCTCTAATTTGTTAAGAGCTTTGATTAAAAAGAATCTTAGGACTTGGGAAGAATGCTTGCCTTATGTTGAATTCGCATATAATCATGGTAGGCATACTGCTTCTAAGTACTCACCATTCGAAATTGTTTATGGGTTCCATCCCATCTCACCTTTGGATCTAATGTGTTTACCTTTGAGTGAAAGGACAAGCCTTGATGGAAAGAAAAAAGGCTGAGATGGTTAAAAAAGTTCATGACTAAGATGTATGCTCAAAAAGCCAATAAAGGCCGAAAGGAGTTAGCATTTGAGGAAAAAGACTTGGTGTGGATCCATTTGCGCAAAGATAGATTTTCGAGTGAAAGGAAATCCAAGATAATGCCTAGGATTGATGGCCCATTCAAAGTCATCAAGAAGATCAATGACAATGCCTACCAGCTGGATCTTCAAGGTAAGTACCAAGTGGGTTCAAGCTTCAATATTACTTATTTGGTTCCATATTTTGCATATGAAACAGATTTGAGGTCAAATCCTTCTCAACTAGGGGAGGATGATGTGAGCATGGCCAGCAAGGAACCACAACCTAGGAGCAGCTTGAACCAGAGGAGGAAGAAGCCACTAAAGATGCTAAGGAGCAGCTAGAACCTGCAAATATTAGAGATGAAAGCCTACAAATCTTCAATGGCCCCATTACCCGATCCAAGCAACCCAAACTTAAGACAACACTACAGCACCTTTTCAACACCATTAAGGCCAGTTTAGTGTGTGCTCATCCAACCACATTGGTTGTGATTCAAGCCTCCTAAACCTCACCAAGAGAGGTGCCTTGGATTGTACTCTTGTTCCCTATTCTTAGTTTTGTCCCAATGGGTTTTCTAAGATAGGTTTTTAATGAGGCAATCCCAAGGTACTTTACCACACCCTCTTGGTGAATCAAGGCCCATTCTATCTCATCATCCACAAAATAAGAGAGGAAGAGTCAAGTTAAAACATTATTTACTTCTTAGTCTTTTTCTTAGTTGTCTTTTTAATTCCAGGTTACGTACGATTTAGTACGGACATGTCAAATTTTTTCAACATATTGAAAATTGAACTAGCCTAACGTGGGCATTTGATTCGTGTCATTCTGACCTATAAATCAAAAGTTACGGACGATTTAGTGGAGGAATGTCGAGATGATCGGCCAGTTAAAATGATCATTTTAAACTGATCATTGGTGTTGATTGAGTAAATTCTTATAAATGAAGAATAATGCATGGCATCACGCAGTTTAGGATAGACTAGATTACTTGGATGATTTGTCGTATCTATTTCTGTCTCAAATTTTATCACAATATAGAAAATTAAGCTATCTTAACATGGGCACTGGATTTGTGTCATTCTGAGCTCTAAATCAAAAGTTACCGACGATTTAGTGCAGACATGTCAAGTTGATTGGCCAGTTAATATGATCATTCTAAATTGATCATTAAAGCTCATTGAGTAAAGGCTTATAAATGAAGCATAATGTATGACATCATGTAGTTTTTGATAGATTGGAATACTTGGACGCTTTGTCGTATATATTTCTGTATGAAATTTTGTCTCAATATAGAAAATTGAAGCAGTTTAACGTGGCCATTGGACTCGTGTCATTCTGAGCTATAAGTCAAAAGTTACGGACGATTTATTGCAGACATGTCAAGTTGATCAGCCAGTTAAAATGATCATTCTAAACTGTTCCTTGGTGCTCATTAAGTAAAAGCTTATAAATGAAGAATAATGCATGGTATCACGTAGTTTAGGATAGACTGGATTACTTGTACGCTTTGTTGTATCTATTTCTATCTCAAATTTTGTCATAATAATGAAAATTGATCTAGCTTAATGTGGGCATTGGATTCCTGTCATTTTGAGCTCTAAATCAGAAGTTTTAGACAATTTAATGCAGACATGTCGAGTTGATCGCCAATTAAAGTGATCATTCTCAACTGATCATTAGTGCTCATTAAATAAAGGCTTATAAATGAAGCATGAAGGATGGCATCAGTTAGTTTGGGATAGATTTGATTACTTGGATGATTTGTCGTCTCTATTTTTTCTCAAGTTTTGTCAAAATATAAAAAATTGAGCTAGCTTAACGTGGGCATTGGATTCGTGTCATTCAAATCTTGAAATCAAAACCTATGGAAAATTTAGTGCAGACATTTCAAGTTGATCGGCTAGTTAATATAGTTATTCTAAACTGATCATTGGTGCTCATTGAGTTAAGGCTAATAAATGAAGCAAAATGCATGGAATCACACAATTTTGGATAGATTGGATTACTTGGATGCTTTGTCGTATCTTGTTTTGTCTCGAATAATATCAAAATATAGAAACTTGGACTAGCTTAATGTGGGCATTGGATTCGTGTCATTGTGAGCTATAAATTAAAAGTTACGGATGATTTAGTGCTGGCATGTCAAGTTTATCGGGGAGTTAAAATAATCATGCTAAACTTGTCATTGGTGCTCATTGAGTAAAAGCTTATAAATGAAGAATAATGCATGGCATCATGCAAATTGGGATAGACTGGATTACCTGAATGTTTTGTCATATCTATTTGTGTCTAAAATTTTGTCTAAATGTAGAAAATTGAACTAGTTTAACATGGGAATTGGATTCGTGTCATTCTGAGATCTAAATCAAAGTTACGGACTATTTATTGCGGACATGTCTAGTTGATCGGCCAGTTAAACTATCATTTTAAACTGATCATTGGGGCTCATTTTGTAAAAGCTTTATAAATGAAGCATAATGCATAGCATCACTTTGTTTTAGAATGATTTGATTACTTGGACGCTTTGTCTTCTCTATTTCTGTCTCATATTTTTTCAAAATATAGAAAATTGAACTGGTTTAACGTGGGTATTGGATTCGTGTCATTCAGAGCTATAAATAAAAAGTTACAGACCATTTAGTGCATAAATGTCAAGTTGATCGGCTAGTTATAATGATCATGGTAAATTGATCATTGGTGCTCATTGAATAGAAGATGATAAATGAAGAATAATATATGGCCTCACTAAGTTTTGGCAAGATTTGATTACTTGGACACTTTGTCGTATCTAGTTCTGTCTCAAATGTTGTCACAATATAAAAAATTGAACTAGCTGAACATGTGCATTAGATTCGTGTCATTCTGAGCTCTAAATCAAAAGTTACAGACCATTTTTGTACAGACATGTCAAGTTGATTGGTCAGTTAAAAAGATCATTATAAACTGATCATGGGTACTTATTGAGTAAAACCTTATAAATGAAGAATAATGCATGGCATCACGCAGTTTAGGATAGACTGGATTACTTCGATGTTTTTTCTTATCTGTTTCTGTCTTAAATTTTGTCACAACATAGAAAATTGATCTAGCTTAACATGGACATTGGATTCATGTCATTATGAGCTCTAAATCAAAAGTTAAGGATAATTTAGTGCAGAAATGTCAAGTAGATCGGCCAATTAAAGTGATCATTCTAAGCTGATCATTAGTGCTCATTAAAAAAAGGCTTATAAATGAAGCATAATGTATGGCATCATGTATTTTGGGATAGATTTGATTATTTGGACGCTTTGTCGTCTCTATTTTATCTCAAGTTTTGTCAAAATATAGAAAATTGAACTAGTTTAACGTGGGCATTGGATCCGTGCCATTCTGAACTATAAGTCAAAAGTTACGGACGATTTAATGCGGACATGTCAACTTGATCGGCCAGTTAATATGATTATTCTAAACTGATCATTGGTGCTCATTAAGTAAAGGCTTATAAATGAAGTATAATGAATGGCATCACGCAGTTTTGGATATATTTGATTACTTTGACACTTTTTCATATCTAGTTATGTCTCAAAAAATTTCAGAATATTAAAAATTGAACTAGCTTAACGTGGGCATTGGATTCGTGTCATTCTGATGCTATAATCAAAAGTTACGGACGATTTAGTGTGGACATGTCAAGTTGATTGGCCTGTTAAAGTGATCATTCCAAACTGATCATTGGTGCTCATTAAGTAAAGGTTTATCAATGAAACATAAAGCATTGCATCACGCAGTTTAGGATAGACTCGTTTACTTGGACGGTTTGTCGTATCTATTTCTATCTCAAATTTTGTCACAATATAGAAAATTGAGCTAGCTTATTGTGGGCATTGGATTCGTGTGATTCTGAGCTCTAAATCAAAAGTTAAGGACATGAAAAGTTGATCGGCAAGTTAATATGATCATTCTAAAGTGATCATTGGTGCTCATTTAGTAAAGCCTTATAGATGAAGCATAATGCATGAAATC
>JAENJI010000013.1:372242-433847 GCA_018901935.1 Pugionium cornutum | reverse complement strand
GTAGTTCAGTGAGGCACCACCTAGCTTTTCACTGAAGTATGCCACTGGTCTCCCTCCTTGGGTTAGCACTGCTCCTATGCCTATTCCAGAGGCATCACACTCCACTTCAAACGTCTTGTTGAAGTCGGGAAGGACTAACACTGGTGCGTGTGTAAGGCTGCCCTTCAAGGCCTTGAATGCCTTCTCCTGAGCTTCTCCCCAGCTGAATCCCACGTTCTTCTTCACTACTGCCATCAATGGTGAGGCAATACTGCTGAAGTTGGGCACGAATCTCCTATAGAAGGTGGCCAGTCCGTGGAAGCTCCTCACTTGGCTGATGTTCCCTGGTGTTGGCCATTCTTGTATGGCTCGAATCTTTTCTTCATCAACCTGTAGGCCCTGTGAACTCACAACAAAACCTAAAAAGACAAGCTTATCAGTACAAAAGGTGCACTTCTTGAGATTGGCATAAAGCTCTTCTTGTCGAAGGGTTTTAACGACCATCTCAAGATGTGTGAGGTGTTCCTGTAGGCACCTATAAACAAGTATGTCATCAAAATAAACTACTACGAACTTACTGATGTACGCCCTAAGAACTTGGTTAATAAGGCGCATGAAGGTGCTTGGGGCATTAGTCAAGCCAAATGGCATGACTGTCCACTCGTAGAGTCCTTGCTTTGTCTTGAAAGCGGTTTTCCACTCATCACCTTCCTTCATTCTTACCTGGTGGTATCCACTTTTGAGGTCTATCTTGTAGAAGACCGTGGCTCCACTCAGCTCATCTAGCATGTCATCCAGTCGTGGTTTTGGATGCCTATACTTGACTGTGATGTTGTTGATGGCTCGGCAGTCCACACACATGTGCCAAGTCCCATCCTTCTTGGGCACTAGCAGCACTGGTACAGCACATGGACTGAGGCTCTCTCGAACATATCCTTTCTCCAGGAGCTCCTTGACTTGCTTCTCAAGCTCTTTGGACTCCTCTGGACTCATCCGTTAGGCTGGCCGGTTGGGCAGGGCTGCTCCGGGCACTAGATCAATCTGGTGTTCTATGCCACGTAAAGGAAGCAAGCCTGCTGGTATCTCCTCTGGAAATACATCCTGGAATTTGTTGAGGAGTGTCGCTACTTCATGAGGTAGCTCTACCTGTCCCTGTTCTATACTCAACACTTCCTTGAAAACCATTAGTAACATTAAGTCCTTTGAGGCTAAAGCTCTCCAGACATGACTAGGTTGAAAAAGAAAGTTAGACTTGACAAGTTTCTTTTCCTTACTCATTTGGAGTTGTAGCTCATGTACTTGGGCAGGTGTAAGAGGAGCTAGGCTGACCTTCCTCTTGTCATGCACGAAGGTGTATAGATTGGTTCGGCCCTCATGCCTGGTCTCTTTGTCAAATTGCCATGGTTTTCCTAGTAGAAGATGGCCAGCTTGCATGGGCACCACGTCGCACACGACCTGGTCTTGGTACTTGCCCACACTGAATGGCACAGTGACTTGCTCATGAATCTTGAGCTCCACTTTGTCATCGAGCCATCTCAGTCTATATGGTCGAGGATGCCGTGTCCTCTCTAGACCTAGCTTATCAACCATATATGCACTAGCAACGGTAGTGCAAGAACCACCATCTATGATGAGGTTACATACCTTTCCTTTGATGGTGCAACGGCTGTGGAAGATGTTCTCCCTTTGGATGGTCTCTGAAGGATCCACCATTGCACTGAGGATATGTCTAGTGACCAGCACTTCCCCCACATCAGGGTACTCAATGTAACCGTACTCTCCTTCTGGTTCATTGTCCTCTTCATCTTGGGACTCATATTCTCTTGCCTCCGTAATCAGCATGACTCGGTTGTTTGGGCACTCCCTTGAGATGTGTCCACGTCCCCTACACTTGAAACAAGTTATGTCACGTGATCTTTGAGGGTTAGAAGACTTACGAGGCTCTCTCTGGTCACGGGTGGGTTCAGGAGGCTTGCTCTTGAACCTTGACTCGATCTCTACACTTTTGCCTTTGTCCACTGTCTTAGGCATGTTGCTTGGTGCCCAAGGTGTCCTAGGCTTGCTGCGGATGTCTTGGCTCTTACATTTGATGTTCTGTTCAGCTTGCACAGATAGGTGGTACAAGTCCTTGAAGTCGTTGTAGATTTGCCTTTCCACCTTGCAGCTGATCCTTTCTTGGAGTCCATCCAAGAATTGCGCCATCAATGCTTCTTCATCATCATTGAGCTCCAATCTGTTCCTTAACCTCTCGAACTCTTCATAGTACTCCTCTACTGATCTGGTACCCTGCTTAAGAGTACAAAAACGTCGTTGCAAATCCCTATGAAAGTAAGGTGGAACATACCTTTGTCGCATGAGGTCTTTCATGTCGCCATGAGTCTGGTCTCATTCTCTTCCTCCTTCTGTCAGATACCTCACGATCCCACCAGATGAGGGCATTGTCCGTGAGTTGTGCTACTGCCATTGAGACTCTCCTAGGTCCTGGTTGGTTGTAGTGATCAAAGATATGATCCATTCGCTTCTCCCAATCTAGGTAAGCCTCGGGTCTACTTTTCCTGCAAAAGTTGGAGGAGTTAGTTTAACATCAGGATGAATTACCCGGTTATAGGTGTGTTCATCTCCATCCTCATGACGTCTAGGAGGCATTCTTGGTCTCTGGTGAAGACCATATGGCTCAAAGCCATCATCTTCTGCCTCTGGTTGCCGTGGAGGTCCTCTCGGCCTATGGTGATAGTTATGAGGTTGCGTGTCCTCATCTCCATCTGGCTGGGGTTCCTCCTGTTCGTGCCGTGTCCTAAGGTACTCAGGACCCTCAGGACGATCTGGCTCAGCTCTCACGTGCCTTATAGCCTGGAATCTTACTGGTCTCTCCACGCGCTCCAACCTCTCGCCTATGGATGTGAGTTGTGTTTGGAGTGTGGTGAACATGGCCATCATGGCTTCAGCTGCGTCTCTATTCTCTTCTCCCATGTGTGCTACAAAGAAAGAAGATAATTAGGGTGCTCCTAAATTATTAGGAGAGTTTCTTTTTATATGGGATTTGAAAAAAATGCAAAAGGAAAATCCTAAGGAAAGGAAATTCGAAAAAAAGGAAACTTCCTAGACAACTTGTGCTAGCTGTCCAATTTGAAATCTTTTGTGTATTTTCCTATTTTCTTTTCTTTTCTTTTTGTTTTCTTTTTAATTTAACTTAAAACTAATGGAAATATGAATTAAACAAAAAGGAAAACGTGTATGCAATGTAAAAAGTGAATCTAAACCCTAGTGATACACGTAGGAGTGCCGTGTCCTAAGGTACTCAGGACCCTCAGGACGATCTGGCTCAGCTCTCACGTGCCTTATGGCCTGGAATCTTACTGGTCTCTCCACGCGCTCCAACCTCTCGCCTATGGATGTGAGTTGTGTTTGGAGTGTGGTGAACATGGCCATCATGGCTTCAGCTGCGTCTCTATTCTCTTCTCCCATGGTGTGCTACAAAGAAAGAAGATAATTAGGGTGCTCCTAAATTATTAGGAGAGTTTCTTTTTATATGGGATTTGAAAAAATGCAAAAAGGAAAATCCTAAGGAAAGGAAATTCGAAAAAAAGGAAACTTCCTAGACAACTTGTGCTAGCTGTCCAATTTGAAATCTTTTGTGTATTTTCCTATTTTCTTTTCTTTTCTTTTTGTTTTCTTTTTAATTTAACTTAAAACTAATGGAAATATGAATTAAACAAAAAGGAAAACGATGCAATGCAAAAGTGAATAGAAACAAGGAGGCCACTCGGTTTGGAGGAGCTTTAAGCTCTGATTAATAATCAAAAGGTTGTCGAACTACAATGCTGGAAGGAGCCTTAATATGCTCGACAGCTTGACCTTCTAGGGTCGACTCAAATAAGAAAAAGGAAAGTTTACAAAAGTGCACAAAAGGAAAAAATACAAAAGTGTATAACCGAAAAAGGACCTATTCCTAAAATGTTCTTGACTCAAAAATGTAAAGCAACTAGATCCTACCCTGCAAAACAGAAAGAGGCATATATTCGAATGTAAACTTACCTTAACTCACCTCACGGCCAAGAAATGGAAGGTGGCCGTCCTTGTGGCATGCACGCGCCTTGCTCCTAGTCTTCGACTTGGAGTAGGGTTAAATATATTTGGGCCCTGACCTCTCTTGCCACTAAAGCCCAAGTCTCTGATGTTCCTTGTGTTTTTTAGAAGCCTTTGGACTCTAATTTGCTCTTCTGGCCCATTGTCCTTAGCTGCTCTTCCTCTTGAAGCTTGTCGACCCATAAGCTGAATTTGTGGAAGAGTGCTCTTGATCTGCTTCTTGTCATTGCTCCTGGAGGTACCACTGGTGTAGATACTTCCTCTAAGTGCATGTCCTGGAGCTGGTAGCTCATTTGGTCCGAGTCCTCTTGTGTAGAAGTGGAAGTGTGCGTGTACTTGGCTGGATGGCCTGTACCGGCTGGATTGTGGGCGGTACTGGCCAGAATGACTTCAGGGCCGGCCAAGTTGATCCCGGAGTCGGTGGTGTCATCAGGGGGACCGGCGGTGTCATTCACGTCCCCACCAAGTGTGCCGGAAGCTTGGGCCTCTCCGCCGGCGATGTTGACCGGTCTGGTCCTATAGGTCAAGGGTCCGGCGGTACTGTCTGGTCCGGCAGGCGCGCCAGATGGTCCTGCTGTCTCGGGCAAGCTTCCTGGTCGGCCAGCCTGGTCACCTGGCTGGATGTACGACCTGATGTCCTCATCAAGAGTCCAAAAGCTTCTCAACAACACAAGGGTCATCAGAGACTTGGGCTTTAGTGGCAAGAGAGGTCAGGGCCCAGAGATTCCTAACCCTACTCCAAGTCGAAGATTAGGAGCAAGGTGCGTGCATGCCACAAGGACGGCCACCTTCCATTTCTTGGCCGTGAGGTAAGTAAGGTAAGTTTTCAATAAGAATATTTGCCTCTTTCTATTTTGCAGGGTAGGTTCTAGAATATTTACATTTATTGAGTCAAAGAAATTTTAGGAATAGGTCCTTTTTCGATTATACACTTTTGTATCTTTTCCTTTTGTGCACTTTTGTAAATTTTCCTTTTCTTATTTGAGTCAACCCTAGAAGGTCAAGCTGTCGAGCATATTAATAAGGCTCCGTCCAGCATTGTAGTTCGACAACCTTTTTTATATTAATAAAGTAGAACTTTTCTTCCAACAAGTTTTCTCTCAAGAATCTTGTGCGCTTAGAATCTAGTTGAGACCAGCCCTCCTAGCTCTAAGTTTGTGATTTATCATGAGGTTCGTTACCCCTCCTGTGGTTCACTTCACCTTTCCATCGAATACCAACCCAAAACCCCTATCCAAGAAGTCTAAGGTCGAGTTTCTCACCTAACCTTCTCCAAACAGCCAACGCGCATATAAGCCTTGAATCGAGGCTTGTATCAATTAGTCAAGCCGAATGGCATGACTGTCCACTCGTAGAGCCCTTGCTTGGTCTTGAAGGCGGTCTTCAACTCATCACCTTCCTTCATCCTGACCTGGTGGTATCCACTCTTAAGGTCTATCTTGGAGAAGACCGTGGCTCCACTCAGCTCATCTAGCATGTCATCCAGCCGTGGTATCGGATGCCGGTACTTGACTGTGATGTTGTTGATTGCTCGGCAGTCCACGCACATTCGCCAAGTCCCATCCTTCTTGGGCACTAGTAGCACTGGTACGACACATTGACTGAGGCTCTCTCAAACATAACCTTTCTCCAGGAGCTCCTTGACTTGCTTCTCAAGCTCCTTAGACTCCTCTGGGCTCATCCGGTAGGCTGGCGGTTGGGCAGGGCTGCTCTGGGCACGAGGTCGATCTGGTGCTCTATGCCTCGTAGGGGAGGTAAGCCTGCTGGTACCTCTTCCGGGAACACATTCTGGAACTTGTTGAGGAGAGCTGCTACTTCAGGAGGTAGCTCTACCTGTTCTTTCTCTACATTCAACACTTCTTTGAAAACCATTAGTAGCATTAGATCCTTCGAGGCTAAAGCTCTCCGTACATAACTTGATTGAATAAGAAAATTAGCTTTAATGAGCTTCTTTTCCTTACTCATTTTCTGTTGAAGCTCATGTACCTTTCTCTTGTCATGCACGAAAATGCAGAGATTGGTTCGGCCATCATGCGTGGTCTCCTTGTGAAACTGCCATGGCCTTCCTAGCAGAAGATGGCCAGCTTGCATGGGCACAACGTCGCACACGACTTGGTCTTGGTACTTGCCCACACTGAATGGCACAGTGACTTGCTCATGGATCATGAGCTCCACTTTGTCATCGAGCCATCTTAGTCTATATGGTCGAGGATGCCTTGTCTTCTCTGGACCTAGCTTATCAACCATGTATGCACTAGCAACGTTAGTGCAAGAATCACCATCTATGATGAGGTTACATACCTTGCCCTTGATGGTGCAACGGCTGTGGAAGATGTTCTCCCTCTGGGTGGTCTTTGAGGGATCCACCATTGCACTGAGAATGCGTCTAGTGACCAGTACTTCCCCACATCAGGGTACTCAATGTCACCGTATTCTCCTTCTGGTTCATAGTCCTCTTCATCTTGGGACTCATACTCTCCAGCCTCCGTAATCAGCATGATCCGGTTGTTTGGGCACTCCCTTGAGATGTGTCCACGACCCCTACACTTGAAACAAGTGATGTCACGTGATCTTTGAGGGTTAGAGGACTTACTAGGCTCTCTCATCGTCATTGAGTTCCAGCCTGTTCCTTAGTCTTTCAAACTCTTCATAGTACTCCTCTACTGATCTGGTACCCTGCTTAAGAGTACGAAAACGCCATTGCAAATCTCTATGAAAGTAAGGTGGAACAAACCTTTGTCGCATGAGGTCTTTCATGTCGACCCATGAGTCTACGGGCCTCATTCTTTTCATCCTTCGGTCAGATACCTCACGATCCCACCCGATTAGGGCATTGTCCATGAGTTGTGCTACTGCCATTGAGACTCTCCTAGGCCCTGGTTGGTTGTAATGATCAAAGATATGATCCATTCTTCTCTCCCAATCTAGGTAAGCCTCAGGGTCTACATTTCCTGCAAAACTTGGAGGAGTTAGCTTAACATCAGGATGAGTTACCCGGTTGTAGGTGTGCTCATCTCCATCCTCATGATGTATAGGAGGCATTCTTGGTCTCTGGTGAAGACCATATGGCTCGAAGCCATCGTCTTCTGCCTCTGGTTGCCATGGAGGTCCTCTCGGCCTATGGTGATAGTTATGAGGTGGTGCGTCCTCATCTCCATCTGGCTAGGGCTCCTCCTGTTCGTGCCGTGTCCTAAGGTGCTCAGGACCCTCAGCCCGGTCTTGCTCAGCTTTCACGTGCCTTATGGCCTGGAATCTCACAGGCCTCTCCACGCACTCCAATCTCTCGCCTATTGATGCGAGTTGCGTTTGGAGGGTGGTGAACATGGCCATCATGGCTTCGGCTGCTTCTCTATTCTCTTTTGCCATTGCGTACTACAAAGAAAGAAGACAAGTTATGCTGCTCCTAAATTGATTAGGAGGGTTTTCTTTTATAGGGGGATTCGAAAAAATGCAAAAAGGAAAATCTGAGAAATGGAAAATTCAAAAATATGAAGATTTGAAAAAAATGGAAACTTTCTTGACAACTATTGCTAGCTGTCCAATTCGAATGCTTTTGATACTTTTCCTATTTTCTTTTTCTTTTCTTTTAATTTAGCTTTAAAATAATAGAAATATGATTCTAACATAAAGGAAAGTCGAAAATTGTAATGCAAGAATGATTCTAGAACCTAGTGATGCACGTAGGAACTAGATGCACTCGGTTTGAACTTAGATGTTATTTTTTTTGATTTTCTTGAATGAAACTTAAACTAATGCAAGAACTAAAAACAAAACAAGTTAAAGGATAGAAACAACCTGGTTTAGGAGCTTTAAGCTCTGATACCAAAATGATACAAGCCTCGATTCAAAGTTTATATGCGCTTGGGCTGTTTGGAGAAGGTTAGGTGAGAAACTCGACCTTAGACTTCTTGGATAGGGGTTTTTGGGTTGGTATTCGATGGAAAGGTGAAGTGAACCACATGAGGGGTGATGAACCTCATGATAAATCACAAACTTAGAGCTAGGAGGGCTGGTCTCAACTAGGTTCTAAGCGCACAAGATTCTCAGAGAGAAAACTTGTAAGAAGAAAATTCGCACTTTATTAATTAACAAAAAGGTTGTCGAACTACAATGCTGGAAGGAGCCTTATTAATATGCTCGACAGCTTGACCTTCTAGGGTCGACTCAAAGAAAGAAAAGGAAAGTTTACAAAAGTGCACAAATGGAAAATATACAAAAGTGCATAACCAAAAAAGGACCTATTCCTAAAATGTCTTTGACTCAAAAATGTAAACAATCTAGAATCCTACCCTGCAAAACAGAAAGAGGCATATATTCGAATTGAAACTTACCTTACTTACCTCACGGCCAAGAAATGAAAGGTGGCCGTCCGTGTGGCATGCACGCGCCTTGCTCCAAGTCTTCGACTTGGAGTAGGGTTAGGAATCCTTGGGCCCTGACCTCTCTTGCCACTAAAGCCCAACTCTCTGAAGTCCCTTGCATTGTTGAGAAGCCTTTGGACTCTTCTTTGCACTTCTGGCCCATTGTCCTTAGTCGATCTTCCTCTAGGAGCTTGTCGACCCATAAGCTGAACTTGTGGAAGAGTGCTCTTGATCTACTCCTTCTCATTGCTCCTGGTGGCACTACTGGTGTAGAGACTTCCTCTAGATGCATGTCCTGAAGTTGGTAGCTTATCTGGTCCGAGTCTCCTTGTGTAGAAGTTGAAATGCTCGTGTACTCGGCTGGATCGGCTGTACCGGCTGGACTGTGCGAGGTACTGGCCGGAATGCCTTCTGGACCGGCCAAGTTGATCTCGGAGTCGGCGGCGTCACCAAGGGGACTGGCGGTGTCATCCACGTCACCATCAATTGTGCCGGAGGCTTGGGCCTCTCCGCCGGCAATGCTGATCAGTCCGGTCCTGTTGGTCGAGGGTCCGGCGGTACCGCTTGGGCCGGTAGACATGCCAAATGGCCCGACTCTATCGGGCAAGCTTCCTGGTCGGCCAGTCTGGTCTCCTGGCCGGACATACGACCTGATGTCCCCATCAGCCGGGCTGACTAACTTCGCTGGCAAAGAGGCCCAAACCTCTGGCCCAACTGTAGGCAACATGATCAACACCGCCGGGCCAGCTGGTGACGCCGCCGGCCCACCAAGCATTCTGACCGGCTCCAATTCCATCTCGGCCAGCTCAACACATGGCAAAGCCGGCTCATGCGGTCACACGGCCAGCTCAAGCTCCACACAAGGAGACTCGGACCAGATCATCAACCAGCTTCAAGACATGAATCTAGGGGAAAGTGTTCTGCACCAATGGTACCACCATAAGCCATGACAAGAAGCAGAACAAGGACACTTTTCCACAAGTTCAGCTTGTGGGTAGACAAGCTCCTAGAAGACCAAAGACAAGGAGCATCGGGCCAAAACTGCAAGGATCAAGTCAAGGGCTTCTCAACCTCGCAAAATGCTCCAAAAACTTTGGCTCTCATGGCAAAGGAGGTCAAGGCCCAACAATTCATTAACCTAGTCCAAATTGATGACTAGGCGTGTGTAACAAGGTCGGTCACCTTCCATTTCTTAGCCGAATGGTAAGTAGGTAAGTTTTCAATTATAAGATTGCCTTTTATGTTTTGCAGGGTAGGAATTAGTAGTTTTCCATTTTATTGAGTCAAGAAAAATTAAGTAGTTGTCCTTTTTCGGTTATTCATTTTTGTAATTTTCCTTTAAGCACTTTTGTATCTTTTACATTTTTCTTTGGGGTCAACCCTAGAAGGTCAAGCTGCCAAGCATATTAATAAGACTCCTTTCAGCATTATAGTTCGACAACGTTTTTGATTATTAATAAAGAGAGCATTTTTTCTAAGAGTTTTTCTCATAAAACTCCTATCGCTTAGAACCTAGTCAAGACTAGCCCTCCTAGTTCTAAGATTTTGATTTATCATGAGGGCTTCCAAACATCGTGTGGTTCACTTCACCCACCACCAATCACACACCAGAAAACCCCACTTCAGAAGTCTAAGGCCGAGTTTCTCGCCTAAACTTCTCCAACCTGTCCGAGAGCAACTAGGCCGTGAGTTAAGGCTTGTATCATTTTGGTATCAGAGTTTAAACTCCTAAAACCAGATTGTTTCTATCCTTTTATTTCAGTCTTAGTTCAATTTCGTACATTAGTTTAGTTTCATTCAAAAAATCCAAAAAAAAAATCACTTAGAAATCAACCGATCGAGTGCATCCTTCTCCTACGTGCAACACTAAGGTTAGGATCATTCTTTCCATTGCATCTATTGTTTTTCCTTTTTGATAATTCATATTTCCATTAATTCTTAGGTTAAAACAAAAACTAAAACAAGAAAATTACCCCAAAAAATCAAAAGGAAATCGGTTAGAATTTAGTAGATTTGCAACATTAATTGTTTTTCCTTTTTTGCTAGATTTTCCTTTTTGCTATTTTTGCCTTGTCTTTAAAGTTTTACCTATTATAAAAACTCACTCCTAGAGGAATTCTTAGGAGCAACTCACGCTTATTTTCTCTTGTAGCACACGATGGAAGAAGGAGAAAATCAGGATGCAACCGAAAAGGTAAACTTCCTAGTACACCTGAAGAAAACCCAAGAGACTACTGTCAAGCGATCATGCTGAGAAGTGGAAAAAAAACTCCCACCTAGAGAGGGAACAGTAGAATTTGAGAAGGATGATCTCAATGGAGTAATCGATCCCCCATAGATGGTTGACAGAGAAGTGTCTAGTGAGAAGGTAAAAGGGAATCAGGCGAACACTCCCAAAGCTAGTGAGGTAACTGATGGAGAAGAAGCAGCGTTCACTCCACCCCCGTACAAGCAAAAACTCCCATTTCCAGAAAGGTTCAAAAAGCAGATTTTTGACAAACATCATGAGAAGTACAAGAGTATGATAAGCTCGATCCCAGTAAATCTACCATTCATGGATTTGGTATTGCACTTGCCAATAGTGAACAAGCTGATTAAGGACGTGCTAGCAAAATAAGAGTTCTTGAAGAAATTTTGGTGATGGTTAACCATGAGTACAACACGATCATTCAAAACTTAATGCCAAAGAAACTGTAGGATCCATGGAGTTTCACCCTACCATGTACTCTAGGGCCGATGTTCTTTGGAAAATGTTTGGTTGACCTTGGAGCAAGTGTGAGCTTGATGATGCTATTGACAGTCTCCAAACGAATTCACCGATCAAACTTCAAGAAGACTCGTGTCTCACTGATACTTGCAGACAGTTCTATAAGGTACCTTATATGAGTCTTGGAAGACTTGCCAATGAAAGTGAGAATGTGATAATTTCCACAGATTTTGTTTTATTAGAGATGGATAAGGAGCCAACCGTTCTCATAATCCTTGGGAGACCTATTTTGGCTACTGCTGGGGCAATCATTGACGTGAAGAAGGAAATCATAGATCTCAACTTGGGAACTACAACTCTGAAATTTAACAACATGAATGCAATAAAAAAAACTGACCATAAAAGAAAATGTTTTCTCTATCGAAACTTTCAGAGATTGGGAGAAGGAATATCTAGAAGAGCTAACCATAGAAGATCCCCTAGAGATAGCAATCAAAAGAGGGGGAGAGAGATGTGTAGTCGTGAAAGAGAAGGCTTTGGAATACGAGAAGATATTGGATTCAGAGATCACCCACAAAGTAGCAGGCTGCTTGTTGGAGCTGCTTGAAGATGGAGAGGCTGCAAAGTCGGGTAATGATAGCAATGGTAAGTCTAGCGATGAAGAGAATTGGAGTGAGTTCAAGGCACCAAAGTTGGAACTGAAACCACTACCGAGTGGGCTAAGGTATAAATTTCTTGGTCTTAATTCCACATATCATGTGATAGTGAATTATTTCTTGAATGTTAATGAGACATCCATGTTTTTGAATGAACTGAAAAAGTATAGGAAAACCATAGGTTATTAACATGAAGACATTAAAGGTATACCTCCTTCTTTGTACATGGACAAGATATACCTAGAAGATGAATCGAAATCATCCATGGAACACCAATGTCTGCTGAACCCAAACCTTAAGGAAGTGGTTAGGAAAGAGATTCTGAAATTTCTTAACTAAAGGATAATTACCCCATTTTAGAGTCTCAGGGTGGTGATAAGCGATGGAGGCAGTCACTTAATCAAAAAAGTCTTTGAAAACCTTTTAAAAAAGTATGGGTTAAACAAAAGGTAGTAACACCATATCACCCTCATACATTAGGTTAGGTGGAAGTTTCGGATCGTCAAGTCAAGGCCATACTAGATAAGACGGTGGAGAAGACGGTGGAGAAGACCAAGAAGGATTGGGAAGCCAAACTAGATGATGTTTTATGGGTATACCGTACTGCATACAAGACGTCTATTGGAACAACCCGTTTCAACTTCCTATATGTGAAACCTTATCAACTTCCTGTGGAACTCGAGTGCAAATTGCTACGGACAGCTAAATTCATGCACGTTGACATCAAATCACCCAACAAGAAACATTGATAAAATTGGAGGAACTTGAGGATATCAGACAAGATTCATATGAAAGTTATAACAGGATCTACAAGGAAAATAACCAAGGCAGTTTTGATAAGAAGCTCATTAAGCTCACTTTCAAAGTTTGGGATCAAGTGCTACTGTTCAACTCCAAGTTAAAGTTATTTCCTGGAAAGCTTAAATCGCGGTGGTCAGGGCCTTTCGAGATAAAAGAAGTCCAACCCTACAGACCAATTGTGCTGTTAAGTCACTTGGGAGAAGAGTTCACCATAAACGACCAATATTGCAAGCCCTACCATGCAATGTAGCATTGGAAGACAACACTGCAATCTCACTCCTGGATGCCCCGCATGTTTAAGAATTGGCACTGTCAAACTTAGAGACGTAAAAAGAGCGCTTGAGAGGCATTCCCATTTTATCCTTGTAAATAAGACTTTTAATTTGTTTTGGTTTACTGTTTTATGCTTTGGTATATTTTAGTGGTTTGCATTTTCAGGTGGAATACGCACAAGATGGGTATGTCTAAACCATCGGTTAGTCGGCCGATCGCAAGCAGGTTGAGCACGGACCGGTCCTTAATGTTGTGCGATCGGCTATTCGGCCAATTACACTCGGCCAATTGTGCGAGGACTCACAACACACGGATCGCACGATGCAACCACGATGGAGCACCATGCGATCGGCCGGACACGTAAGTAGTCCCTATTATATAAATGCATTCTTCTTCTTCTTTCTTTTTGTTCTACCATAGTTGCAACCCTAAAAATAGAAAGAGAGAAATAGAAAGAGAGAGAGAAAAAGAGAAAAGAGAGAGAGAGAGCACCTCCCTTTGACACACACAACTTCTCACTCATTCTTTTAAACTCAAGTAGGCATTTACATCCCTATATTCATCTTGTCATTGTCAACTCCAAGGTATGAACACTATTCTCTGCACTATTCACTTTCTCCAAATATTTGAATTCAAGAAACCAATTACTCGTGGAACGTATGCTTTTAGAGTTAAGATTTTTCTCGTACACTTGGATTCATCGATTTTATCATTCATTTCATGTTTCTTAGAAAATTTAAAGTTTGAGAAATTTAGGGTTCTTGAGAAAATTGGAGAATTTAGAATTTCGGAGTTATTGATTACACTATGGATTTGGATTGCTAATAAGATCAACAATGACGTAAAAATTTGATAATTTGACAAGATAAAATTAGGAATTAGGGAAGAAAGGAAACACCAACTCTACCCTTTGAATTGATAAACTCCCTTGGAACTTGGCAAATTGAGCATAACGTGAGAATTGGTCCGTTGCGATATTTAGGATTGTGACTTATTGCGCTACTTTGATTTTGTAAGCAAATGACTCCAAACACTACAAGAAACAGGTCGTTTAGTGATGGCGGGATTCTTCGCTAAATCATCATTACTTAGCGTTAGTGACGAAGTTGCGTCGAATGATGATTCAACGTTAAACCGTCGATATAATTGTACAACTCAACGTTATCCGACGTTAATGTAGCTAGGAAAAAATCAATGGTATTTTGACATCATAAATATGTCGAAATACCGACGTTATTTTATGTCGGATTACAGATGAATATCGACGTGTTATATTCGTCGGTATTTCAAGGGTCAATTCCAACAAATTATCGACAAATTAACTGCTGGTTTGAATAGTGTACTAAAGTCGGTAATCCAACGTTATATTATGTCTGATTTATGTGGTGAACCTTTAAGGGTTGTAGTATTTCACGGTCGTCATAAAGTCGATGATAAATATATCGTCTCTAATTCTATGGTATGTAGCATCGATGTAATGTTGAGTTTCGTCGAATTTCGTCGTTAAATACCGTTGAATTAGAGACGAATTCGTAAATATGTCGTCGCTAATTTGACAGTAAGTAAACTCGAATTAACGACGAAATTATAAAAAAAATATTTTAAAATAATTTAAATTATTTTAAAATAAATAAAGCTAAAATATATAAAATTAAATTAAAAATAACAAAGTTAAAATTATTTTTAATAAAAAAAATTAAAATTTATTATTATAAATTTTGAAAAATAAAAAAGAAATTGATTTTTGTTTTTATTTAAAAAGTTTTACAAATTATAAATGCAAAATAAAAATTCAAATTCGAATTAAAAATTAATTTATACTAAATTAGATGTTTTATAAATTAATAAAAATACAAACTATTGTGGATCATCTCCTAATTCCGCGTTAGTTGCCTTGAAAAATCATGAAAAATCGGCGTTTGGCACCTCTATTGACTGTCTCGCCGCTGTGCTCGATTCTATAGTTTGATTTCGTTGCCACGATATCTGCGCCAATAACGGTTTATCCACGGCTATGAGTTCAAACAAATGATCATAGCTTTGCATCAGATGTGTATGGCCACCCAACATTGCTTGTAGATCAGTATCTTCAAGTCTGCAACTTCTAGTTGGTTCCACATTTGAACGGGATTGTCTTGTGGTGGTGGAGGAACATTGGAGCACACGTCTGAGACGTTCTGCATTCATTCCTTAAAGAAAAACTTGAAAGGATAGAAGTCACTTCCGATGGGATTGAATTGAGTTTCAGATAAAGAGTTCTAGGGTTATAGCACGAATAAATGGAAGTCTTGTCTTGTATACATCATTTCTCTTGACTCTTAGTGTTTTGTGAAAATTCAATTCTTTTTTAGAGAACTCTTGTTATTATTTGAACCACCTCATCTCACTGTTAAAACCATTTCTCGATAGCCAAATGAACTTGTATTGATTGATATATTGTAAGATTCACTTATGCATCTAACTAGATGTTAAAGAGTTAGGAGTTCAAGGTATGCTCCCATCTCTGCTTTGTTTTGTTTCCTTGTGATGAATGAATTTTGTTCTAAATATGCACTAAGGAGAGAGTACACCTCAAGTCGTAATTGTATGCAACAAGCTGGAGTTATAGAGGATGAACACGAAGTGAGTGAAACATCTGATGGAACCGTCAGATGAATAGATCAATATGTACAAAAATTCAATATATATATATATATCGCTATTATGAGCAACCCTAGGGTATAATTTCTGGGGTGACAAAGAATAGAGAGTATTGAAAAACGATGAGTGAAGAAATAGTGTGAGCAACTGTTGTTGCACAAGTGAAAATGAATAGATTAAGAATTGCTCAATGACAAGTTAGTGTGTGATATCGTGTAAATCTAATTAAATAAATTATAAAAAAAATGTTTATACGATTTATAATAAAGTAATGCACATATTTGTACAAAAGTTTATTTTCTGTATTAGCCATGTTCGTTTGTCAGTCGCACTTTCTTGCGGCTATGACTGCAGTTGATTTTTGTTCATTTACCTGTCGCAGCTATCTACGGTCAATCGCAATGATCAGATGTTTTGTCATGTGTCGTAATTTTTTTTATCAGTGATTAAAAAAGCGGTGAAATTAAAAATCTGCGATCAAACGCAACCAGCAGTGGTAGACAAATGACCAATATATACCACAAACGCAACCGCAACATTAACCGTAGCAGTAGTCGCAACCGCCGGCGGTAAGCAAACGAACAAAACTATTTTATACTTTGCACTTTTATCCAATGGTTGAACTTGTTTTAAATTGCACATGAACACTTTTATAAAAGCAACGAAGATTAGTTTTTATTTTCTTTCGCCAATAAAAGATTCTTTCGACATATGTGTGCCATCTCAATCCTGAATTTATGTTATGGTACTAATCTCTTTCGAATCGATCAATTCTCTACTTAAACTAGAAACACCATTGGGATAAAATGCATTTTGCAACTATCATTTTCTAGGTCCGAGATGACAAGGATAAGCAAAACAGAGGTTAAAAGTACATTATAATGAAGAATTATATTATATTGAAGAATAGTGAGATATAAGCTTGGATTTTTGGTTTTTTCGGATCAACCGAGTTGGATTTTTTTGGGTTTTAGGACAAGTCGACCGAAAAAAAAAAGTTTGTTTGGTTTGGATTTTTCGTCGGTTTAATTGGTTTAGTTTTTAGCATATAAAATCGTTCCAAATTAAACCAAATTATAACTAGATTTTCTATTTAATTGTTTAAAATTTAGTTTTAATTGGTTTAATATTTTGTATTTCGGTTTTTTTGGTTAATTTTAGATTTATCTGGTTAAATTTTATTGGTTTAATTTGGTTAATTCAGTTTTTCGGGATAATTCGGACTAGTTCGGTTCAAATCGGTCTAATTCGATCTAATTCGGTCAATTCGGTCTAATCGGTCTAATCGGTCTAATCGGTCTAATTCGATCCAACTCCTGGATAAAACACAAACAGCAAAAATTAGTGATGCCACGAGCAAACATATCTCAGCAATCAAGAAAAACACCCTGTCGAAAACCAAAAAGAATGGATGTGTTAAACTAAAATTCATGAACCCCTATTAAGATTGCATTTAAGTATCGAGTTTTACCAGCTAATGAGGAAGAGCATAATGGCACAAGCCCTTAAACCACCGGGATTAAGAGCCTTGCAGCAACAAAAGTACCGGCTAGCCACCATAATAATTACTTGACTGGTCAAGACTCAAGAGAAGCACAAATGCACCAGCTCCATAACTTGTAGCTATGTCTGAGCCATATTCACAGTACTCATATACCTTATTCTTATCCGGTACAACCTTACCCTACAAAACAAACAGCCCAAGAAAGTTATAAAGATAAATCTTCAGCCATTTCTCTACATCCAACAACTTATTATGAAAACATCTTTATCATCTACATCAAAAACCATTACATGAGATCATCTGTTTCAACAATGTTGCAACCTATATTTTCTTACAAAGATCTTTACTCTCTATAATTTTAAATCTTGAGCGAAGATTTTGGTTACAGTATGCAAATAAAAAGCAATACACATAGATCCTTTATATAGTTCATTCATTCCTAAACTAACCCTAAATTAACCCAGATCTGAACTAACCCTAACCCTATTTTAGCACACCAAAGTTTAAAAAATAGGGTTAAACCCTTTGTAAGCCATTTTGTATCCATCAATTTTTTCATCATTTATATATATATATATATATATATATATATATATTTGATAGAACATAATTATTTTTACATTCGAATTATATATAAATTTTGTATAAATTAAAATATTAGTTTTCTAAGTTAAAAAAATAAATTTTTATTTTGCGATTTTGGAGAAAATATGCTTTTTATGATTTTTGCGAGAAAATATTACTTTACAATTTTGAAAAAATGTCATTATGCGGGTTTGACAAAAAATGATGTTTTACATTTTAAGTGAGAAAACGTTATTTTAAAATTTTGAAAATAATTCATTATTTTGCGTTTTTGACAGAAAACGCTATTTTGTAGTTTTGAAAAAATGATATTTTATAATTTCAATGAGAAAAATTATTTTACGTAAAACTGCTATTTTGCGTTTTTGCGGGAACATATCATTTTTGAATATGGCAAGAAAATGTTGTTTGCGATTTTTGGCCAAAAATGCTATTTGCATATTTGGCGGGAAAACACTATTTTCAATACTGATGAAAAATATTATTTTTTGTTTTGATGAAAAATATTATTTTCAGTTTTTATGAAAAATATTATTTTCGGTTTTGATGAAAAATATTATTTTGTATTTCTAGTAAAAAAATTTATATTTTTGAAAGATAAACGCTTAATAGCAAATTATGTAAGAAATATTAAGGTATAACAGGGCTAACCCTAATATTTTAAACCTAGCTGTAAACTAACTTTATAATTTTCTATATAATAATTCATGGGTATGATTTACACATATTTTGATGGACTGGATTAACCATAAACCTTTAAACCCTTTTAACATCCCTACTTATAAAGGGTTGTGTTTTCGGTTTTTGTAAACGAGTCGCTTTGGTATTCCTGAACCAAACTAAAATGTAAACTAAATAAAATTAATTATTTATCCGATCAATTTAGTAATTATAATTAAATTAAACCAAAAACCAAAAATCAAAAATTTTAGTTCGATCGGCTCGGCTTAATCGCTTTCCACCGAAAACCCAGCACTAGTGAGATAGATAGACAAAGAATGTAAGAAGTTGTACGAGATGTTGGAGAACAATACGTTTCTCTTGTTTCACTGTACCAAGTGGTCCAATATTTTCAGCATAAAGCAAATCACTACCGTATCATAAATGCAAGGCCAAGAATTCATCTCAAATCTCAATCAAAATATACTCTATGGAACGCTGGTCTCATTATTGTTGGAGGTGTGTTTCGTCCTCCTCCAAAACCGGAGCTCGGCCAAGATAAAATCAGTTCATTACTCTAAGGGCCCAACATTGAAGAGTTGTTGCATCATTTTCGAGGAGCGGCCGAAAAACTTAATGAAACATCCGATCTCACTAACTTTCGAGGATGACAATGAGGTTATCAAGGAAGAGTATTTATGAATATTAATGATTGGTAATGATTAAATCGTTGAATATTAGGCGAGCTGGAGGTAAAAAAAAAGGATGATGCCATAAATGGAGGCCAAAATTAATTAGTTCGGAAGTATTTAACTCTAGAGAGTTCACCTTTTGTACATCCAAACTGATTAATAAAAATCACCTGAATATTTTTTCCATCGTTGCTTAAATCTCGTGTTAAGTTTATCTAAAGTCCTAATCAAAGAACTAAGGCACAACAATCATGTTCTCCCAACAGATCAGTTATATTTCACTATAGTTGTTTCCCTTTGGCAGAGCCATTAGTTTATGTAAAACATGAAGAATCATTCTGGTGGGTATGTGAGCTGACTAGTGGAAAAATCCATCATGCGTGGCACTCATACCCTTTTCGTCTAGTTGTTTCTGAGTCCAAATCAGCCTTTTCAACAAATGTTGAAGTTTGGGACCTGTTAATTCACAAACTTAACATCATCGTCAAATTGTTAGTGTTAAGCACACACTACAAACACCAAAAACATTAGTGAAACGAAACAGAGAGCCAGATTAAAAACTCCCAAAAGAGATTACTTCTATAAGATAGAAATCCAAACTACACTTGGCACTTTCCACGGTTTAGATAAGTTGGCATTTACTTCGAAACAACTTTGAGTTCTCATGAAGCTCTTTAATCGGGGATGGGCTGCTATCCTCAAAAGGGAGTAGAAAAACGGTTTGTTCTAATTCGTCTCTAAACACATCCTGCATTGCGTAAATGCAGAAAATAAGATGAATTCAAGATTTGAGATAGTAACAGGACACATGTGATTTAATGGGTTAAAGACCTATATTCTCTTCAGCAAATTGTTTAAGCTCATACTGAGCAAACGTCAGGTCCTATTGGGTCCTCTTCTCTCGGATTAGCTCAATCAACTTTTGCTGTCTAAGATGAAAACTCGTCTCCAGTATCTACAAACAGCAAAAGCTCTCATGTCGTAACAAACTGTGACCAGTCAGGAGCTGAAAAGCATGATTGCATGTCCAAGCCAATAAAGATCTCTTTCCGCGACCACAATGATCCCAAGTATCGAGGTCTTTAATCAAAATTTGATATGGATGCACAATTCAGTTGGTTGTGAAGGAAGATTTGATTTATTCTCTAAAGAAAGAATCATGCGGTATGTTTTTTTGGAAAATTCTTGAGAAAGAGTATGTTATAGTTCGATTTGTCTACAAATCGGGCTCATTCAGCCTGTTCGGCCCACTACGAAGCCGGTAGTGAGTTCGATAGTTAAGCAAGGGAAGCAAGTCGAAGAGGCTAATGGAGTGGCACGATTCGTGGAGAAATATGTGGAAGTGCTAACAAGATCTTAGGGATAAGATGATCTTCCTGATTTAACCTGTATATAAAGAGAGAATATCGAGTTGTGTAGGGCAGAGATCCTAGACAAAAACACATCTATTGTAACCTAATCGAATTCGCAAAGTAAGTATATTGTTCATTTCGTTAATCGATCGAAAACGATTTCAATCGATTTTTCTTCCCATTTTAATATAAATTAGAGTGTGAATTTTGTCATCCACATTTTGGCGCCGTCTGTGGGAAGAGATTATCAATTTTATAAAAAACTCGAGAGCTCTTCTCATGTAATCACAATATGGTGATACCTTATCTCCGATCGCATTGACTTCGACCCCCGTGGTCGTGAGTTCGATCGATCAGCAAACTACGCTTGGATCAGCAAACCGTCTCTACGACGATCACCATGCCTTAGGCGCCACTGTGGCATCCTGTGATGACTTTGACAATGGCGGCTCCTACCAGTGTCGTAAGTCGACCTGCATCCACCCTGAATCAGCTCGCGGATCATCTTGAGGTGTAAGACGACCTGTCGCAGAAGAAAACCAAACCCGATTGATGAGCTCGCCAAGCTCAAAATCATGGTCAGTTCGCTGATCAATCTCACCTAGACTCAGAATGCAACCAGATACAAGCCCTGAATAAAGGCCGTAGCACTGTTGGACTGGTTGGAGAAGATTAGACGAGAAACTCGGCCTTATGCTTCTGGAGTGTGGTTTTCTGCTGGGTATTGGGTGGTGGGGTAAGGTGAACCACATGAGGGATGGAAAGCCTCATGATAAATCACAAACTTAGAAGCTAGGAGAGCTTGTCTCAACAAGGGTTCTAAGCGATTAGAGTTTTATGAGAAAAACTGGTAAGAAAAGTGCTCTCTTTATTAATATCAAAAACTTATCGAACTACAATGCTAAAAGGAGCCTTATTAATATGCTCAGCAGCTTTGACCTTCTAGGATCGACCCAAAAAGAAAAAGAAAAAGATACAAAAGTGCAAAAAGGAAAAATTACAAAAAGGAATAACAAAAAAATGACATCTATTTAAATGTTATTGATTCAATAAAATAGAAAACTACTAATTCCTAACTTGCACAATTTTATAATTGAAAACTTACCTACTTACCATTCGGCCAAGAAATGGAAGGTGGCGGACCTTGTTACATGCGCTTAGCCTTCGATTTGAAGTAGGTTTATGAAATATTGGATTTTGACCTCCTTTGCCATGAGCACTACAAGAAAACATTAACATTTCCGACGGTATTTCCGACAGAAATAAAACCGTTGGAATTTTCCAACGATATGGCGATGGTTTTCCGATGGAATACTGAGGGAACGTTGTTCGTCATGGATCCGTCGGTAATTCCTGACGCCTGCACCACCGTCAGGAAATTGATGGTAATTCCCGACGCCTGCACCACCATCGGGAAATCGATGGTAAAACCTGATGGTAAACCGTCGGTTTTCCGAAAAACGCATTGTCGTCGGGATATCCTCTTGAAACCATTGCAAATTACCGACGAAACTAAGACTGTCGGTTTTTTCCGACGACATCCCGACGGCATGTTGTTTTACTATCCATCGGGAATCCGTCGGAAATATACCGATGGGATGACGTGGAGTGTCGTTGGATAGCCATCGGAAATATCCGACCATGGTTGGAATCCGTCGGCAATTCATCGGAAACTGAAGAATAATCTATTAAAGTTTGTGATTATCCGGCGGTGGTCGAAAACCATCGGAAATCCATCGGAAAAGTAAGAAAAATTTATTCATAATTTTTGATTATCCGGTTGTGGTCGGAAACCGTTGGAAATCTGTTGTAAAAGAGAATATTCTTAAGAATAATCTATTTAAAATTTGTGAATATCTGTTAAAAATTCATAATAATCTCTTAAAAATTCGTGATAATCTCTAATTTTCAATATAAATATGCTATGATCATTCACAATTTCTTCAGAACATAAAATCTTAAGAAAATATGTTCTTCGGGTTCTTATGATTATTTTCGATCATGGATGGATAAACTTCGTTATGATTCAGCAACGGGGGAATTAATTGACTAATGAATTTGCGCAAGGTGTTGAAGAGTTCATGACATTTGCATCAAACAATATCATGACATTGGAATACGGTAAAATATATTGTCTGTATATTAAATGTCGAAATCATAGATTAATCTCTATTAGAGAAGTACGTAATCATTTGTATAGAACTGGATTTATGCCGGGTTACAAAATTTGGTATTCACATGGAGAAACTGATGCAACGATGCAATATTATGGTAGTACTTCAAAAAGGTTAGATAATACTAATGTTAGGGTAGAGGAACCAGCATCACAAGTTGATATAAACGGAGGTACTATTCAGATGGTGAATGATGCATTTCGGGAACAAAGAGAATTGTACATTGAAGATATTAGCAGAATAGAGGAACCTAATTTGGAAGCCCGGAAATTTTTTGATATATTAAATGCATCCAAGCAGCCTTTGTATAAAGGATGTAGAGATGGATTATTGCCTTTATCTGCTGCAAGCAGGTTGATGACGATAAAGACGGATTTTAACTTGGTTGAAGATTGTGTGAATGCGATAGCTGATTTTGTTAGAAATATATTACCTGAAGATAATATTGCACCTGCTTCATATTACGAGGTTCAAAAACTTGTAGCTGGTCTTGGATTGCCATATCAGATGATTGATGTATGTATTGAGAACTGCATGTTCTATTGGAGAAATGATGAAAACCGCACGAAGTGCCGATTTTGTCACAAACCTCGATTTCAAGAGACAAATGGTAGAGTACCTATTCCACATAAACGCATGTGGTATTTGCCATTAACAGAGAGGTTAAAGAGGTTATATCAATCTGAACACACGGCAAAACCTATGAGATGACATGTAGAACATAATTCAAATGGAGAAATTATGCATCCCTCGGATGCAGAAGCATGAAAACATTTTCAATAGGTTTATCCTAGTTTTGCATATGAGCCTAGAAACGTATGCTTCGGGTTATCTACAGATGGATTCAACCCTTTTGGAAAGCATGGTAGGCAATACTCGTTGTGGCCAGTTATCGTTACACCTTATAATTTGTCTCTTTCTTTGTGCATGAAACGAGAGTTTTTGTTTCTAACAATTCTCGTCCCCGTCCCGGAGCATCCTAAGCGATCGGTTGATATTTTCTTGCAGCCACTAATGCATGAGTTAAAAATATTGTGGGGAAATGGTGTCGAATCATTCGATGTTTCCAACCAACAGAACTTCTTGATGCGAGTAGTACTTATGTGGACCATAAATGATTTTCTAGCATATAGTATGTTATCAGGATGGTCGACACATGGAAGATTAGCATGCCCATATTATCAAGATAATATTGATGCGTTCCAACTGAAACACAGACGAAATACTAGTTGGTTCGATTGTCATCGTCGATTTCTACCATAAGATCATCCATATCGCCGGAGCACGACATTGTTTAGGAAAAACAAAAAAATATTTTTTTGTTTTTACAGGAAATACCATTTTCTAAGGATCGTCATCCAAGACTCGGGAGAGTTGCAGATACCGGTGGTGCCAAATGTACAACTAGAAACAAGGAGAATGAATAGCTAAAACAAGAAATGACGGTTATGAAAATAGAGATGAATAATCTCAAAAATATTATAGAAATGATGAGAAACAAGTTTTCTTATAACTATTTTTCTCCTCCTTCTCCTCTTGCCCATCCGTTGTAATTTTTATTTTAAAAACAATTGTTAATTATTATTATATTTATAATTAGAATATTATTTTTATTAATTGTATTATTATTTTTTAAAAATATTTAAAAATATTAATCTAATTTAATATACATATTAATTATTTTAATATTTTTAATAAATATCTTTTAAAAATATTTAATGAAAATTTTTTTAAAAAATAAATTTTTATTTCTTTTCAATTAATTGGTTATTTTCGACGGATGTTGTCGTCGGTAATTTTCGATAGAAGATTCCGTCGGAAACATGTCGCTAACTCCCGATGGGTAAAAACCGTCGGGATATATCACTGGTTCACATTCCCGATGGCAACAATCATCGGAAAACTCTCCATCGCAAATTCGTTGGGAAGTTCCAACGGAAGTGTTCCATTGAATATCCGTCGGAGTTTTCGGATGGCATGAAACCATCGTCTATCCGTCAGAATGTTCCGACGGAAAACATCCATCGAATATCTATCGGTAATTTCCGACAACATGATTCCATCGCCTTTTTGTTGGAAGTTTACGACGGCATGTTTTATCGCCAAGTCGTTGGAAATTCCCGATACTTTCCCGATGGAAATTAATTTCCGACGAAATAGTTATGACAGACTATTTTCGCCGGAAAATAGATGGGAATTGGTATTACCGACGTATTTTCGACGAAACTGGCCATCGGGAATTTGATGTTTTCTTGTAGTGGAGAGCCCAAGTTTCTGGAGTATTTTGAGATGTTGAGAATCCCTTGACTTGTTCCTTGCACTTTTGGCCCAATGCTCCTTGTCATTGGTCTTCTAGGAGCTTGTCTACCCACAAGCTGAACTTGTGGAAGAGTGCCCTTGTTCTGCTCCTTGTCATGGCTCATGGCGGTACCACTGGTGTCGAAACTTCCTCTAGGTTCATGCCTTGAAGCTGATAGTTGATCTGGTCCGAGTCTCCTTGAGTAGAGCTTGAAATGGCCGTGTGAACGCTTAATCCGGCTGGGCCGTGTGTAGAGCTGGCCGAGTTGTAATCGGAGCCGGCCAGGATGATTGGTGGGCCAGCGGCATCACAATCTGGGCAAGCGGTGTTAGTCACGTCACTGTCAGTTGGGTCGGAGGTTTGGGCCTCTTCGCCGGAAAAGTTGGTCGGCCCGGCCTGGCTGATCATAGGGTCGGTAGTACCGCTTGACCCGGTAGACTCGCAAAATGGCCCGGCTGTCTTGGGCAGGTCTTCTTGTCAGCCATTGATCTTCTGGCCGGCCAGACGATCTGGTGGCCTCATCATCTCCTCCCCATTCAGTAGGTTTTGACCTTAAAACTGGTTCATCTACAAGGAAAAGAGATAAATCAGTCACATTGAATATGTTAGACACATTAAACTCACATGTAAATTCAAGTCACTAGGCGTTGTTGTTGATCTTCTCCAGGAATCTGAATGGTCCATCTCCTCTAGGGGCCAGCTTGGAACTCCTTAGTTTGGAGAATCTTTCTTGCCGTAGGTGTAGCTACACCCAATCGCCTGGTTAGAAGATCATTTCCCTTCTCCCCTTGTTAGCATGAGTCACGTACTGCCCGATCCTCTTCTCCAGGTTCTCTGCTACCTTCTGGTGCAATCTCTTGATGAACTCTGCCTTAGATGCTCCATTGAGGTTTGTCATTTCTGCTGGTGGCAGTGGTGTTTCCTCCAAATGCGTTTGAGGGTTTAAGTCGTATACCACTTCAAAAGAGGTCTTCTTAGTGGCTGAATGCACTACTCAGTTATAAGAAAACTCAATGTATGACATGCACTCCACCCATGTCTTGCGGTTCTTCCCAAGTGTGGTCCTGAGAAGAGTATATAATGTCTGGTTGACCACTTCAGTTTGGCCATCGGTCTGAGGGTGGCACGTGGTAGAGAAGAGCACCTTTGTTCTTAGCTTTCTCCAGATGGTCCTCCAGAAATGGCTGAGGAATTTGGTGTCTCTGTCTACCACGATTGTCCTTCGCACTCCATGAAGACACACTACCTCCTTGAAGAACAGCTCTACCGTTTGCGTGGCATCATTAATATTAGCACACGGTATGAAATATGTCATCTTAGAGAATCGGTCCACCACTACAAATATGACATCTTTGTGGTTGATCTTGAGCAGACCTAGAACGAAGTCCATGGAGATGTCTACCTATGGATGTGTAGGTATGAGCAGAGGGAGATACAACCCATGAAGATGTACTCGGGACTTTGCCTTTGTGCAAGTAATGCACCTTGCACAATGGGCTTTTACTGACGTCTTGATGTGTGGCCAATAGAAATGCTACTTGACCACGGCCAGTGTCTTGTCAACACCAAAGTGGTCTATAAGACCTCCTCCATGAGCTTCTCAGGTGATAACCTCTCGTGGAGATCCTTGTGGTATGCACATCTTTCTTTCCCAAAACAAGAATCCATCATGGAGATAGAACATGCCGGGACTCCCTATGCTACACTCCTTGTATCTCTCAGCAAAGTCAGGATCATCCTTGTATAAGTCTTTGATGTGCTCAAATCCGAAGATTTTTGCTTCCATTGTTGAGATCAAGGCAAACCTCCTTGATAATGTATCGGCTACCACATTATCCTTGTCTTTCTTGTATTTGATGACGTAAGGACATGTTTCTATGAACTCCATCCACTTAGCATGTCTTCACTTGAGGTTGGTTTGCCCTCTAAGGTGCTTGAGAGTTTCGTGATCAGTGTGGATCACAACTCCTTGGACAACAAGTAGTGTTTCCAAGTCTCCAAGGCTCAGACTAGGGCATAGAGTTCCTTGTCATAAGTGGGGTAATTCAGTGAGGCCCCACCTAACTTCTCACTGAAATATGCCACTGGTCTTTCTCCTTGGGTTAGCACCGCGTCTATGCCTATTCCGGAGGCATCACACTCCACTTCAAACGTCTTATTGAAGTCAGGTAAGACTATCACTGGTGCGTGAGTGAGGCTGTCATTCAAGGCATGGAATGCCTTCTCTTGAGCTTCTCCCCAGCTGAACCCCCACATTCTTCTTCACAACGGCCATCAATGGTGAGGCAATGCTGCTGAAGTTGGACACATATCTCCGGTAGAAGCTGGCCAGACCGTGAAAAATCCTTATTTGGCTGATGTTTCTCGGTGTTGGCCACTCTTGTATGGATCGAATCTTCTCCTCATCAACATGTAAGCCCTGTGAACTCACAACAAATCATAAGAAAACAAGCTTGTCAGTACAAAAGGTGCACTTTTTGAGATTGGCATAAAGCTCTTCTTGTAGAAGGGTTTTAAGCACCATCTCAAGATGTGTGATGTCTTCCCTAAGGCATTTACTAAAGACAAGTATATCATCAAAATACACTACTACAAACTTACTGATGTACGCCATAAGAAATTGGTTCATAAGGTGCATGAAGATGCTTGGAGCATTAGTCAAGCCAAATGGCATGACTGTCCACTCGTAGAGCACTTGCTTTGTCTTGAAAGCGGTTTTCCACTCGTCACCTTCTTTCATTCTGACCTGGTGGTATCCACTCTTAAGGTCTATATTGCAGAAGACCATGGCTCCATTCAGCTAATCCAGAATGTCATCAAGTCGTGGTATAGGGTGCCAGTACTTGACAGTGATGTTGTTTATGGCTTGGCAGTCTACGCACATTCGCCAGTCCCATCCTTCTTGAGGATAAGCAATATTGGTATCGCACATGGGCTGAGGCTCTCTCTAACATAGCCTTTCTCCAAGAGCTTCTTAATTTTCTTCTCAAGTTCTTTGGACTCCTCTAGACTCATCCGGTAGGCTGGTCGATTGGGCAAGGCTGCTCCAGGCACAAGGTCGATCTGGTGCTCAATGCTGCGTAGAGGTGCCTCCTGCTGGTATCTCCTCAGGAAATAAATGCTGGAACTTGTTGAGATGGACTGCTACTTCAGGAGGTAGCTCTACCTCTTCTTTTTCTGCACTCAAAGTTTCTTTGAAAATCATTAGTAGCATTAAGTCCTTAGAGGCCAAATCTCTCCGGACATGACTTTGTTGAATAAGAAAATTAGACTTAATGAGCTTCTTTTCCTTACTCATTTGTAGTTATAACTCGTGTACCTGGGCAGGACTGAGAGGGGCTAGGCTGACCTTTCTCTTGTCGTGCACAAAAGTATATAGGTTGGTCCGGCCATCATGCGTTGTCTCCTTGTCGAATTGCCATGGTCTTCCTAGAAGAAGGTGCCCAGCTTGTATGGGTAACACGTCACAAACTACCTGGTCTTGGTTTCTTCCCATACTGAATGGCACAGTTACTTGCTCATGAATCTTGAGCTCCAGCTTGTCATCTAGCCATCTCAGTCGATATGGTCGGGGGTGCTTAGTCTTCTCTAGACGTAGCTTATCAACCATATATGCACTAGCCACGTTAATGCAAGAACCACCATCTATGATGAAATTACATACCTTACCCTTGATGGTGCACCGGCTGTGGAATATATTCTCCCTTTGAATGGTCTCGGAGGGGTTGACCATTGCACTGAGGATGCGTCTTGTTACCAGTACTTCTCCCACATCAGGGTACTTTATGTCTCCATAATCTGTCTTTTCGTACAGAAGAGGATGAAGATCTGAACTACTTGGCTGTCTAGCGCTTTAACAATAGATGACATGTGCTCATACATAGCGCTAAGTTCCCCAAAAATCACTATCCACTTTGTTGTTGATCTCTGCCATCTTTTTGCTCATCTCCATGGCTCATTTTACTTGACCTTCCAAGAGTTTCTATAGTAGGCCTTGGTGTCATCTTCTTGAGCTGGCTTAGGTGCAGGTGGAGCATTGAGTTCAAGGCATTGCTGATGCTGATTGAACTCCATTTGGGTTGAAATCATGAAGGCTGATACTTGGGTCTTGCAACATACCCTTGATGAAAACCCTGATCTTGAGGGTTGTAAGGCTGGTAGCCTTGGTCTTGCGGCTTGTAGGAAGGAAAAGGCTGATCTTGTGGGTTCTCCACGTTGGTATTCCTGTGGAGAAGTTGGGATGGTTACTGTAGTTTTGATTGAAACCCTTCGGATATCCTGATGGCCCTCCCCCAAAGTAGTTTATCTCCTCATGACTTTCCGGAACTTCATTCCCTTCCTTTTAATACCCATGGTACCCATCAAACTCTCCTACAAAATTCACTGATTATTGAGAGACTTGCAACACATTGTCTAGTTTCTCATTCAAAACTTTCATTTTCCTTCTTCGCTCATCCTCATAGTCTCTACCTCCTGGTGAAGCCTCTCATAATCTTCCCCATAGTTCCCATAACTTTTCCTGCCCCATGAAGTTTCTATTGCTTGCAGTTTCTAAGAGCATATGGATTCTAAGAAAAACTCCTATGTATATGGGGTGTTCTAAAACAACTCATTAGAGAATCCTTACTAGATGCACTGTGTTGTATAACCCTTGAATCGCTCCCACGCTTCGGAGAAGCTTTCAATACCTTATCGCGCGAAGCTAGAGATCTCATTCTTCAATCTTGTAGTTCTTAAGGTTGAGAAAAATTAGGTTAGGATGACCTTCTTGCATTGATCCCATGAAGTGATGGCATCATGTGGTAGGTGTTTCACGACCACGGCCGTAGTCGCAAATTGGTCGCCTATGCCAATATGCGACCAATTTGCAACCATACGTAGTAGTCCCAAATCAATTGCAAAAAAAATGTGATCGCATATTGGTCGCTGTTTTACGACCAAAATGTGACCACAAGAACAGTTGTGAAATTTGCAACCACATTTGCAACTACACGATTGACCCAAATTTTGTGAGCAATATGCCACTCCATATGTGTAACAAATTTTGCAACCCTTTTGCACTACAAGTTGGTCACAAATATGGTAGTTGCATTTTATTTGTGTTCAAAATACGACCATATTTTTATTTTATTAAAAAATTGTATTAATATGTAGTCGCATTTTAGTCACAAAATTTAGAACCAAAATGCTACTATAATTTATAATAGTACGAAAATAAAAATAATTTTATGTAGTCCCAAATTGGTCACATATTTTGTGACCAATTTTTGACAATATTTTAATAATTTAATAAAAATAATTAAGTTTAATTATAAATTTTGAAGTTATATACTAAAAATATGCAAAAGAAATAACAATTTTATTAATAATTTATATTAATTTTTAATTATTAATTATTTTTATTGATAATTAATTCACAATTTATTTTTATTAATAATTGATTTTTATTTATTAATAATTTTTATTAATAAATTTTATTAATAATTACTTACTTAATTAAAAAAACTTATTTAATTAAAAATTAGTTTTTATTTATTAAAATAAAAATTCTAAATGTTAATATTAATTATAAAATTTGATAACAAATATTGAAAAACTAAAATTAAATAAGAGATCCGGAGGCGACAACTAAAAATTTACTGAAAAAAATGTCAGTGACGTAGTTGATGTTCCAGGAGACGTCGTTGTGTTCGGCATAGCATTGGCGGCCATAAAATCCGAAAATCTTGGATCCATTCGTTGCATGTAGTTCAGAAGCATCTCCAAGCTAGTGATGCGGTATTGTTATTTCGCTGCAACTCAGGAGGCTACGACATCTAGTGCAACCCATCGTGCTAGTTCAACAGCAAGCTCGGTATCCTTACACACAATTGCAACATTTTGTTATTCAATTTGGGGCTGGATGAGTTTTGGCCAGAGGAAGATTGTGTTTGTCTTCCCGTTCGGCCTCTCATTGATCTATCGGAACTCGCCATAGTATTTGATAAGCACTTTGCTTCAGTACAAAAAATGGTCACAATTCGTGGTCACTACAAGAAAACAAGGCGTTTGCGACCACTTTACGACCACAGTCAGTGGTCGCAAAATATTTGTCACAAATTTTTGTGGTCACAAATTAGTCGCACTTTAGCAATTGATTTGCGACCATAGTAATAGTAGCACATTTTGCGACTGATTTGCGACTACATCTTGGTTTATGTAATTGCGACTATTTTGTTACTGGTTTGTAGTAACAAATTTTGCGACCACTTTGCCACTACATCCATGGTTGCAAAAACTATAGTCGCAAATTAGTCACAAAATTTTGTGACTGATTTGCGATCTCAGTGGAAGATGTGGTCGCAAATCGGTCACAAAATTTTGTGACCGATTTGTGACTACGGACACAACATGGTCGCTAATTAGTCACAAAATTTTGTGACTGATTTGATACTACATTGTATCTGTAGTCGTAAATGAGTACCAAATATTTGTAACTGATTTGCGAATATATCTACATGTAAAATAGATATAGTCGCAAATTGATCACAAATATGTGGGACTGATTTGCGACTAATTTGCGACTACAGCCGAATTAGTTTTTAAAAAATAATAATTAAAATTTAAAATTAGTATTTTCTTTTAAAGTAATAATTTTTAATTTTAATTACAAAATAATTTAATTAATTATTTTTTATAAAAATTAATAATTATTATTAATTAATAATGAATATAATTTTTAATATCATTTTTAAAATATTTTAATTTAAATATTTTTTTGTAATTATAAATATTATTATAATTAAATAATAAATCGTTTGTTTTAATTAATTATTTTATAAAATAAAAAGAAATTATAAAAAAACAAATTTATTAAAAAAAATTCAAATTATAAAAAAAATTAAAAAAAAAACTAATTATTCGGAGGCGGAAAATTAAAATCGGATGGCGAAAATGCTAGTGCAACGTTCAACGGTTCACATGCGTCATCGTTATCCCGCAAAAAGACAAAATCGGGGTCCGTCCGTTGGAAATACCCGACGAGCATCTCCAAGTTGTTAATTGTTTTTTTGTTTTCTTTTTGGACTTAATGCATCTTCCGATTCGCTTCCAACATCTGCGCATTTTGTTATTCAATGCGCATATTGCATGCAATTTGTTCTTCGATTTGGCGTTGCACGGCTAATAGTTCATCCTGAAACGCAACAAAGTCGGACGTAGTGGGTTGGAAACCACTACGCCTATCCGACCCATGCATGCGGTTCAGGCTACCCAGTCCTTTAAACTTATAACTCTTATATACAATTAAAATGTTTCTAATATTTACATCAACATAAATATGATTTTTTTATACTTGGCCACCTATAATGGTTTCTACTTATCTAAAAATGCAAAAATAAGTTGTAAATATGAAACATACATAAGGAAAATATAAATTTATCCTATGTAATTGCAAAATGGTTGCTATTTTGCGACCAATTTGTGACTACAGTAGAAATTTTGAACACGTGGTCGCAAATATGTCGTAAATATGCGACTGATTTGCGAACACGGATTAATTTTGTGACCAATTTTCCACCACATTACCAATATAGTGGCAATGTGGTGGCAAAGTAGTCACAATTATTACTCTAAACAATAAATTATATGATTTTGTTGAATATCATGAATTATATAAGATTGATAACATCATTCGGATTTGTACAAAAAACTTCAATTCGAAACAAAACATTTTACGAAAATATATAAGGATCAAATGTAACAATACATAAAAAGTCAAATATATTACTCCTCTTCTTCCTCATCATTATCTTAAGATGAAATATTACACTGAAATTCAGCATCTCCGACATCGAAATCAATTTCTTCGGTATGATTAACTCTATCAACCAAACGATCCACTTCTATCTCTTCAACCACCGTTACCTCTTCATCATTTTCTTGTTTCAAAAGGCCAATCTCGTCTTTGTTTTTGTATTTCCCGAAAATGTTAGATCTGGGATTAACTTTCAGAACACTAAGCCATGTTTGTTTTAATGATGATTTGGTGTGCGGATAAGGAATATAACAAACTTGATATGGTTGAGAGGCTGGTACATCATAATTAATGAAATATAAATTAGTCATATATATATAACCAAATTAATTTATACAATTTTACGTATGTACTATATATAAATTAATATATATATTTTAAATTAATTATTTGCGTATGTACCTAGAATAAATGATTCATATTTGTAGTATTTCTTTGATGATAAAGCATCAAAGACGCCATTTTCCGACTTCTAAGTTCCTTTCGAAAGCGTAGGATCGTACCACTCACATTTAAAAAGCGTGATCTTCAAATTTAGGAGTTGAATGATATTTGTTAAAATCTAGTAGAAATCAGTTTCATCATATGCATGTGAGTAATTGTCTTCCTTGATACAAATGCCATAGTTACATGTCTTTCTGCTATGTCCATGTTTCTTTGTGTGGAACATATAACCTCTTATAAAATAGATCGGCCAAGTTGACGCTTTATTCATCGGTCCTTGAACTAATTCTTGAGCCCATATCAGAAAGTCGCGTGGATTTGTTGAAGTGCATGCATTGACCTATGATCATATATATAAAAAGTAATTAGTATTTCAAAATTTTAAAAAAATAATATAATATATATACATGTGAATTAATTAAACATACATAATCTCGAACCCAGATGTGGAACTCTTTCTCTCTTTTCGATGAAATGTCATCTTCCGAAAGATATGGATACGTACAACGAATGTGATCTTCAAACATGCTACAAAATTAAATATGAAAACTAATATATATAGCTTGATTACAATGCAATTGTAATGTAATAAATGAAAATTTTTTCATAGTATTTACCTCTCTACTGGCCAAAAATATTCACAATTCCGCAAAATATATGCATGTGCATATTTGTATTCTTTTTCGAAGAGCCATATTTCTTTAAATTTACCATTTGGAAGACCCATGTTAGTAAATATATCCGGCACTCCAGGATGTGGATATATAGGGACGTCACCTTATTCGAATCTACTAGACATGTATATATATATATATATATATTATACACGATATTAAACACGAGAATTTAATTAATTACCATTACAATTAAAATAATTAATTAATAAATACAAAAATGTATGGTTACTACGTACCTATTTTTGGTGCGTATGTGGGCAGCAAAGTAATGGTCCAAGAAGTAAGATATCTCATCATTCACATATGATTCAACAATCGACCAGGAAGCATATCGTTTGTTCTTCGACTTGTTTTTAAGTTTTTTAAAAAACCTTTCAAATGGATACATCCACCTATATTGCACATGTTCACCCAATTCAGTTTTGTATGGCAGATGTAGAGGTAGGTGCTCCATGACGTCAAAAAATGCAGGTGGAACGATCTTCTCCAAATTGCACAAAATTATGACTATATTTTCCTTTAGAATTCGGACACAGCTTTGTTGCAATGATCTAGAGCATAGATCTCGAAAACATCCTCCAATCCCTACATTACAATCTAGTATTAATTAGTACATGCAATTATTATTATTTTACGTACTTAAAATATAAAATATGTTTAATAGTATATACTTGATAATGCTACATCAACGTTTCGTGGTAAAAGTTCTGCAAATATAAAAAGGAGAAGCATTTTCATAAAAACATGGTAGTCATGGCTTTTCATGCCCAAGAACTTCAGTCCATCCATATCCACACAATTTGCTAAATCTGCCACGTAGCCGTCCGGAAATTTGACATCATTTTTGATACATTTCAGTAAGCGTTCTTTGGCTTTTTGTGTAAATTGAAATATAAGGAATGGAGCATTACCCCGACCATCCACGTGCAACTCTTTTCGAGACCAAAATTGCGTAATATCCAACGCAGTCAGATGTTCTTAGAGGATTGACAGTTTTTACTTTCATGACCGTTTCCATAGCAGTTAGATGTTCTTAGAGGACGGATAATTTTTATTTGCTCGTATAAAAATTGTTCGCCGGTCAATGATTTTGCAGGATAGTCATTCAAAGTGTGCTTCCCATTTAAAAACTTTGTTTTACTTTTCCGTAACGGATGACCCTTAGGAAGAAACCTTCTGACAATCAAACCAACACGTCTTTCTACCATTTGGTAATTGAAATAATTTCGTATCATCCATACAAATTAGACAAGACAATCCACCATGCGTTGTGTATCTTGACAACATTCCATAAGCTAGAAAATTGCTTATCGTCCACAGTAACATGGCTTTATAATTAAAATTTTGATTCAATGATACATTGTATGCATCAACTCCCGTAGACCACGATTCTTTCAGCTCATCAATCAAAGGTCGGAGAAATATATCCAGACTAGCGCACGGATAATTTGGCCCCGAATTCAGAATTGTTAGAAATAAGTACTCTTTCTTCATATACATATCTAGTGGCAAGCTATATGGAGTGATAATCGGTCATAATGAATGATTTCGAGATATCCTAAATGGATTGAACCCATCAGTACATAGCCAAGATAAACGTTTCGAGATTCAGCAGCAAATCTTGGATGTAGATATTGAAATTTTTTCCACTCCACAGCATCAGATGGATGACTCATTTCTCCGTCTTCTGCTTCATGCTCTGCATGTCACCTCATTGCCTCTGCCGTTTTCTCGCTTTGATACATTCTCTTAAGTATGTCGCCTATAGGTAAATACCACATACGATTGAAAGGTATTTTCATCCTACCCTCGCTTGGCTTATATCGGGAGGAATCGCAAAATTTGCATTTTTCCCATTTCTCATCTTCTTTTCAAAATATCATAAAATTGTAAACAGACATGGGTCAATTGTATAAAACGAGAGCCATAAATTTCGCATCAGTTTTTCGGTTTCATAATATTAACTTGTTGCCGGATTCTTCTCGGGCAAATATTCTGTAAACATCTCCGCCTAAGAATCCATGTATTTTTCTGGTAGATTAAAATCAGACTTAATGTTCATGAACTGAGCAGCAAAAGATAATTGTGAGTGGCCTTCATGACAACCATCATACAATGGATTTTTCGAAGTTTCTAACATATTGTAAAATTTTTGTGTTTCTAAATTTGGTTCTTCTACATTATTATATTCTTCCTCGTTCTGATTATAGTACTCATCAATCGTACTCTCACGAAATGCATCTATCACCATTTCAACATATCTATTACCGGATGTCCCAACTGTTTCTTCACTAGTACCACATGTACCTCCCTGATTTCTTTGGACATCACCCCGACTACTCGTCCCTAACTGAACATTCAGCTCTTCTCCATGTTTATACCAAATGTAATAATTTGGCATAAATCCTCGAGTATATAGATGATTCCATATTTTCCGTCTAAGAATAAATTTATTTTTTTGTAATTAATACAAGGACAGAAAAACTTACCTCCGCTACTTTGAACTATTGGTTGACTACTTGTAAAATTCATGAACTGCTCCATGCCTTGTGCAAATTCCGTCGATATATTTCTTGTTTGATTATCAATCCTTTTGTACATCCAATCTCTCGAATTATTATAATTTCCTCACATGTTTGAAGTTTTTTTCCTTTTGATTCTAAAAATGAGAAAATGGGATGGGGCATATATATAATATAAGATTTTGCCATTACTTTGCCACTATTTTACGACCAGAACAGTGTAATCGCTTAAAAGTCGGTATACATACCATGCACACGTTTTTATGTCGTGACTTTGCCACCACTTTGTGACTAGAGAGCCACTACAACCGTTGTCGCAAATTGGTCGCATATTTTGCGACCAATATGCGAACACCAAGTGCTTCTCCGACACTCAGTCGCTAATCAGTCGCTAATTTGTGAATGATTAGCGACTGCCAACACCAGTCGTAAATTAGTCGCATAGTAGTCGTAAAATGGTTGCGTATTGCGACCAATATGCGACTATTGTTTTTAGTCCCAATATTTGCGACCAATTTGCGACTATTGCTCCGTAGTCGCAAATTGGTCGCAAAACCATGGCAAACGTAATCACAAAATTTGTGACCACATATGTAGTCGCAAAATACAGTGCCATTTTAGCAGTTTTCTTGTAGTGGGTGATCGACCATTTTGCGACCCGAATTAAATTTTTCGGGAATTAAAAGCAAAATTTTGTTTATTCTATGGTTCAAACTCGTGTCTCTAAAGTTGATTACGAAGTGTGTAGCCACTAGAATACTAATTTCATTCATTATTTAACTACAAAAAGAATAATATATTAGTGTAAAATTTGCATGTCTTTTGTGACTAATTTGTTAACACATTCAACATGTTGTGACAAATTGGTGGAAAAAACAGTAACAAGATAAACCCCACAGCCTAAATCAAATTAGTTTTACATATTATAGAATATGTGATATTAAATATAACATTATGAAATATACAAATTTAAATTAGTAACTATACAATGACAATTAGCACAATTAACAAATTTTATAAATTATTCTGCAAAACCACTTTACACATTTTCTTAAACTTATACTACATTTCATAAATACTATATATTTTATGATGATTTGGAGATGTGTAAAATTGAAATTATGAGTTTGAAAACCATCATAATTTGTGAAAAACATGTAATTTTACGGTTCAAGTTTTACGAGCACGGTCGCATTTGGGTGGAAAACTAGTGACCACTTTGCCGACCACCTCGGAATTTCTTTTATTATGTGGTTCCAACTCGGGTCTTTGAATTCAATTACAAAGGATGTAGCCACTAGGCTATTAATTTCATTCCGTATTTAACTATTAAAATCAATAATATATTAGTGTAAAATTTACATGTCTGACTAATTTGTCACCACATTCAATATATAGTGGTAAATTGGGGCAAAACGGCCACAAAATAAACTTCATACTCTAAATCAAATTACTATTATTGATTATATGATATTAAATATAATATTATGAAATGTATAAACTCAAATTAATACTATACATCAAAATTAACACATTTATTAAATTTTAAGGAAAGTTGCAAAACTAACATAAAATTTGCCTCCAAATGCAAAACTAACCTCCTTAAACTTTGTTTTGCAAAGCTAACCATTTATCTCTTTTTATCCTTCAAAAAAACCTCGCAAACTTCTCGAGAAGTTTGTTTTGGAAAAAACACTTAGTCAATTGCAAAACTAACCTTTTTGTTATCAAAGAAGACTTTTTGAGAAGTATGCGAGATTTTTTTCTCAACAAACTAGAATTCTCGAGAATTCTGCTTTGAAAAAAACAGTTGTTCAATTGCAAAACTAACTTTTTTGTCATCAAAGCGGTTTTTTTCCCAATAAAGCAGATTTCTCGAGAAGTCTGTTTTAGAAAAAAATCTTGGTCAATTGCAAAAACTAACATTTTTGTCATCAGAGCGGTTTTTTCCCCTGACAAGGTAGACTTCTCAAGAAGTATGATTTATCAATGAAATACAAAGTAGACTTTTAGAAAAGTCTGGTTTGTAAGTGAAATACAAAGCATACTTCTACGAAAAACAAAGCAGGTAATATGTCTACGATGATTTAATAAAATTCATTAATTGTATTGTAGATAAGACTCTAAATCTTTCTTGTCTAAGGAGAGTGGAATATGACAGAGACATGTAATTTTTCATGTGGATAATTAAAGAGGAGGTCAAATGTTTCAAGTTGATGATGATTGCAATGATCAAGAACTTGTTGAAAGAATACAAGATGATTATGGATTTGATAGACAATATGATGTGACGGAGTTAAGTTATGTTCTACAAACTTCGTTGTTAGAGAAAATTCTTTGCTATACACCTCCTCTGAAAGTGACAAATAATAGATAAGTTCGTAACTTAGTGGAGTTATGCAAAAATCATGTTATACGTCTTTTTGTTTCTAGATGTGTGAAGTGTGAAAATAATGTGCCTGAGGGTGATGATGTCTCTAATGATGATGAAGATTTTGGTTTTGATGAAGATAAGAATAAAGATTACTCGGATGGTGAGAATTACAGTGTTTACGGTAAATTCAAATATCAGAATAGTGATGAAGATGATAAGAAATTCAAATTTAATGATGAAGATTTGAGAAAAAGATGTTATAAGCAAGGAGAAAGCTTTACTTTGCGATGTGTTGAAAACCTATATGTGAACTAAAGTTTTCCTTGCAAGGATGATTTGGTATCACAGTTGCATAGGATGTTGATTATGCAGTAATTCGGGTTCAAGGTTTATAAGTCGTCGAAGAAGTTATATGTGGTAATATGTCACGTAAAAGATTGCACATGGAAGATTTGAGCTGTGGTTAAATCAAGTGATTCTAACACGTTTTAAGTGAAAAAAGTATGTGACAAATCATACATTTTTAGTGAACGGACAGGTTGAGTCACCATAGACAAAGTATTCCAAGATACATTGCTAAGATATTTATAGAGCGCGTTGGAATAATTGCAGGAATTACTCCAAAACACATCAAAGACTCAATGAAGGAAATGTTTGGTATTTCTATGGGTTGTACGACTGCATACATATCATTAATATATGCTGAATAATTGGTAAGGAGAACAGCTGAAGATGCATATGACAAATTGCCTACATATTTGCAATCCGTTCGAAAAACCAATCCGAGTATTGTTACTGCTATTGAACTCGATGAGTATAAAATATTAAAATATTTTCTCATCGCATATGAAGCTTTGATTGTTGGGTTTGACTATCTCCGAATAGTTAATGTGGTGGATGGGTCACATCTCACTAGAAAGTATAAGGGTGTTTTGCTTGTGGAAACTGCACAAGATGACAATTTGCAGACATATCTGCTTGCTTTCAGGATTGTTGATTCTGAGAATGATGATTCATGTGAATGGTTTTCCATGAAACTGCGTTGTTGTATATCATATGAAAATCTATTGGTGATAGTTTCTAATAGACACAAATCCATAATGAAGGCATGTGTACATGTTTTTCCGCAATCACAACAAGTAATATGTTATTATCATCTAGTAAATAACATAATCACAAAGTTTAAGGGAAAAATTTTATTGTACTTGGTGAAAGATGTTGCGTACGCATTTACGATGACGGAGTTTAACCATTACATGATGAAATACGAAGAGTGAATAGAAACCTTGCAGATTACTTAGACAAAGTTAACGTATAACTTTGGTCACGAGTTTACTTTCCGGGGGACATATATAAGATAAAGACAAGCAATATTGCAGAATCTATCAATTCTGCCTTAAAAGGAGCACGTAGATTTCCTATTTCACATTTTCTTGAGTACATATGGGAGAAGCTTGGAAGGTAGTTTTGTAAAAGATGTGAAGACGCTATGAAACTACATAAACTCCACTCTAGAGGAGTTGAATATTTGTTGACCATACGTTCACATGATGCAAGAAAGTTATAAGTGCAACGACATTGATAGTTGAGAGTTCTATGTGACAGGAGGTTTGCGAGACTATGTCGTTGACTTACAACATCATAAGTGTGAGTGTTGTGTGTTTGATATTGAAAAATATTGTGCGAACATGCTATTACAACTACGATGACGATTGATTTGCATGTTGTCTACGATGGTATGTCTGTTCTACACGAAAAATTATTTGTATGCGATATATGCGCATAATATTTATCCCAAAAATAATGAGTACCAAGCTGTTTCCAAAGCCCAATGTTTTCCGCTGTTTGTCCGATGTCTTCCTGGCCTACAAAAAACTTCTAGATAGCAATCGTTGCTTGAAATTACGATGAGAAATAGCAAAGCTAAAAAAAGCGCACAAACAATTCACTTTCTCAAAATACAAACAATGGGGTCATAATTGAGTGAATTGTGTAAGTCTAGTAGACTGACATTTATTTTTACTAATATTTTTTTTGCATAGCAAGTTGAATTTGGGGACAACAAAGGTAATGAGTAGTCTACCGAGAAATTTGCCGAGAAGTCTGCTAAGAAATCTATCAAGAAGTCTACCGAGATAAGATGTATTTTATGAAACATGAAACCACGTATTTTACTTAATTAAAATGCAAAAAATGTCATCGATGGTGTGTTAGAAAAACATTCAAAACCATCTTGCACCATAATTACAAATAACAGGTACAGCACATCCATAACTTACAATTTCAACAAGATTTGAACACCCAAAATCATAGTTAGTTACTACTAATTAATACTAAGTCATAGTACTAAATCATAATAAGTCATACTACTAAGTCATTCATAGTACACATCACCCATAAATGTCCAACATGTCATACGACCTTTCTTCTGTTCCACGTTGATTACTCTCGTCAAATATCTCGGCTGCTAGCTTCTCTCTAGTAGCTTTCATGTCTGCATCACATAAGGCACTAGAAAATGGCAATCCAAGCGCATGACACTCAATGTAGTTTAGCGTAAACATCCCACAATCTCCACTATTGATGTTATGAGGAATTTCAGGACCTTTGATGAGTTCATCTGTGTACTTGGTGCACTGATATTTATCTTTCTCGTGCGAAAAGGATAACTCAAGCAAAAACGCTGGAATCATCTGACTGAATGGCTTCATGGCCACAGATATACAAACATCGGACGTGTGATAGATGTCGCTTCCCATATTACGATGTGATGCTTTGGTATTGATATCCACATAGCCATATAATGGTTACCCATTACATGCAGCGGTGAATAAATGTCATCAACTTCGAGACCCCATGTCTTTCCGGTTATACAGTAAGATGGTTTAGTATCTTCATGATATTCAAATGATCCTAGAGGGAGAAGTCTCTCTGTACCATCTGCATTACTGGTGGAATTCAAAAAGTACTTGTGAGGGTTAGACCAAACCATCTGGAATATGCAATCAACAAAACAAATCTGATCGCTTCTGAATCATTCTGGATGCTTTTTGTATCGATGCCTCAAAATGTTTAGCCCAACATCCATATGTTGTATTTACACGTAAGCAATAATCACAAAAGTCTATAATAATAACATAAAGACTGCAATGCTAATCCGAAGTCTGTAATAATAATCTGAAGTTTGTAATTATAACATGAAAACTGCAATGATAACAGAAAATCATAAATATACCACATCGTTGAGTCATTTTGCTGGGGTTTGGAAAGTGCAAAAACACTCGTTTGATTCCTTTGAAATTTCACTGCAATAGGTACCACAATGGGTACCACAATGATTATTACTGTGAAGTTATAAGGTAATAAGAATACAACATTTCTTTGAAGTGTCACTACAATGGGTACCGCAATGGATACCACAATAAGTATTAGTGTTAAGTTATAAGGGTAATAAGAATACAAGATAACTTGCACATCAAATTTCTAAAAAATAATAAACATTTCTAAAAAGATAATAAAAAGATAATTTACGCGTCAAATTTCAAACAATCATCGAACATCTTTACTTTTTGTTTGTCAATTTCAGCAAACGGATCATACTGACCATCAAAAATTTTTTTCACGGTGCTATTTTCTTGGAAATTGTTGAGTGAGACCAAGTTTACGCAATCTAGCATTTTTGGCCTGTTGCAAGATCATCATTGCCTTTTTTAGTGTTTTATTTATTTTTTAAGGCAGAAAAATCATCTCTTGGCTTTTTTACCCTGCCAACGTATTTTACACTGCCTTGATTCTCTTTGGTGACGTTTTCACTTGCTCCTTGTTTGTTATAATTGCTGGTACCATCCGTAAATCAAATTTCATAATACAAAATATTTATTCCATAGAAGTCTACAAATACTTATGCCAAAGAAGTGTGCAAGCATTATGTTCCAATTACCAAACCACAACAACAACCAAATAAGTTCGATAAATATAGCGTACACATAGAGGACCAAATAATCACTATTTTTTCTTTTTTAAAGTGTATGATCGGATTGTTCGAGAACTAACCGCACCAAAATGCACCACCTTCACTAACAATGTTGAGGCTTCCCTTAAGCTCTTCCAAGTTGTGCTCCATGACATCCACATTTTTTGACAGAGTATCAACCTTTTTCTCAACATTTTGAATGTTGACTATCACTTTGTCTGGGAAATTCGAGAAGCACGTCTCGAAGTGAGTCTTATATCGTCTCCATCATATATGTCCTATCCTTACTCTGTGTCGCCCTTCTCGAGAGAAAAGGTGAATCTTCATCATGTTCATAGCTTCTTTTCTAAGGAGTCACCATAGGCACCTTAGCCACTTTATCAACCTTACCAACATTCACTGAAGCATTTGTAATACCTTCCATTGGCCAATGGGAAGCATCAAAATTCTAAGGACCGAAATGCTTAAAATACTCTCTGATGATGTTTGCAGATTTTTTATTATCCATTTCATCCTCCCAATATGGCCACATCTCGGTGAACTCCTTCACAACAAATTTTTGAACCCTCTTCTACAGAAAATTAAGCACCAAACACAAAATTAGTAACACAGAAAATCAAGTACAAAAACATATAATTTCATTATGTACCTGATTATGTAGTAATGCTTTGATGTTCTTACGACCTCGAGAGTCACGGTAGCTTAGTATGGCTAGACTAGGTGGAGGCACAATGAGTTCACCATACTTTGATGCAAAGTCTGGTAGAACGTAATAAATCCAACATTGTAGAACTTAAATAAAATATTCAATGGAGTAAGCAGACTTGGTCAAGTCTTTATCTTTTATGGACGTTATCAGCTTTTAAATGCCACTCTTCCCTAGGGTATCTCTCGAATGCAGGTAGATCCATCATGAGTCTTTCAAAGTTGACATCTGTACCTACTCTACGATCCCGTGCATCATTGAACGATGCAAAAATGGCCAAATATCCTAACCTAATCCTCTCCTCTCGGATCCATGAACCAAAATCTGAACAAGCGTCAATCAAATTTCTAATACTAGGACCTTCATTAATATATACACCAAGCTTTTTCCAAAACAATCTCATCTTCTTGGTGACTTCTACATTCGGGTCTTCATCTAAATTGCCATATGTGCAATTCCATCCTGTCAAATGCTCAAACTCGTTAAGGAAAAACCTTACCAGACTATCGCCGATCAAACATCAAATCTCGTATCTGTAATCACACACTAGCTGGAAAGTTAGCATGTGATGCACTAGATTGGACACCCAACTGAAATCCAGCTTGTAGAATTTCACTCAAACACTGAAAGATGAATAGCATAAAAAAACTCCCATTCATCTGTAGGAAGAGCAGCCTCAAGCGCAGACTTTAATTCAGCATCATAAGAGTTATATGCAATGCTTTTATCCAGTACAGGTTCCTGGTTTCTGGTGAACAAACGAGCTGGAAACTCAATTTTCTCCATTATAAAAACTACAATCATACACAAAATCAGTTATTCAGACAATTAGACTCATAAAAAGGTTCACAAAACTACGGCTAGGAATATCTATTTTAAACTACTAAATTTATATGGAGATGCATTAGTTACGTATTATTCATTCATTTATAGAAGCACAAGTGTACCAACAACACCAGAATGGACGGGAATCTTGAAATGATCTTTTTAAGATCCAAAGAACATTTATGGCTCAAATTTTAAGATAGAATTGTTATTGGTTTAACACAACGAAGATGGAATGAAGCGTTAGAAAAATATATTTAGGACTTGAAAGGTATAACTATAAGAATCTTCACTTGTTACTCATTCTTTCGACGAAACCAAAAGTATACTATAAAAAAAAAGAAATTGATTATAATAAACGGTCTTATAGTCCTAAAACATAAACATGTGATCAACAATTCTATGATTAGAGCATTATTCATTGCCACAACCAAAGAGGATTGATGGGGTTAGAAATAGACATCTATGGCTGCTAAAACACTGGGATATGCATTAGTGACATGTTACTCATTTCTTACAAAAAGTCATAATTCTATTATCCAAATATAACAAAAACCGAAAATTGAATCTAGTAGTAGTCCAATACTATTTGAAACAGGAGTTTATGATCAAATTTGTTAAAAGCAAACTAGTATTAAATAAGTATTTAAGACTGTTAAAGGTTCACAAAAATGCGGTAGAAACACAAATGTATTAACACTACCAAAATAGAATGAAATCCTTAAAGGTTCTTTTGGATCCAAGAAAATATTTATGATGCAAATGTTAAGATAAATTTGTTAGGAAAAGTATGAATATATAACAAATTTGTTAGGAAAAGTATGAATATATAACAAATTTGTTAGGAAAAGTATGAATATATAACAAATTTGTTAGGGTAACATAAAAGAAATGTATAACAAATCATTTAGGAAAAGCAAAAATATACTATCAAAAAGACCAAATATAGAATTGAATCTAACTAATGGTATTATACCCATAAAAGCAAAAACGTATGATCCACAATTATAAAATTAGAGTGTTATTCATTAAGACAACAAAAGAGAATTGGCAGTTAGGACTCCTAAAGGTTCACGAAGATGCATTACGTACATGTTATTCATTTCTTTGTAGATGTATATCAACATGACCAAAAGGAGAATGCAGTATTTAATAGTATTTTTAGATACAAACAAACATTTATGACTAAAGATATTAAGAAAGGCTTGTTATTGGGTTAAACAAATAATACGAAATGAACCGGCTACGGAAAGACATTTAAGAATTAAAAGTTATAATGTATATATACTGAAACCAAAAATATAGTATCAATAAGACCAAACAAAGAATTGAATATAACAAATGGTATTATACTCAAAAAACAAAAGTAATATTAAATAAGCATTTAAGACTCCTAAACCTTCACAAAAACACGGCTAAGAATATATATATATAGAACTATTAAAGTTATATGAAGATGCATTAATTACATAATATTTATTCATTTGAAGCAACACAAGTCTACCAACACAAACAAAATGGAATTAATCTTTAAAGGATCCTTTTGGATCCAAAAAAACATTTATGACTGAAATCTTAAGATGGAATTGTTAATGGGTGACAAACAATATGGAATGAAGCGGCTAAAGTTATAATGATAAGTATCTTCACATGTTACTAATTCCTTTGATGAAATCAAAAATATACTATCAAAAAGACCAAACAAGTAATTGAATTTAACAAACGATGTTATACTCATAAAAGCAACCTATGATACCCTATTCTAAGATTAGAGTGTTATTCATTGCAAAACACGAAGAGGATTGATGTAGTTATAATTAGAGATTTTTGGTTTCTAAAAGACTAAGGAAATGCATTGGGTGACATATTATTCATTTCTTTAAAAAAATCACAAGTCCGCTATCTAAATAGCCAAACTAAAATTTGAATCTATTAGATGATCTAATACGGATTTCAAACACCAGTCTATGATCCAATTTGTTCAGAACAAACTAGTATTGAATATGCATATAGGACTGCTAAAGGTTTACGAAAATGTGGCTAAAAACTATTTAAAACTCCTAAAGTTATATGGAGATACAATACAGTGTTGTTCGTTTGGTCACCGCAGGCGGCTGCGGCCGCAATCAATTTTGCGGTTACGGCTGTGGCATATGTTGTTTGTTTGTCGGCCGGCGGCGGTTGCGGTTGCGGTTGATCGCAAATTTTTAGTCGCACCACTGTTTTAATCAGCGGTCAAAAAAATTGTGACGCAGGACGCTGCGTCTACCGCAGGTACCTGCGGCAGCTAAACGAACAACAGTCTGCCGCAGCCGCAACCGCATGTTCTTGCGGCTGCCAAACGAACATGACTTACATATTATTTATTTTTTGGCAAAAGCACAATGCATCAATACGAACAAAAGAGAATACAATCTTTCATGGGTGTTTTGGATCCAAAGGAACACTTATAACTCAAAATTTTAAGATATGATATTATTGGGTAACAAAAGGAATATAGAATGAATCGGCTATGAAAAGTAATTAAAGATTTGGAAGGTAGAATGATAAGTATCTTCACATGTTACTCATTCCTTTGATTAAAAAAATTTACTATCGAAAAGACCATTCAAGAAATTGAATCTAACAAATGGTTTTAAACTCATAAAAGCAATGACCTATGATCCACAATTCTAAAATTAGATTATGATTCATTGAGACAAACTAAGAGGATTGATGCGGTTATAAATAGACCATTGTGGTTTCTAAAAGACTAAGAGATACATTTGTGACATATTATTCATTTCTTAAAATCAAATAACAAGTCTGCTATCCAAATAATCAAACTTAAAATTAAATATAGGCATTTAGAACTCTAAAAGGTTCACGAAAATGTAGTTAAGAATAGTTATTTATCTCTCTCTAAAAAACGGTTTTTCTTCGCAATTTTTTCGCATCTCCCTGGGTTTGTATTCGTCGACGGTTACTACCGTCAGCAAAGTGATCTTCTCTTCTCTGAATATTGTTTGTCGTTAGTATAATCGACGGTATTTTTTTCAACGAGAATCAGTTAATCTTTCCTCTATTTAAGCGATTCTTCTCTTCTTTTTCATACCCTATTTTTCTTCATCTTCATCTTTCTGTTTCTACAATGTCTGATTTCCTTGCTATGCGATTTCAAGATATCGATCTCGGAATCAACGAACCCCCAATATCTTTGCCGCCGGATTTGTGCATTTAAGCACGCGGGGCTTGCTTCAGATCATACATAACCTTGTTTAGTTTGTACACGTGATTGAGCTTAATTGGTTCTTCGAATCCTTTAGGTTGCTCAACATACACTTCTTCTTGCAATATCTCGTTTAGGAAAGCACTTTCTACATCCATTTGATAAACTGTGAAGTTCATTATATACGCCATACCTAGAAACAACCTGATACACTCAAGATGACCCACTAGAGGAAACGTTGCTTCAAAGTCAACTCTTTCAATCTGAGAATAGCATTGAGTCACAAGCCTAGCTTTGTTCCGAACGACACTTCCAATCTCATCGATCTTGTTTTTGAAGATCCATTTTGTTCCCACAGCATTTACTCCTACAGAACGAGGGACTAACACCCATACATCATTTCGCACAAACAATTCTAACTCTTCTTCCATTGCCACAATCCAGAATTCATCTTCAAGTGCCTGAAGATGAGTTTTGGTTCAAGAACAGAGAAAAAGCTAGCGAAACGAACCATTTCTCAGAAGTTGATCTTTACGCCACGAGTTCTCACTACAAGAAAACTACCAAAATGCCACTGCATTTTGTGACCACATATGTAGTCGCAAAATTTGTGACTATATTTGCCACAGTTTTGCGACCAATTGGCAACTAAAGAGCAGTAGCCGCATATTGATCGCAATTTTGGGACTAAAAACAGTAGTCACATAATGGTCGCAATATGCAACCAAATTTGCGACCAATATGCGACTAATGTGCGACCAGCAATAGCAGTCGCTAATCAGTCGCCCATTTGCGACTGAATAGTGACTACGTGTGGTAGGCCCATATTATGGTCACAATTTGGTCACAAAATGTACGACCAATTTGCGACCATGGTGGGAGTGACTCTTCAGTCACAAAGTGGTGGTAAAGCCACACCATGAAAAACATGTGCGTGGTAGGTATACCTACAAATAAGTGACCACACTATCGTGGTCACAAAGTAGTCGTAAAGTAATGACAAAGTAGTGGCAAAGTAGTGGCAAAATCTTTTATATATATATATGCCTCCATGTCTCATTCTCTAATTTGTAGAATCAAAAGCAAAAAAAAACTTCAAACATGTCGAGAAATTACAATAATTCGAGAGATTGGATGTAGAAAAGGATTGATAATCAAACAAGAAATATATCAGCAAAATTTGCACAAGGCCTGGAGCAGTTCATGAATTTTTCAAGTAGTCAACCAATAGTTCAAAGTAGCGCATGTAAGTTTTTCTGTCCTTGTATTAATTGCAAAAATGAATAATTTCTTCTAGGACGCAAAATTTGGAATCATTTGTATAGTCGAGGATTTATACCAAATTACTATATTTGGTACAAACATGGAGAACAACTGAATGTTCAGTTAGGCACGAGAAGTAGGGGCGATGATGTCCATAAAAATCAAGAAGGTACATGTGGTACTAGTGAAGAAACAATAGGTACATCCGGTAATAGATATGTTGAAATGGTGACAGATGCATTTTGTGAGACTACGACTGATGAGTACCATAATCAGCATGAGGAAGAATTTAATAATGTAGAAGAACCAAATTCAAAAGCACAAAAACTTTGCAACATGTTAGAAGCTATGAAAAATCCATTGTATGATGGTTGTCATGAAAGGCACTCAAAGTTATCTTTAACTGCTCAATTCATGAACATTAAGTTTGATTTTAATCTACTGAAAAAATGCATGGACTCTTGGGCGGAGCTGTTTACTTAATATTTTCCCGCGGAGAATCAGGCAACGGGTTTATATTATGAAACCGAAAAACTAATGTGAAATTTAGGGTACCCATTTTATACAATTAACGTGTGTGTTCACAATTGTATATATGATCTTTTGGAAAGAAGATGAAAATGGTAAAAATGTAAATTTTGCAATTCCCCCCGATATAAGCCAAGCGAGATAGGACGAGAATACCTTTCAGTCGTATGTGGTATTTACCTATGGGCGACAAACTTAAGAGAATGTATCAAAGCAAGAAAACCGTAGAGGCAATGAGGTGGCACGTAGATTATGAAGCAGAGACGGAGAAATGAGTCATCCATCTGATGTTGTGGAGTGGAAAAAATTTCAATATCTATATCCAAGATTTCTGCTGAAACTCGAAATGTTTATCTTGGCTTATGTACTAATGGGTTCAATGTATTTGGGATATCTCGTAATCATTCATTATGGCCAGTGATTATCACTCCATATAACTTGCCACCAAATATGTGTATGAAGAAAGAGTACTTGTTTCTAACAATTCTGAATTTGGGGCCAAATCATCCGCGCGCTAGTCTGGATATATTCCTCCGACCTTTGATTGTTGAGGTGAAAGAATTGTGGTCTACGTGAGTTGAGGCATATGATGTGTCGTTAAATCAAAATTTCAATCTAAAAGTCGTGTTATTGTGGATGATAAGCGATTTTCCAACGTATGTAATTTTGTAAGGATGGACAGCGCATGATAGACTGTCTTGTCCTATTTGTATGGATGATACGAAGGTATTTCAATTACCAACTGGTAGAAAGACGTGTTGGTTTGATTGTCACAGAAGGTTTCTTCCTAAGGATTATCCGTTATGGAAAAAATAAAACAAATTTTTTCAAGGGAAAGCACGCTTTGAATAACTATCCTCTACAATCATTGACAAACAAACAAGTTTTAAACGAGCGAATAAAAACTGTCAATCCTTTAAGAACATCTGACTGCGGTAGAAACAGTCATGAAACTAAAGAAAAAGATTATAGAAGCTGGCATAATTGGCAAAAAAAAGCATATTTTGGGAGTTGTCGTACTGGATGGATCTTAACCTATGACATAATCTTGATGTGATGCATATAGAGAAGAATTTCTTTGTTAACATCATTAATATTGTTATGAATGTCAAGGATAAATCAAAATATACAGTTAAATCAAGATTAGATATTGCAAAGTTTTGCTCTCGAAAAGAGTTGAACGTGGATGGTCCGGGTAATACTCCATTTCCTATATTTAGATTCACACAAAAAGCCAAATAACGCTTATTGGAATGTATCAAAAATGATGTCAAATTTCCAGACGGTTACGCGGCAGATTTAGCAAATTGTGTGGATATGGATGGACTAAAGTTCTCGGGCATGAAAAGCCATGTCTACCATGTTTTTATGGAGAGGCTTCTCTCTTTTATATTTGCAGAACTTTAACCATAAAACGTTCATCTAGCATTATCAGGTATATACTATTAAACATATTTATTTTTTAGATACGTATAATAATAATAATTACATGTACTAATTACTAGATTCAAATATAGGGATTAGAGGATTTTTCCGAGATCTATGCTCCAAATTATTGCAACAAAATCGTGTTCAAATTCTAAAGAAAAACATAGTCATAATTTTGTGCAATTTGGAGAAGATCTTTCCACCTGCATTTTTTTACGTCATGGAGCACCTACCTATACATCGAAAATTTTACAATGTGATCGCAAATTGGTCGCACTTTTGCGACCATTTTGCGATTTTTACATATTTATTATGTATTTTTCATATTTAATACTTATATTTTCATTATTAGGAATGTACAAATCATTTCAATTAGAAAAATATAAACAAAACCATAATTTATGAAACATATGAAGTGTATATAAGTAATATAATATTAAAGAAATGTGTAAATTGTTGTTGTTTACTTAGTAATTGATGTTTATATAACTCATAATGATGTCATTAATCTCATACAATTAATCTCACACAATTGATGTTTATTAATTGTGACTATTTTGTCACCACATTGCCAGTACATTGGAAATGTGGTGGCTAATTGGTTACAAAATAAGGTGTAGTCGCAAACTGGTCACAAAATAGCCACTAATTTGCGACTACATGTTCAAAATTTCTTATGTGGTTGCAAATTGGTTGCTAATTTGTGACCAATTTACGACCAAATTTGTAATTTTACATTTTCTCTATGTATTTTTCATATTTACGACTTATATTTTTAATATTAGGTAAGTACTAACCATTATAGGTGGCAAAATATAAACAAAACCATAACTGTATTGATCTAAATTTATGAAACATATGAAGTGTATATAAGTGGTATGTTAAGAGAATATGTAAATTTGTTAAGAGAAGTGTACATATGAAGGTTAAGAGAATATGTTAAGTGTTTTAGGTAATTATATGTAAATTTTTGTTGTTTCATTAGTAATTGAAATTTATACAACTCATAATGATGTTATCAATCTTATATAATTCATAATTTTTACCAAATTCATATAATTTAGGGTTTAGGATATTATTTGTCACTAATTTGCCACCACATAACAAAATTGTTGATGTGAACCACACTTTATTTTTTATAGATGGTCACAAATTGGTCACACTTTGTGACCAATTTGCGACCACGCCGATATTTTAAAGGATATTCGCAAATTGGTCATAATTTTTGTGATCAATTTGCGACCACGCATAACTTTACAACGGTGGTCGCAAATCAGTCGCAAAACTGCGACTAATTTGCGGCCACCATTAATTTGGTGGGAGTTGAAAAAGTTTCAAAAATTTTCAACTCCCTCTTATTTAATGGTGGTTCCAAATCAGTCGTAAATTTGCAACTGATTTACGACCACAGTGAATTTATAGGGAGTTGAAATTTTTTTGAATTTTTTCAACTCCCTCCTATTTATTGGTGGTTGCAAATCAGTCGCAAATTTACGATTGATTTACGACCACCAATTAATTTAGTTGGAGTTTGAAAGTTTTCAGAAAATTCAACTCCCACCAATTAATTTAGTCGGAGTTTGAAAGTTTTCAGAAAATTCAACTCCCGCCGAATTAATTGGTGATCGCAAATCAATACTTGATTGTATTGTCCCCTGTCCCAACACCGCACATCACATGGTACGTTTAAATTTTTTCTTAATTATTTTTATTTCATAAAATTAAATAATAAAAAAATATATATTATAAATATTTAATTATAAATAAATAATTTTAATTTAAAATTAAATATTTGTAAATATTTATTTAAAATACTTATAGTTTATATATTTAATTAATTAGGTTTGAACATGACAAATAGGCTATAACACTTCAAATTGCAAAAAAATTGAAAAACAAATTTGAAAACCTCTAATACAGTTGGACGATCGTACCCACTGAACGGCAGGAGAAATACTTCATCGAATTTCCAGTAATTATTTTTTTAAAATATTTTCATAAAATTTAATAATTAATAAACTTAATAAATTTTAAATTTGCAAATAATCATACATCTCGGATCCTGTGATTATCTCGGTGGTATGGAAAGAATTTGACGCCGTCTGTGTAAGACGGATGAAATGGATGGTGAGCACGGTTCATACAACCAGCAAACGTATAACGTGGATTTCTCCTAGTATGTACAAAACATTGACACACTATAGGAAAACAGAAACGTCGTATGAGAGGAGTAGCAAATCCTCCAATAACCACAACTCCTCTCGGGATGGCTTTGGTCCGCACAAGCATTTGTCGGGTCAAAAATCTTACATTCACATCCAACACGAAATGGTAAGTTGTTTACAATATTTAAATTTAAATTTAATTGTTAATTTATTAATAATTTATTTTAAAATTTAGGAAAATAATTTGGGACGGCCGGTCTCAATTGGTGAAGTTTTTATAAAGACTCATACTCAGGAGGATGGTTCATATGTCAATTTGAAAGCAAAAAAAAATTGGTGAAGCATACGAACCAAACATTTAAGAAAAGATGGCGATCGTTGAGGTCAATCCGTGTGAAACGTCCGATTGAGCTGACCCAAGACGAGAAGAATGAGATATTCATTGATGTATAAATAGTTTTCTAAAAATATTTTTTTTATTTACACTAAATTTATTTTTTCTAATTTTTTTATTATTTTGCAGTTTTTCGTTGTGTATGACCGAGGGCGTCTTTACGGACTCGGTAGTCTGAACCGCATTCACGGGTCAGGCAGATATAGTGGCCTCTCATCCACTACCTCTGACTTTGTTACGCTTCAAGATCAACTACGCAACACGCAGCGACAAATTGAAGAATAAGTCGCAAGAAATGCACGGATTGAAAAATAGAATGCGCAAATACTTGAAGCAAATCGACGAATGGAGGAACGGTTCGATGAAGATCATTGAGAGCAGGTAGCACGGGAAAAAGAAAACCAAAACCGCATAAACATGTTGGAGATGATCGTCTATTAATTCCATCGGACGGATCCTGCTTTCGCGTCATTTGTGCGGGACAACAATGCACTAGCCGTACCGTCGAACGTTTCCCCAACATTTTCACCATCTGATTTCTAATTTCTACCTCCAAAAAATTAACTTTTATTTGTAATTTGAAACTTTTTATTAATAAAATTTATTATTAATAAAATTTATATTAATATAATTTATTAATTTTCTTTTAATCATTTCTCTATATTTTAATTTAAATTTTAGTTACTAATTTAGTTTAAACTTATAATTACTAATTATTAAAAATTTATATAATTTAAAAATATATATTAAATATTACAAATAATTCACAATTATTTAAATTATAATATAATTTTTCATAATAACAAATAATTAATAGAAAATATTTATTATTTTGTTATAATTTGATTAAAATATTTGGTAATTTTATAATATTTTTTATTTTAATTTTAAAATATTTAATTAATTATTTCTTTTAAAAAAAAAATAATTCGATTGTGGTAGCTAATTGTTCACAAATATTTATGACCAATTTGCAACCACATATTTTTTCAATAAAATAGAATTGTAGTCGCAAATTGGTTACAAATATTTGTCACCAATTTGCGATCACAGTTCATATCAAAAACATCGTGGTCGCAAATTGGTCATAATATCTTGTGACCAATTTGCGACCATGGTTAAGTGTAGTCGCAAATCGGTCACAACATTTTATGACTGATTTACGACCACACTTGGTATGCAGTCGCAAATCAATTACAAAATTTTGTGACTGATTTGCGACTACGATGTACAAGTAGTCGCAAAATATTCACAAAAAATTTTGACCGATTTGCGACCACAGTTGAAAACTTGGTAGCAAATTGGTCACAAACTTTTGTGACCATTTTACGACCATGGCTTTTGTGACCACGGATATAGTGGCAAAGTGGTCGCAAATTTTGTTATTACATTGGAGTCACAAAGTAGTTGCAAGTTTCGTGACCAAAATTTGGACGACAATTGATCGCAAAATATATAATTATTACCGTGGTCGTAAATTAGTTGCAAATTTGTGAATAATTTACGACCACAAAAATTTACAACGAAAGATTTGTGACCACGGGCTGTGGTCGTAAAGTAGTCATAAATTTTCGATTTGCGAACACTTTGTGACCACTGACCACATGTATGGTCACAAAACGCGTTTTTCTTGTAGTGTCTTCTCCCATCTATCACATCTCTAATTACGTCAGATGATAAATGATTTTGATGTACTTGTTGAGTTAGACCATGTTTTGATGCATTTTGGCATGAGTTACTGTGATCCTCTGAACTACTTAATTTTTCAGTAGCAGTAATTTGTTCCTTGTCGTTTTACTCAGATTGATCTGACTCACTCTCAGAATTACCTCCATCCCACTTCATGAGAGACTGATCATCAAACACCACATTAACATATTCCATAATCACACCAGACCGCACGTTATAGACTCTGAATGCAAAGCTATGTCGTAAATAACCTAGAAGCATCCTTTCATTGATTCGAGAGTCAAAATTTCTCAGATGATTTTTATCGTTGAGAATATAGCAACTTGCATCCAAAAACATGGAAGTAACCCAGATTTGGTATTTTTTTCCTTCCATAATTCATTCGGAATCTTAGTTGTTCCTTTTCTGACATATACCATGTTAACTGTTTAACACGCAGTATTGATCGCTTATGTCCACAATTTAATAGGAACATTATTATCGTGTATCATGACTTGAGCCATTTTCTAAAGAGTTCTATTTTTCCTCTACACAACTCCATTATCTTGTGGAGTTCTTGGAGCATAAAATTGATGTATTATTCCATTATTTTCACAAAACATCTTCAAAGTATCATTTTGTAATTCTCCTCCCTGATCCTTTTCATTAATCAACTGCAGTGCTCATATCCTGAAACTGTCGGCTGTTTCAGATTTTTCAGGAATGATGCAAACCCATGTGAATCTGGAGTAATCATCCACAAGCACAAACACATGTTTTTTACCACCCAAGCTTTCAACTTGCATAGGTCCCATCAAATCCATGTGAACTAACTCCAATACTGCTTTTGTTTGAACATCATAGACCTTCTTATGTTGAACTTTGACTTGTTTTTCTTTGTTGCATAGTCCACAAATCATATTGTCTTCGCTATTGATTATGGGTACTCCTCGTACTATCTCGTATTTAACAAGTGAAGTTAAATTTCGAACATTCATACACCCTAGTTGTTGATCCCAAAGGTGAAGATCATCCGTGCACTAAAACATTTGATCGAATTTTCCCACACATAGCAGTTATTTCTTGATCACATGTTCTACCTTTCCCTTTTATGACTCCACGACCTCCATCACCAAAAGTCACCTTTTCTACCTTAATTTGCTTAATTTCTTGTAAGTTGCTTGTTGAACATGTCATGTGCCGAGAACATCCCCTATCAAAATACCAAGGGCCAGCTTCATCATATTTTTGTGCAACCAGAGCCATATTAGTGTAATAATTATTCTCTGACGTACTCCTTGATGTACTTTCTACTGCACTTACGTTCATTTTTGGCTGAAGACCAGACTTCTTCACCCAAATTTGATTTCGCACACCATCCCATGTGAAATTTTCTTGATTTCTGATTCTCTTAATTTTGTTTAATTATCTGTAGCAATAGGCTTTGATATGCCCTGCTTTTCCAAAGAAGTAATAGTGAAATATGTGTGTTGAGCTACTTTTAGGTGCATCAACTGAAAATACACGACCGGCTAAGATAAACCAAGATTCTCCAGGCTCATTCCTTCCTCTTCCACTATACCCCAATCCTCTGTGTGAGTTGATGGTCCTTTCATAACTCAAAATATGATCCAGTTGCTCAGTACTAGCGAACATGTGAATGTTTTGTGTTGATGGTTGAGTTATGAATGGACTCGAGCTGATAATTCTCTTTCAGACTGAAGCTCTTTTTCCAGTTTATCATAGTTGAATGTCAGTCTTAGCTTTTCTCATGTTATTGACAGACTTTCCAGACTTATCTTTCTTTCAGCTTTAAGGTCACTTTGAAGTGACTCGACTAGTGCTTCAAGCCATTTTTTCTCTTTGATTAAGACTGAATTTTCTCTTCCAAGTCTGACTAGTGTCTCTCGAACCTCTTTGTAACTTTCTATCAGATTATCTTCATCATCCTCATCATCTGATTCTTGTTCGATAATTCCCAAAAATGCTACAAAGTTGCTTACTTCTTCTTCAGCAACGCCGTTTGAGTCATCTTCAGCCAACATGGACTTTTCCCTCTTTGATTTTTGATTGTTCACACATTCAGACTGAGTATGACCGACACATTTGCATTCAAAGCATTTTAACTTTCTTCTCTTAACAGTGGGATATTCAGCTTTAAAATGACCAAAGCAAATCAACCAATCTACCGTGGATGTTGAGAAAGGTAATCAAAATTACCATTAGCCGCTAGGATAATGAACATTAAAAATAATTATAACTTATCTGAAATCTGCATGGATGATTGGGCTGATTTGATAAAAGAGTATTTTCCAGAGAATAGTTTGTCTGCAATATCATATTAGGAGATAAATAAGATTGTTTTCAGTATTCGTTTACCATCAGGTATGATAGACGTCTGCGTTGACAATTGTATGATTTTTTGGAAAGATGATGATAGGTTTAGGAATGTACATTATGTCAAAAACAAGGTGTAATTCTCAAGATAATAATAGGTCTAAAATTCCATTTCAACGGATGTGATACCTTTCTATAATTGATAGGCTAAAACAAATGTACCAATCTAAGAGGACAGCTGCATCGATGAGATGGCATGTTGAACATTCATAGAAAGATGGAGAGATAATTTATCCATATGGTGAAATAGAGTGGAAACATTTCAACAAATTGGACACAGATTTTGCTAAACAAATTAGAAATGTGTATCTTAGTTTGTGCACTGATGGCTTTAGTCCATTTGATATATCGAGGAAGCAATATTCGTGTGGTCGGTAATCGTAACTCCATGCAATTTTTCTCTGGATATGTGCATGTAAAGAAAATTTCTATTTTTGAGCATCTTAGTTTTTGGCCCTAGTTATCCTAAGTGGTCTCTCGATGTGTTTCTACAACCGCTAATTCATAAATTAATTGAAGGATATGTGGTATAATGGGGTTTTGACGTACCATTGTTCAACGGATAGAAATTTTCTAATTTGTGTCGTTTTAATGTGGAGTATCAACGACTTCTCTGCTCATGGCTTGCTATCTGGTTGGACAATGCATGGGCGAGCATGAATCAAACTGATGCATTTCAACTGAAGTATGGACAGAAAAGTTGTTGGTTCGACTATCACCGTTGATTTCTAAAACTGAACACCTATATCAGGAAAACAAGCGTCTATTTAGAAAACAAAGTTGTTCGTGTTCTCCCACCAGTGTAACTTTCAGGAGTGGAGATCGAAGCACAAATAGATCACTATGGTACACTATAGACAAGCAAACGTGGGGGTAACTGGCACATCTTAATTAATATGCCATATAGATACCTTGAACATCACAAGGCTACGTTGGAGGGCACATGCAACGTATCTAGTGATATGATCATCTTTTCGATCTCATAGTTGTGGATAACCCAATATTGGCGCTGGTACTACAGCAATGGAACCAAACATGGGAATCGAACGCAGCGACAGGAGAGTCACATGAATGGCCAAAACGTCGATTTCGAGCGAGCTTTCGTTGAAGCAGCTAACACGAAATTGTTAGATTATCCACAATAGCTTCTATTTTTAGTAAGTTGTAAAACATTTAATTTAATATAAATTAATTTTCAATTTTTAATTTTAATTTTAAATTTGCATTTCTAATTTTAAACTTCTTAATAAAAATAATTTTAGTTTTATTAATTTTAATATTTAAATTATTTAAAATAATTTAAATTCTTTTAAAAAAAATTTGTAATCTCGTCGTTAATTCGACGTTATGTACTATTGCATTAGCAACAATATGTTTACGAATTAATCGCTAATTTGACGGTATGTGGCGTCGAATTACCATCTTTTTATTCTTTAACTACATTAACTTCGGATTAATGTCGAGTTAGACGATTACGTCGATGGTTTAACGCCGAATCGACATTCGACAAAACTTCGTCGCTAAAGATAAGTAATGAAGATTTAGCGATGAACTCTGCCATCGCTAAACGTCATGTTTCTTGTACTGATCGCAGTCAAGGACGTATATCGTCATCGCTAAAATGTCCACGCAAATACCACCCAATGTTGCTTGTCCGGATTTAAAAGGAAGTAAATATGAGGAGGTGTAGTTCGTTTGGTCTCGAAATAGACTAATATATCATCTTGGAACTTGAACTGATCCATGTTTTTAAATGCAACCTTCGAAAATTTGATGTGTTGTTTCATTAGAAGTGATGCAAACGTGATGTTCAAGAATACCACACCCCTTTGTATGATGGTTGTTCTCTAATAAACATTATCCGTGTGAAGTGCAAAAAGGTGTCAAACATCTGCATGAAATTCAACATTCGGGCTAGAAAGACGTTTAGGATGAGGACGAGAGTATTTGATCGTGATAGATACTTACTCTTGAAAACATCAATTTCATTTTCTCGACGATATCTGCTACATTTCTGTTGTTGATGATGATGTCTTTTGGCAGGTTGAGTGTGTTGTAAAAATTGATGAATGCATGAACAATAACAATGAAGTAGCCATGTAAACCACATCAAATGAAATGTAGTGAAATTATAGATGTCGTATACAATAATTGGAACAATTATCTTCCTCCATAATTTAAAACATATTACGGTATTTATGGTGATGTTAGTTACCTAGATTATTATAAGCCAACATGCTGTTTTGAATGTAAGAAAATAATACTATAAGGTGTTGTCCGCAAATGAAAACATTTTTTTGCACTATAGGAAAATAGGCGATTTGCGACCACATGGTCAAAAAAACGGTCGTAAATCGCATATTTGTGACTACTTTGCGATCACGCGCCGTGGACGAAAATCTTTCATCGCATATTGGTCACAAATTTATAACTATTGTGTGACTACCATTCTAGTTATATATTTTGCGTCCAATTAGCGACCACAATGTTATCACAAAAATTTCGACTAATTTGCCATTGTCAAAGAGTTACAAATTTTACGACCAATTTGTTACTATGCCTTGGTCATAAAATCGTGATTGCAAATTGGTTACAAAAGTTTGCGACCAATTTACGAGTACGTATTAAAAATAATACGTATATTTTAGTTTAAAAACGAAAAAAGATAATTTTTTTTAAATGGTCGCAAATAGGTCACTAAAACTGTGACCAATTTGTGACCACGACTATTTTAGTAAACACTGTGACCACAAATTGGTCACAATTTTTGCGACCACAATATTTTAGTAAACATTTTGGTTGCAAATTGGTCACACTTTTTGTGATCAATATACGACCACACTATGTAAATAAATAGTGTGATCGCAAATTGGTTATAAAAATTGTAACCAATATATGGCCACGGTTTCATATTTAAAAAATAATAATTATATTATTAAATATTTTGAAATAAAAATTATAAATTTTTTAAAAAAATAATTAATAATTTAATAAAATATTTAAATTTCATAAATATTATTTTTAATATTTATTATTTATTAATAATATTTTATTTTTAATAATTAGTAATTGTTATAATAATTATTTCCAATATTTATTAATTATTAATATATTAATTATATGTTAATTAATATATATTAATTTTTATTTAATTATTTCTAATATTAATTAATTATTAAAATTATAAATATATATTAATTATAAATAAAAAAATTATTTAAAATTGTTATTACAATAAAATAAAAACAAAAATTAATTATTATTGGGAAGCGGGAATTGAAAATCTTCCAGCAAAAATGATGGCGACGTAGTTGATGGTCCGGTAGATGTCGTCATGTTCGGCGTAGCATTGTCTTTCATAAATGTCATAAATCTAGGATTCATCCGTTGGATGTAGCTCACAAGCATCTCCAAACTCTAGATGTGATTTTTTTATTGTGGTCCAGTAATTCACGTTGTCTTTGTTCAGTATCAAGTTGAGAAACTCATTCTTCCATACAAACATTTGCTCCAACTTGTTCTTCAATTTGATGTTGCACAGCGAATAATTGTTCTTGAAGTCCGACAAAATCGAAAGAACTTGTTCTGAAGCCGTTTCTGCGTGGCGTGAGTCCGGTTAAAACTGCCAAGACTTTAAAGAAGTTTTCTTTCATCCGGAATAGAAAAATAAAAAATCATTAAAAACCTGAATTAGTATAAATCAAATAAATTACAATAAACATTACAAAATTTAGATAATACCTGAATGAATATTTCATTCATTTCATCTGTGGTCAGCTCTAGTCGGTGCGAAGTAGCATCAAACGTTTCACAAGGATCCACCTCAATGATTGCTATTTCTTGGATGTTTTTTCGTATGCTTCACCGATTTTTTTGTCTTCAAATCGACATACGTCCCATCTTTCTATTTGTGCATCTTTATAAATACTTTACCAATAGAGACCGGTCGTTCCAAGTCATTTTTCTAATTTTTTTTTAAAATATGGTAAATAAATAGACAATTAAATTAAAATTTTTAGTTTAAGAACTTACCATTTCTTGTTGAATCTGAATATATGATTTCAGCTCCGACAAATATTTATGTGGACAAAGGCCATCCCGAGCGTAGTTACGATTGTTAGATGATTTGCTACTACTCTCATTCGCCATTTCAGTTTCCCAGTAGTATATCAATTGTTTGTATAGACTAAGTTAGATCCAACTCGTACGTTTGCTGGTTGTATGAACCTTGCTCACCATTTCTTTCATCCATCGAATACAAACCGAATCAAGTTATTTTCGTACAACCAAAGTGATCACATGATCCCAGGTGTACGATTGTTTGAAAATTTTATTTACAATAAAATATCTAACTAATAATTTAATTATAAAAAATAATAATTAAAAATATTAAAAAACAAAGATAAATATTTACCAAAAATTCAAAAAAATATGTATCTTTCCGTTCTACTGGCACGTCCCATCTTTCC
>JAENJI010000013.1:272891-371742 GCA_018901935.1 Pugionium cornutum | reverse complement strand
GCATGATGCCATGCATTATGTGTTATTTATATGCTTTTACTCAATAGGCACCAATGATCAGTTACGAATGATCATTTTAAATGGCTGATTCACTTGACATGTCCAGAAAAAATCGTCTGTAACTTTTGATTTAGAGCTCCAAATGACACGAATCCATTGCCTACGTTAAGCTAGATCAATTTTCTATATTGTGATAAATTTTGAGACGGAAACAGAATGACAAAGCATCCAAGTAATCCAATATATCCCGAACTGCGTGATGTTCTGCATTATGCTTCATTTATAAACCATTCTTCAATAAGCACCAATTATCAGATAAGAATGACCATTTTAACTGGCCGATCAACTTGACATGTCTGCACTAAATCGTCCATAACTTTTGATTTATAGCTCATTATAACACGAATCCAATGCCCACGTTAAGGAAGCTCACTTTTTATATTCATACAAAATTTGAAACAAAAGCAGATACAACAAAGCGTCCAAGTAATTCAATCTATACTGAACTGCAAGATACTCAGCATTATGCTTCATTGATAAGACTTTACTCAATAAGCACCAATGATCAGTTTAGAATGATAATTTTAACTGGCCGATCAACTTGATATGTCTGCACTAAATTGTCAATAACTTTTGATTTATAGCTCATAATGACACGAATCCAATGCCCACGTTAAACTAGTTCAATTTTCTATATTTTGCCAAAATTATAGACAAAAATAGAGATGAAGAAGCGTCCAAGAATTCCAATCAATCCCGAAATGCGTGATCCCATGCATTATGCTTCATTTATTAGCTTTTACTTAATAAGCACCAATGATCAGTTAAGAATGATTATTTTAACTTGCCGATCAACTTGAAATTGCTGCACTAAATCGTTCGTAACTGTTGATTTAGAGCTCCGAATGACATGAACCCAATGCCCACGTTAATCTAGCCCAATTTTCTATATTGTAACAATATTTGAGACAAAAAACAAATATGACAATGAGTCTAAGTAATCCACTCTATCCCGAACTGCGTGATGCTCTGCATTGTGCTTCATTTGTAAGCATTTACTCAATAAGCACAAATGATCAGTTTAGAATGATCATTTTAACTGGCTGATGAACTTGATGTGTCTGCACTAAATCGTCCATAACTTTTGATTTATAGCTCATAATTATACGAATCCAATGCCCACGCTAAGCTAGCTCAATTTTCAATATTATGACAAAATTTAAGACAATAATAGATATGACAAAGCGTCCAAGTAATCCCAAACTGCGTGATCCCATGCATTATGCTATATTTATATGCTTTTACTTAATAAGCACCAATGATCAGTTAAAAATGATCATCTAAACTGGCCAATCAACTTGACATTTCCAAAAAAAAATCGTCTATAACTTTTTAGTCAGAGCTCTGAATGACACGAATCCATTGCATACGTTAAGCTAGCTCAATTTTTCTATGTTGTGAGAAATTTTGAGACGAAAATAGATAAGACAAAGCGTCCAAGTAATGCAATCTATGCCGAACTACGTGATTCTCTGCATTATGGTTCATTTGTAAGCCTTTGCTCAATAAGCACCAATGATCAGTTTAGAATGATCATTTGAACTGGCCGATCAACTTGACAAGTCTGCACTAAATCGTCCATATCTTTTTTATTTATAGCTCATAATGACACGAATCCAATGCCCACATTAAGCTCGCTCAATTTTCTATATTTTCACAAAATTGTAGACAGAAATAGAGACAAAGTAGTGGCCAAGTAATCGAAACTATCCCGAAGTAGATGATTCCATGCGTTATGTTTCATTTATATGCATTTACTCAATAGGCACCAATGATCAGTTAAGAATGATCATTTTAACTGGCCGATCAACTTGACATGTCCAAAAAAAATTGTCCATAACTTTTGATTTAGAGCTCCGAATGACACGAATCCATTGCCTACGTAAAGCTAAATTAATTTTCTATATTGTGACAAATTTTGAGACGGAAATAGATAAGACAAAGCATCCAAATAATCCAATCTATCCTGAATTGCGTGATGCTCTGCATTATGCTTCATTTCTAAGCCATTACTCAATGATCACCAATTATCAGTTAAGAATGATCATTTTAACTGGCCGATCAACTTCACATGTCTGCACTAAATTGTCTATAAGTTTTGATTTATAGCTCATAATGACACGAATCCAATGTCCATGTTAAGCTAGCTCAATTTTCTATATTCATACAAAATTTGAGACAAAAGTAGATATGACAAAGCGTCCAAGTAATCCAATGTATACCGAACTGCGTTATGCTCTCTATTATGCTTCATTGATAAGCCGTTACTCAGTAAGCACCAATGATCAGTTTAGAATGATCATTTTAACTGGCCGATCAACTTGACATGTTTGAACTAAATCGTACATAACTTTTGATTTATAGCTCATAATGACACGAATCCAATGCCCATGTTAAGCTAGTTCAATTTTCTATATTTTGCTAAAATTATAGACAAAAATAGAGATGAAGAAGAGTCCAAGTAATCCAACCTATCCCGAACTGGGTGATCTCATGTATTATGCTTCATTTATAAGCTTTTACTCAATAAGAACCAACGATCAGTTAAAAATGATCATTTTAACTTGCTGATCAATTTAAAATTTCCACACTAAATCGTCCGTAACTTTTGATCAGAGCGCCGAATGACACGAATCCAATGCCCACGTTAAGCTAGCCCAATTTTCTATATTGTAACAATATTGGAGGCAAAAATAAATACGACAAAGAGTCCAAGTAATCCAATCTATCCCAAACTGCGTGATGCTCTGCATTATGCTTCATTTGTAAGCATTTACTTAATAAGCACAAATGATCAGTTTAGAATGATCATTTTAACTGGCCGATCAATGTGACGTGTCTGCACTAAATCATCCATAACATTTTATTTATAGCTCAGAATTATATGAATCCAATGCCCATGCTAAGGTAGCTCAATTTTCTACATTGTGACAAAATTTAAGACAAAATAGTGCTCCCATGCATTATTGGTGCTTTGCAAAGCATATTGCCAAGAACATTTCAACTAGTTCGGCAAATTCATGACTTTCGTCACGGATCTATGGATCTCAATGTTTATTATACTACTTTGAAAAAATTATGGGATAACTTTGATGGGACTGAAGTTTTTGAACCGTATGCTTGCTGTAGAAATTTAATTGTGCAAGTCAATGACATGCACAAAATAAAATAGATAGAGCTCGTACCATTAATTTTCTGGCTAGATTGAATGAGAAGTACTTAATTATTCGAAGCCAAATTATCATGAAGAAACCTCTACCTGACCTCATTGAGATATGCAATATTCTTGATCAAAATGATAGTCAGAGACAATTTGTCTCAACTGTTATTCTAGCAGCTTATAAAGTGAGTCAAAGTGGAAATCAACCTGGGGGTGTTGAATGCATTTTAGAAAAAGGACAAACCTTGTTCACACTGCAGATTTAGAGGTCATGTTAGACATATGCTATAAATTATATGTATATCCAGTTGGATGGAAGAAGAGAAAAGCATCAAATAATAGAAAAGATAATAATGTTGCTCCTTCTACCAATGTTGTCGCAGCTCAAATTGCTAAAAAGGATGATTTTACACTGAATGTTTGGAGTCTCTTGTTGGAAATTTAACTACGGATCAAATACAAAATGGTATTGCTTTCTTTAGTTATCGACTTCGGATTCAACCATCTACCACCAATACCAATAACGTTGCAACAAATAGTGCCTTTGGTATTTCTCTTTCATCTCTTATATTTAGTTTCATTGGAATTCTTAATGTCTCTGAATGTATAAGTACTAAGAAAGCATGGAACATAGATTCTGGTGCAACCCATCATGTTACTGATAAAAAGACATTTATAGATCTTAACACTTTTGTTAAGCATCATGTAAATTTTCCTAATATAACTATTACTTTGTGTGGAATTGGTAGTGTTGCTGTGAGTAAACGGATGTGCTGAAGAATGATTTATATATACTTGAATTTAGTGTTGTATGATACAGGATCATACCAATGCGTTGATGATTAGCAGAGGTAAAAGAATAGCAAATCTCCATATTACATGAGTTGATGGAGAAAACATGGGTTTTGAAGATACTATTTCCATTCCTTTTATTACAAATTCTGTAATTGATGCATCATTTTTGGCATCAAAGACTTAATCATACATCTTTTGCTTGTATTGACTTACTTACACACATACTTGAAATTTCTAAATGTAAATATAAAGGATTACTACATTGTGATATTTGTCAAAAAAACTAAATAGACGATTGCCTTATTAACTAGACAAAATTTATGTTCTGATTTGAATTACTGCATATTGATGTTTGGGGACCATTTTCAGAACCAACTCAGGAAGGACATAAATATCTCTTGACAATAGTTGATGATCACACATGAGTTACATGGGTTATCCTTTTAAACGATGGGCTTGCCATTTTTACAGATTTTATTAATATGGTTGAAACCAATTTTGATGTCAAGATCAAATATGTGAGGTCTGATAATGCACCAGAGTTAAAGTTTACAGAGTTATACATGAAAAAAAGATTTGTGTCTTACCATCCATGTCCAGAAATGACTGAACAAAATTCAGTAGTGGAGAAAAAACATCAGCACATACTGAATAAGCACCAATGAGCTACCCAATCTATCCCAAACTATGTGATCCCATGCATTATGCTTTATTTATATGCTTTTACTTAATAAACACCAATGATCAGTTAAAATTAATCATCAGAACTGGCCGATCAACTTGTCATGTCCGAACAAAATCGTCCGTAACTTTTGATTCAGAGCTCTGAATGACACGAATCCATTGCCTACGTTAAGCTAGCTCAATTTTCTATATTGTGACAAAGTTTGAGACGGAAATAGATACGAAAAAGCGACCAAGTAATCCAATCTATACCAAACTGTGTGATGCTCTGCATTATTGTTCATTTGTAAGTCTTTACTCAATAAGCACCAATGATCACTTTAGAATGATCATTTTAACTGGCCGATCAATTTGACATGTCTGCACTAAATTTTCCATAACTTTTGATTCTTATCTCATAATGACACGAATCCAATCCCACGTTAAGCTAGCTCAATTTTCTATATTTTCCCAAAATTGTAGACAGAAATAGAGACGAAGAAGGGTCCAAGTAATCGAATCTATCCCAAACTGGATGATTTCATGCATTATGCTTCATTTTTATGCTTTTACTCATTAGGCACGAATGATCACTTAAAAATGATCATTTTAGCTGGCCGATCAACTTGACATGTACGAAAAAATCGTTTGTAACTTTTGATTTTGAGCTCTGAATGACACGAATCCATTGCCCACGTTAAGCTAGATCAATTTCATATATTGTGAAAAAAATTTAGACGGAAATAGATACGACAAAGCGTCCAAGTAATACAATCTATCCCGAATTGCGCAATGCTCGGCATTATGCTTCGTTTATAAGCCATTACTCAATGAGCACCAATTATCAGTTAAGAATGGTCATTTTAACTGGCCAATCAACTTGACATTTCTGCACTAAATCGTCCATAACTTTTGATTTATAGCTCATAATGATATGAATCCAATGCACACGTTAAGCTAGCTCAATTCGCTATATTTTTCCAAAATTGTAGACAGAAATAGAGATGAAGAAGTGTCCAAGTAATCGAATCTATCCCGAACTGCATGATCCCAGGCATTATGCTTCATTTATATGCTTTTACTCAATAAGAACCAATGATCAGTTAAGAATGATCATTTTAACCAGCCGATCCACTTGACATGTCTGAAAAAAATCATCCGTAACATTTGATTTAGAGCTCCGAATGAAACGAATCCATTGCATACGTTAAGCTAGATGAATTTTATATATTGTGAAAATTTTTGAGACGAAATAGATACGACACGTCAAAGTAATCCAATTTCTCCCGAACTGCGTGATGCTCTGCATTATGCTTCATTTATAAGCTATTACTCAATGAGCACTAATTATCAGATAAGAACGATCATTTTAATTTGCCAATCAACTTGACATGTCTACACTAAATTGTCCATAACTTGTGATTTATAGCTCATAATAACACGAATCCAATGCCTACGTTAAGCTAGCTCAATTTTCTATATTCATACGAAATTTGAGACAAAAGTAGATACGACAAGGCATCCAAGTAATCCAGGCTATACCAAACTGTGTGATGCTTTGCACTATGCTTCATTGATAAAACTTTACAATATAAGAACCAATGATCAGTTTAGAAGGATCATTTTAACTGGCCGATCAACTTTACGTGTCTGCAATAAATCATCCATAACTTTATTTATAGCTCATTATGACACGAAACCAATGCCCACGTTAAGCTAGTTCAATTCTATATATTTTGCTAAAATTATAGACAAAAATAGAGATGAAGAAGCATCCAAGAAATCCAATCTATCCCGAACTGCGTGATCTCATGCATTATGCTTCATTTATAAACTTTTAATCAATGAGAACCAATTATTAATTAAGAATGATCATTTTAACTTGCCAATAAATTTGAAATTTCCGCACTAAATCGTCCGTAACTTTTGATTTAGAGCTCTGAATGACACGAATCCCATGCCCACATTAAGGTAGCCCAATTTTCTATATTGTAACAGTATTTGAGACAAAAATAAATATGACAAAGAGTCCAAGTAATCCAATCTATCCTGAACTACGTGATGCTCTGCATTATGCTTCATTTATAAGCATTTACTCAATAAGCACCAATGATCAGTTTAGAATGATCATTTTAACTAGCCGATCAACTTGATTGTCTGCATTAAATCGTCCATAACTTTTGATTTATAGCTCATAATGACACGAATCCAATGCCCACGTTAAGCTAGCTAAATTTCTATATTCTGAAAATATTATAAACAGAAATAGAGATGAAAAAGTGTCCAAGTAATCCAATCTATCCCAAACTGCGTGATCCCATGCATTATGCTTCATTTATAAGCTTTTATAAGCACCAATGATCAGGTAAGAATGATCATTTTAACTGGCCGATCAACTTGACATGTCCGAAAAAAATCGTCAGTAGCTTTTGATTTAGAGCTCCGAATGACACAAATCCATTGTCCACGTTAAGCTAGCTCAATTTTATATATTGTGATAAAGTTTGAGATGGAAATAGATACGACAAAGCGTCCAAGTAATCCAATATTTCCCAAACTACGTGATGCTCTGCATTACACTTTATTTGTAAGCCTTTACTCAATAAGCACCAATGATCAGTGTGGAATGATCATTTTAACTGGTCGATCAACTTGACATATTTGCACTACATCATCCACAACTTTTGATTTATAACTCAAAATGACACGAATACAATGCCCATGTTAAGCTAGCTCAATTTCCTATATTGTGATTAAATTTGAGAAAAAAATAGATGCGGCAAAGCATTCAAGTAATCCAATCTATCCTGAACTGTGTGATCTCATGTGTTATTCTGCATTTATAAGCCTTTACTAAATGAGCACCAATGATCAGTTAAGAATTATCATTTTAAGTAGCCGATCAACTTAACACGTCCGCATCCGTAACTTTTGATTTAGAGCTCACAGTGACACGAATCCAATGCCAACGTTAAGCTAGCTCAATTTTCTATATTGTGACAAAACTTGAGAGAGAAGTAGATATAAAAGCGTCCAAGTAATTAAATCTATCTCAGACTGCGTGACGCCATGCATTAATCTTCATTTATAAGCTTTTACTGAATGAGCACCAATGATCAGTTTAGAATGATCATTTTAACTAGCCGATCAACTTGACATGTCCACAGTAAATCGTCCGTAACTTTTGATTTAGATCTCCGAATGACATGAATCAAATGCCCACATTAAGCTAGCTAAATTTTCTATATTATGACAAAATTTGAGACAAAAATAGATAAAAAGCATCAAAGTAATCCAATCTATCCCAAACTGCGTGATGCTCTATATTATTCTTCATTTATAATCGTTTACTCAATAAGTGCCAATGATCAGTTTAGAATGATCATTTTAACTGGGCGATCAACTTGATATGTTTGCACTAAATCATCTATAACTTTTTATTTATAGCTCATAATGACACGAATCCACTGCCCACCTTAAGCTAGCTCAATTTTTGATATTATGCAAAAAATTTTAGACAGAAGTAGATACGACAAAACATCCAAGTTATCCAATATATCCCAAACTGCGTGATGCCATGCATTATTCTTATATTTATAAGCTTTTACTCAATGAGCACCAATGATTAGTTTAAAATGATCATTTTAACTGGACGATCAAGTTGACAAGTCTGCACTCATGCTAAGCTAGCTTAATTTTACATATTGTGACAAAAATATGCTTTTTAATCAGTGAGAACCAATGATCAGTTAAAAATGATCATTTTAACTTGCCAATGAACTTGACATGTCCGCACTAAATCGTCTATATCTTTTGATTTAAAGCTCCGAATGACGCGAATCCAATGCGCACATTAAGCTAGCTCTATTTTCTGTATTGTGACAAAATTTGAGACAAAAACTGATACGACAAAGCGTCCAAGTAAGGCAATCTATCCCGAGCTGCGTGATGCTCGACATTATGCTTTATTCATAAGCCTTTCCTCAATAAGCACCAATGATCAATGTATAATGATAATTTCAACTGGCCGATCAAATTGAAATATCTGCACTAAATCGTCCATAACTTTTGATTTATAGCTCATAATGACACAAATCCAATGCCCACGTTAATCTAGTTGAATTTGCTATAATGTGACAAAATTTGAGAGAAAAATAGATAGAAGAAAGCATCCAAGTAATCAAATCTATCCCGAACTGCATGATGCCATGCATTATGTTTCATTTATAAGCCTTAACTCAATGAGCACTAATTATTAGTTTACAATGATCATTTTAACATGCCGGTGAACTTGACATGTCCGCACTAAATTGTCTATAACTTTTTATTTAGAGCTCCGAATGACACGAATCTAATGTCCATGTTAAGCTACATCAATTTTCTATATTGTGAAAAAATTTAAGACTAAAATTTCTTCGACAAGTCTTCCAAGTAATCAAATCTATCCAAAACTATGTGATGTCATGTGTTATGCTTTATTTATAAGTCTTTACTCAATGAGCACCAATGATCAGTGTAGAATGATCATTTTAACTAGTTGATCAAGATGACATGTTTGCACAAAATCGTCCATAAGTTTTGATTTATACCTCATAATGACATGGATCCAATGCCCACGTTAAGCTATCTTAGTTTTGTATATTGTGACAAAATTATAGACAAAAATAGAGACGACAAAGCTTCCAAGTAATCTAATCTATCCCTAACTGCATGATGCAATGCATTATGCTTCATTTATAATCTTTTAATCAATGAGCACCTATGATCAGTTAATTATGATCATTTTTAACTGGCCGATCAACTTGACATGTCTGCACTAAATCATTCGTAACTTTTGATTTAGAGCTCCGAATGACGTGAATCCAATGACAACATTAAGCTTCAAGTTTCTATATTGTCACAAAATTTGAGATAAAAATATATGACAAAGTGTCGTAGTAATCCAATCTATCCAAAACTGCGTGATACTCTACATGATTCTTCATTTATAAGCATGTTCTCAATGAGCACCAATGATTTAGTCAAGAATGATCATTTTAACTCGCTTATCAACTTGACATGTCCGCACTAAATCGTCCGTAACTTTTGATTTAAAGCTCCGAATGACACAAATCCAATGCCGACGCTTAGCTAGCTTAATTTTGTATATTGTGACAAAATTATAGACAGAAATAGATATGACAAAGCGTCCAAGTAATCCAATCTATCCCAAACTTCTTGATGCCATGTATTATGCTTCTTTATAAGCTTTTAATCAATGAGCACCAATGATTATTTGAACTAGCCGATCAACTGGACATGTCTGCAACAAATCATCCATAATTTTTGATTTATAGCTCATAATGACACAAATCTAATGCAAACATTAAGATAGCTCAATTTAGTATATTTTGACAAAATTATAGACAGAAATTAAGGCGACAAAGCTTCCAACTAATCCAATGTATCCCAAACTGTGTGATGCCGTGCATTATGCTTCATTTATAAGCTTTTAATCAATGTGCAACAATGATCAGTTAAGAATGATCATTTTAGCCGATAACCATGACATGTCAGCACTAAATCATTCATCACTTTTGATTTAGAACTCCGAATGACGCGAATCCAATGCCAACATTAAGCTAGCTCAATTTTATAGTTTGTCACTAAATTTGAGACAAAAATAGATATGACAAAGCGTCGTAGTAATCCAATCTATCTTAAACTGCGTGATACTATGCATGATTCTTCATTTATAAGCCTTTACTCAATGATCACCAATGATTAGTTTAGAATGATCATTTTAACTGGCTGATCAACTTGACATGTCTGCACTAAATCGTCTGTAACTTTTGATTTAGAGCTCCGAATGACACAAATCCATTGCCCACGTCAACCTAGCACAATTTTGTATATTGTGGCAAAATTATAGACCAAAATAGAGACGACAAAACGTTCAAGTAATCCAATCTATCCCAAACTGCGTGATGCCATGTATTATGCTTCATTTATAAGCTTTTAATCAATGAGCACCAATGATCATTTTAACTAGCCAATCAACTGGACATGTGTTCAGCAAATCGTCCATAACCATTGATTTATAGTTCATAATGACACAAATCCAATGCCCACGTTTAGCTAGCTCAATTTTGTATTTTGTGACAAAAATATAGACAGAAATAGAGACAGCAATAGAGACGACAAAGCGTCCAAGTAATCCAATCAATCCAAAATTGTGTGATGCCATGCATTATGCTTCTTTTAATCAATGAACTGATCATTTTAATTTGCTGATCAACTTGACATGTCCGCACTAAATCGTCTGTAACTTTTTATTTAGAGATCCCAAATGACGCGAATCTAATGCCCACATTAAGCTAGCTCAATTTTCTATATTGTGACAAAATTTGAGACAAAAATAGATACAAGAAAGCGTTCAAGTAATCCAATCTATCCCGAACTGCGTGATGCTCTGCATTATGCTTTATTTATAAGTCTTTCCTCAATAAGCACCAATGATAAGTGTACAATGATCCATTCAACTCGTCGATTAACTTGACATGTCGGCACTAAATCGTCCATAACTTATTATTTATAGCTCATAATGACACGATCCAATGCCCACGTTAAGCTAGTTGAATTTGCTATAATGTGACAAAATTTGAGACAAAAATAGATACGAGAAAGCATCAAAGTAATCAAATCTATGTCAAACTGCGTGATGCCATGCATTATTCTTTATTGATAAGCTTTTCTCAATGAGCAGCAATGATGAGTTTAGAATGATCATTTTAACGGGCCGATAAACTTGACATGTCCGCATTAAATCGTCTGTAACTTTTGATTTAGAGCTCAGAATGACACGAATCCAATGCCCAAGGCAAGCTAGCTCAATTTTCAATATGTGATAAAATTTAAGACTAGATATGCTTCGACAAGTCCTCCAAGAAATCAAATCTATCCAAAACTACGCGATGTCATGCGTTATGCTTCATTTATAAGCCTTTACTCAATGATCACCAATGATTAGTTTAGTATGATCATTTTAACTGGCTGATCAACTTGACTTGTCTGCACTAAATCGTCCGTAACTTTTGATTTAGAGCTCCGAATGACACAAATCCATTGCCCACGTAAACCTAGCTTAATTTTGTATATTGTGGCAAAATTATAGACCGAAATAGAGACAACAAAACGTTCAAGTAATCCAATCTATCCCAAACTGCATGATGCCATATATTATGCTTCATTTATAACCTTTTAATCAATGAGCACCAATGATCATTTTAACTAGCCGGTCAACTGGACATGTCTGCACAAAATCGTCCATAACTTTTGATTTATAGCTCATAATGACACAAATCCAATGCCCACGTTTAGCTAGCTATATTTTGTGTTTTGTGAAAAAAATATAGACAGAAATAGAGACGACAAAGCGTCCAAGTAATCGAATCAATCCAAAATTATGTGATGCCATGCATTATGCTTCTTTTAATCAATGAACTGATCATTTTAATTTGCCGATCAACTTGGCATGTCTGCACTAAATCGTCTGTAACTTTTGATTTAGAGATCCCAAATGACACGAATCCAATACCCATGTTAAGTTAGTTGAATTTGCTATAATGTGACAAAATTTGAGATAAAAATAGATACGAGAAAGCATCAAAGTAATCAAATCTATCTCAAACTACGTGATGCCATGCATTATTCTTTATTGATAAGCTTTTCTCAATGAGCAGCAATGATTAGTTTAGAATGATCATTTTAACGGGGCGATAAACTTGACATGTCCGCATTAAATCGTCTATAACTTTTGATTTAGAGCTCAGAATGACACGAATCCAATGCCCATGTTAAGCTAGCTCAATTTTCAATATGTGATAAAATTTAAGACTAAATATGCTTCGACAAGTCCTCCAAGAAATCAAATCTATCCAAAACTACGTGATGTCATGCGCTATGCTTCATTTGTAAGCCTTTACTCAATGATCACCAATGATTAGTTTAGAATGATCATTTTAACTGGCTGATCAACTTGACTTGTCTGCACTAAATCGTCCGTAACTTTTGATTTAGAGCTCCGAATGACACAAATCCATTGCCCATGTAAACCTAGCTTAATTTTGTATATTGTGGAAAAATTATAGACCGAGATAGAGATGACAAAACGTTCAAGTAATCCAATCTATCCCAAAATTGTGATGCCATGTATTATACTTTTATTATAACCTTTTAATCAATGAGCACCAATGATCATTTTAACTAGCCGGTCAACTGGACATGTCTACACCAAATCGTCCATAACTTTTGATTTGTAGCTCATAATGACACAAATCCAATGCCCACGTTTAGCTAGCTATATTTTTTATTTTGTGACAAAAATATAGACAGAAATAGAGACGAGAAAGCGTCCAAGTAATCCAATCAATCCAAATTTGTGTGATGCCATGCATTATGCTTCTTTTAATCAATGAACAGATCATTTTAATTTGCCGATCAACTTGGCATGTCCGCACTAAATCGTCTGTAATTTTTGATTTAGAGATCCCAAATGATGCGAATCCAATACTCACGTTAAGCTAGTTGAAGTTTCTATAATTAAAAAATTTGAGACAAAAATAGATACGAGAAAGCATCAAAGTAATCAAATCTATCTCAAACTACGTGATGCCATGCATTATTCTTTATTGATAAGCTTTTTTCAATGAGCAGCAATGATTAGCTTAGAATGATCATTTTAACGGGGCAATAAACTTGACATGTTCGCATTAAATCGTCTATAACTTTTGATTTAGAGCTCAGAATCACACGAATCCAATGCCCATATTAAGCTAGCTCAATTTTCAATATGTGATAAAATTTAAGACTAAATATGCTTCGACAAGTCCTCCAAGAAATCAAATCTATCCAAAACTACGTGATGTCAGGCGTTATGCTTCATTTATAAACTTTTACTCAATGAGCACTAAATGATTAGTTTAGAATGATTATTTTAGCTGGCCGATCAACTTGACATGTCTGGACGAAATCGTCCATAAATTTTGATTATAGCTCATAATGACAAGAATCCAATACACACGTTTAGCTAGCTCAATTTTCTATATTTTGACAAAATTTGAGACATAAATAGATACGACAAAGTGTGTAATTAATCAAAACTATCCCAAACTTCGTGATGTCATGCATTATGCTTCATTCATAAGCCTTTAGTTAATGAGCACCATTGATCAGTTTAGAATGATATCTTTAACTGGCCGATCAACTTGACATGTCCTCACTAAATCGTCTGTAACTTTTGATTTAGAGCTCCGAATGACACAAATCCAATGCCCACATTAAGCTACCAAAATTTTCTATGTAGTGACAAAATTTGAGACAAACATAGATACGACTAAGCATCCAAGTAATCCAATCTATCCTGAACTGCGTGCAGCTCAACGTTATGCTTCATTTATAAGGCTTTACTCAATAAGCACCAATGAGCAGTTTAGAATGATCATTTTAACTGGCTGATCAACTTGTTATGTCTGCACTAAATCATCTATAACCTTTTATTTATAGCTCATAATGACAAGAATTCAATGCCCACCTTACGCTAGCTCAATTTGCTATATTGTGCCAAAATTTGAGAAAAAAATAGATACGGCTGAGAGCCCAAGTAATCCAAGATATCCCAAACTGCCTGATGCCATGCATTATGTTTTATTTATAAGCCCTTACTCAATTAGGACCAATTATCAATTTAGAATAATCATTTTAACGTGCCGATAAACTTGACATGTCCGCACTAAATCGTCAATAACTTTTGATTTAGAGCTCATAATGACACGCATTCAGTGCCCATGCTAAGCTAGCTCAATTTTCTATATTTTGATAAAATATAAGATTAAAATTGCTTCGACAAGTTCTCTGTGTAATCAAATCTATCTAAAACTACGTGATGTCATGCGTTATGCTTCATTTATAGGTCTTTACTCAATCAACACCAATGATCAGTTTAGAATGATCATTTCATCTGGCCGATCAACTTGACATGTATGCACTAAATCGTCCGTAACTTTTGATTTATAGCTCATCATGACACGAATCCAATACCCACGTTTAGGTAGTTCAAGTTTCTATATTGGGACAAAGTTTGAGACCAAAATATATACGACAAAGTGTCCAATTAATCCAATCTATCTGAAACTGCGTGATGGCATCCATTATGCTTCATTTATAAGCCTTTACCTAATGAGCACCAATGATCAGTTTAGAATGATAACTTTAACTGGCCGATCAACTTGACATGTCCGCACTAAATCATCCATAACTTTTGATTCAGAGATCGGAATGATACGAATCCAATGCCCACATTAAGCTAGCCATAATTTCTATGTTGTGACAAAAATTTCAGACAAAAATAGATCCGACTAAGCGTCCAAGTAATCCAATCCATCCTGAACTGCGTGATGCTCAACATTATGCCTCATTCATAAGCCTTTACTCAATAAGCACCAATGATTAGTTTGGAATGAACATTTTAACTGGCCGATCAACTTGAGATATATGCACTAAATCATCCATAACTTTTTATTTATAGGTCAGAATGACACAAATCCAATGCCCACGTTAAGTTAGCTCAATTTGCTATATTGTGCCAAAATTTGAGACAAAAATAGATACGGCAATGCACCTAAGTAATCCAATCTATCACAAACTGCGTAATGCCATGCATTATGCTTCATTTATAAGCCTTTACTCAATGAGAACTAATGATCAGAAGACATGTCTGATCAATTTGACATGTCCGCACTAAATTGTTTGTAACTTTAGATTTAGAGCTCAGAATGACGTGAATCCAATGCCGACGTTAAGCTAGATCAATTTTCTATATTGGGAAACAATTTGAGACGTAAATAGATACGACAAAGCATTCAAGTCATCCAATCTATCCCAAACTGCGTGATGCCATGCATTATTCTTCATTTACAAGCTTTTACTTAATGAGCACCAATGATCAATTTAGAATGATCATTTTTAGTGGCCGATCAACTTGACATGTGCGAACTAAATCATTTGCAACTTTTGAGTTAGACACAAAATAACACGAATCCAATGCCCACGTTAAGCTAGCACAATTTTATATATTGTGATAAAATTTAAGACTAAAATTGCTTTGACAAGTCATCGAAGTAACCAAATCTATCCAAAACTACATGATGCCACGGATTATCCTTCATTTATAAGCCTTTACTCAATGACCACCAATGATCAGTTTAGAATGCCCATTTAACTGGCTAATCAACTTGACATGCCTGCATTAAATCTTCCATAACTTTTGATTTATAGCTCATATTGACACGAATGCAACGCCCACGTTAAGCTACCTCAATTTTCTATATTGTGACCAAATTTGAGACAGAAATAGATACGAAAAAGCATCCAAGTAATCCAATGTAGCCAAAACTGCGTGATGCCATGCATTATGCTTCATTTATAAGTCTTTACTCAATGAGCACCAATGATCAGTTTAGAATAATCACATTAACTGGCCGATCAACTTGACATGTCCGCAATAAAACATCCGTAACTTTTGATTTAGATCTCGTAATGACACGAATCCAATATCCATGTTAAGCTAGCACAATTTTCTATGTTCTGACAAAATTTCAGATAGAAATAGAGACGATAAAGTGTCCAAGTAATCCAATGTATCCCAAACTACGTGATACCATGCATTATGCTTCATTTATAAGCTTTTAATGAATGAGCACCAATGATAAGTTAATAATTATCATTTTAACTGGCCGATAAACTTGACATGTCTGCACTAAATCATCCGTAATTTTTTATTTAGAGCTCCGAATGACCCGAATCTAATGCCCACGTTAAGCTAGTGTAATTTTCTATATTGTGACAAAAGTTGAGACAAAAAGAGATACGACAAAGCATCTAAGTAATCCAATCTATCCCAAACTGCATGATACCATGCATTATTCTTCAATCATAAGCTTTAACTGAATGAGCACCAGTGTTCAGTTTCGAATTTTTATTTTAACTGGCCGATCAACTTGACATTTCCGCACCAAATCGTCTGTAACATTTGATTTAGAGCTCAGAATGACACAAATCCAATGCCCATGATAAGCAAACTCAATTTTCTATATTGTGATAAAATTTAAGGCTAAAATTGCTTCGACAAGTGTTCCAAGTAATCAAATCTATCCAAACTACGTGATGTCATGCATTATGCTTCATTTATAAGCCTTTACTAAATGAGCACGAATAATCAGTTTAGAATGATCATTTTAACTAGCCGATCAACTTGACAAGTCTGCACCAAATCGTCTATAAGTTTCGATTTATAGCTCATAATGACACGAATCCAATGCCCACGTTAAGCTAGCTCAATTTTTATATTGTCACACAATTTTAGACAGAAATAATGACGACAAAGCGTCCAAGTAATCCAACCTATCCCAATCTACGTGATGCCATGCATTATGCTTCATTTATAAGCTTTTAATCAATGAGCACCAATGATCAGTTAAGAATGATCATTTTAACTGGCCGATCAATATGACATGTTCCCACTAAATCGTTCGTAATTTTGATTTAGAGCTCTAAATGACACTAATCTATTCCCCACGTTAAGCTAGACCGATTTCTTATATTTTGACAAAATTTGAGACAAAAATAGATATGACAAAACGTCAAAGTAATCAAATCTATCCCAAACTGCGTGATACTTTGCATGATGCTTCATTTATAAGCCTTTACTCAATGAACACCAATGATCAGTTTAGAATGATCATTTTAACTGGTCGATCAACTTGGCATGTCCACACTAAATCCTCTGTAACTTTTAATTTAGAGCTCTGAATGACACAAATCCAATGCCCATGTTAAGCTAGCTCAATTTTCTATATTTTGATAAAATATAAGATTAAAATTGCTTCGACAAGTTCTCTGTGTAATCAAATCTATCTAAAACTACGTGATGTCATGCGTTATGCTTCATTTATAGGTCTTTACTCAATCAACACCAATGATCAGTTTAGAATGATCATTTCATCTGGCCGATCAACTTGACATGTATGCACTAAATCGTCCGTAACTTTTGATTTATAGCTCATCATGACACGAATCCAATACCCACGTTTAGGTAGTTCAAGTTTCTATATTGGGACAAAGTTTGAGACCAAAATAGATACGGCAAAGTGTCCAATTAATCCAATCTATCTGAAACTGCGTGATGGCATCCATTATGCTTCATTTATAAGCCTTTACCTAATGAGCACCAATGATCAGTTTAGAATGATAACTTTAACTGGCCGATCAACTTGACATGTCCGCAATAAATCGTTCGTAACTTATGATTTGGAGCTCATAATAACACAAACCCAATACCCACATTAAACTAGCTCAATTTTCTATATTTTGACAAAATTATAGACAAAGATAGAGACGACAAAGCATCCACATAATTCAATCTATCCCCAACTTCGTGATGCCATGCATTATGCTACATTTATAAGCTTTTAAATAATGAGCACCGATGATCTGTTAAGAATTATCATTCTAACAGATCGATCAACTTTAAATGTCCGCACTAAATAGTCCGTAATTTTTGTTTTAGACCGTCATATGACACGAATCCAATGCCCATGTTAACCTACCTCAATTTTATATATTGTGACAAAATTTGAGGCAGAAATATATACGACAAAGCGTCCAAGTAATCTAATCTATCCTGAACTGCATGATGCCATCCGTTATGCTTCATTTATAAGCCTTTACTTAATGAGCACCAATGATCAGTTTAAATGATGACTTTAACTGGCCGATCAACTTGACATGCCTGCACTAAATTGTTCATAACTTTTGATTTAGAGCTCAGAATGACACGAATCCAGTGCAGAGGTTAAGCTAGTTGAATTTTTATATTGTTGACAAAATTTGAGACAAAAATAGATACAACAAAGCGTCCAAGTAATCCAATATATCCAAAACTGCATGATACCATGCTTTATAATTCATTTATAATCGTTTACTTAATGAGCACCAATGATTACTTTAACTGTCCATTTAACTTGACACGTCCGCACTAAATCATTTGTAACTTATGATTTAGAGTTCAGAATGACACGAAGCCAATTCCCATGTTAAGCGGGCTCAACTTTCTATATTGTGACATAATTTGAGACACAAATAGATACGAAAAAGCGTCCAAGTAATCCAATCTAGCCAAAACTGTGTGATGCCATGCATTATCCTTCATTTATAAGCCTTTACTCAATGAGCACCAATAATCAGTGTAGAATGATCACATTAACTGGCCGATCAACTTGACATGTCTGCACTAAATCGTTTGTAACTTTAGATTTAAAGCTTAGAATGACTTGAATCCAATTCCCACTTTAAGCTAGCTCAATTTTCTATATTGGGACAAAATTTGAGATAGAAATAGATACGACAAATCGTTCAAGTAATCCAATCTATCCCAAACTGAATGATGCCAGACATTATCCTTCATTTATAAACTTTTACTTAAGGAGCCCCAATGATTAGTTTAGAATGATCATTTTAACTAGCCGATCAACTTGACATGTGCCCCCTAAATCATCTGTAACTTTTGAATTAGAGCTCAAAATGACACGAATCCAATGCCCACGTTAATCTAGCTCAATTTTATATGTTGTGATAAAATTTAAGACTAAAATTGCTTCGACAAGTTCTCGAAGTAACCAAATCCATCCAAAACTACGTGTTGCCATGCATTATGCTTCATTTATAAGCTTTTACTCAATGAGCACCAATAATCAGTTCAGAAAAATCGTATTAACTGGCCGATCAACTTGACATGTGTGCACTAAATTGTCTATAACTTTTGATTTGTACCTCATAATGACATGAATCCAATGCCCACATTAAGCTACATCAATTATCTACATTTTGACAAAATTTGACACATAAATAGATACGACAAAAGGTTCAAGTAATCCAATCTATCAAAAACATCATGATGCCATGCATTATGCTTCATTTATAAGCCGTTACTCAATTTGCACCAATGATCATTTTAGAATGATCACATTAAATGGCCGATCAACTTGACATGTCCACACTAAATATCCGTACCTTTTTATTTAGAGCTCAGAATGACACGATTCCATTGCCCACGTTAAGCTAGCATAATTTATCTATATTGTGACACAATTTGAGAGAGAACTTGATACGAAAAAGCGTCCAAGTAATCCAATCTATCAAAAACTGCATGATGCCATGCATTATGCTCCATTTATAAGCTTTACTCAATAAGTACCAATGATAAGTTTAGAATTATCATTTTAACTGGCCGATAACCTTGACATGGCTACCTTAAAATGTTTTTAAGTTTTTGATTTATAGCTCAGAATGACACGAATCCAATGCCCACGTTAAGCTAGCTCAATTATCTATATTGTGAGAAAATTTGAGATAGAATAAGAGACGACATACCGTTCAAGTGATCCAATCTATCCAAAACTGCGTGATGCCATGCCTTATGTTTCATTTATAAGCCTTTACTCAATGGGCCAATTATTAGTTTAGAATTATCATTTTAACTGGCTGATCAATTTGACATATCTGTACTAAATTGTCTGAAACTTTTGATTTATAGCTCAGAATGACACAAATCCAATGCCCACGTTAATCTAGCTCAATTTTCAATATTGTGATAAAATTTAAGACTAAAATTGCTTCGACTAATCCTCCAAGTAATAAAATCTATCCAATACTACGTAATGTCATGCATAATACTTCATTTATAAGTCTTTACTCAAACAGCACCAATGATTAGTTTAGAATGATCATTTTAACTGGCCAATCAACTTGACATATCTGCACTAAATCGTCGGTAACTTTTGATTTCTACCTTATAATAACACGAATCCAATGCCCGCGTTAAGCTAGCTCAATTGTCTATATTGTTACAAAATTTGAGACAGAAATAGAGTCGACAACGCGTTCAGGTAATCCAATCTATCCTAAAATGTGTGATGCCATGCATTATGCTTCATTTATAAGCGTTTATTCAATGAGCACCAATGATCAATTGGGAATTATCAATTTAACTGGCTGATCAACTTGACATGTCTGTACTAAAACGTCGGTAACTTTTTATTTATAGCTCAGAATGACACAAATCCAATGCCCACTTTAAGCTAGCTCAATTATCTATATTGTGTCAAAATTTTAGACATAATTAGAAACCACAAAGCGTCCAAGTAATACAATTTATCCCAACTGTGTGATACCATGCATTATGCTTCATTTATAAGCCTTTACTCAATGAGCACCAATTATTAGTGTAGAGTTATCACCTTCAATGGCCGATCAACTTGACATGTTTGCATTAAATCGTCTGTAACTTTTTATTTAGAGCTCAGAATGGCAGGAATCCAATGCACACGTTAAGCTAGCTCAATTTTATATTGTCAAAAACATTTGAGAAACAACTAGATATGACATAGTGTCCAAGTAATCCAATCTATCCCAAACTGCGTAATACCATGCTTTATGCTTCATTTATAAGCTTTTACTCAATGAGCACCAATGATAAGTTTAGAATGATCATTTTAACTGGCCTATAACCTTGAAATGTCTCCACTAAAACGTGTATAACTTTTTGATTTATGGCTCAGAATGACACGAATCCAATGCACACGTTAAGGTAGCTCAATTATCTATATTGTCACAAAATTTGAGACAGAATTAGATACGAAAATGCGTCCAAGTAATCCAATCTATCCCAAAGTATGTGATGCCATGCATTATGCTTCATTTATAAGCTTTTACTCAATGAACACCAATAATCAGTTTTGAATAATCATTTTAATTGGCCAATCAACTTGACATGTCTGCACTAAATCGTCCGTAACTTTTCATTTATAACACAGAATAACACAAATATAGTGCCCACGTTAAGCTAGTTCAATTTTCTCTATTACGAAAAATTTTGAGACAGAAATAGATACGACAAAGTGTCCAAGCAATCCAGTCTATCCCAAAATGCGAGACGCCATCCATTATGCTTCATTTATAAGCCTTTACTCATTGAGCACTAATGATCAATTAAGAATTGTTATTCTAACTAGCTGATCAACTTGACATGTCCGCACTAAATCATCCGTAACTTTTGATTTAGAGCTTCAAATGACACGAATTTAATGCCCCATTAAGCTAGCCAACCTTTCTATGTTGTGACAAAATTTGAGATAGAAATAGATACGACAAAGGGTCCATGTAATCCAATCTATCCCGAACTACGTGATGCCATGCATTGTGCTTCATTTATGAGCCGATACTCAATGACCACTAATGATCAGTTAAGAATTATCATTCTAACATGCCGATCAACTTGACATGTCTGCACTAAAATGTTTGTAAGTTTTTTATTTATAGCTCAATAAGCACCAATGATGAGTTCAGAATGATCATATTAACTGGCCGATCAACATGACATGTCCACACTAAATCGTCCATAACTCTTGATTTAGAGCAACTAAATCACACCCGGGGGAGAAGAAGGATACTTTAGCAGATGAATTAACCGATTCCAATGCCGACGTTAAGCTAGCTAAATTTGTCTATATTGTGACAAAATTTGAGACCAAAATAGATTCGACAAAGCGCCCAAGTAATCCAATCTATCCAAAACTCCGTGATGCCATGCATTATGCTTCATTTATAAGCCTTTAATCAATGGCCACCAATGATCAGTTTAGAATGATCATATTAACTAGCCGATCAACTTGACACGCCTGCACTAAATCGTACTTAACTTTTGATTTGTAGCTCTTAATGACACGAATCCAATGCCCACGTTAAGATACCTAAATTGTCTATATTGTGACAAAATTTGACACATAAATAGATATGACAAACCGTCGAAGTAATCCAATCTATCTAAAATTGTGTGATATCATGCATTATGCTTCACTTATAAGCCTTTACTCAATGAGCACCAATAATCAGTTTAGGGTGATCACTGTAAATGCCCGATCAACTTGACATATACACACTTAATCCGTAACTTTTGATTTAGAGCTCAGAATAACGTGATTCCAATACCCATGTTAAGCTAGCTCAATTTATCTATGTTGTGACACAATTTGAGATAGAAATAGATACGAAAAAGCGTCCATGTAATCCAATCTATCCAAAACTGTGTGATGCCATGCATTATGCTTCATTTATAAGCCTTTACTCAATGAGCACCAATGAACAGTTCAGAATGATCATATTAACTGGCCGATCAACTTGACATGTGTGCAATAAATCGTCCATAAGTTTTGATTTGTAGCTCAGAATGTCACGATTCCAATGCTCACATTAAGCTACCTCATTTGTCTATATTGTGACGAAATTTGACCTAGAAATAGATACGACAAATCGTCCAAGTAATCCCATCTATCCAAAAATTTATGATACCTTGCATTAAGCCTTTACTCAATGAGCACCAATGATGAGTTTAGAATAATTATTTTAAACGGCCGATCATTTTGACATGTCTGCACTAAATCATCCGTAACTTTTGATTTAGAGCTCAGAATGACACGAATCCAATGCTCATGTTAAGCTAGCTCAATTTTCTATATTTCGATAAAATTTAGGACTAAAATTGCATCGACAAGTCCTCCAAGTAATCAAATCTATCCAAAACTGTGTGATACAATGCATTATATTTCATTTATAAGCCTTCATTCACTGAGCACCAATGATCAGTTTAGAATAGTTATATTAACTGGCCGATTAACTTGACATGTCAATACTAAATGTCCTTAACTTCTGATTTATAGCTCAAAATGACTAGAATCCAATGCCCACGTTTTAGCTCAATTTTCAATATTTTGACAAAATTTGAGACCCAACTAGATACGATAAAGTGTTCAAATAATTCAATCTATCCCAAACAGCGTGATGCCATAGATTATGCTTCATTTATAAGCCTTTACTCAATGAGTACCAATGATCAGTTTTGAATAATCATATTATCTTGTCGATCCACTTGACATGTCCGCACTAAATCGTCTGTAAATTTTGATTTAGAGCTCAGAATGACACGAATCTAATGCCCACGTTAAGCTAGCTCAATTTTCAATGTTTTGACAAAATTTAAGACGAAATTTGTTTCGAAAAGTTCTCCAAGTAATCAAATCTATCTAAAACTTTGTGATGCCATAGATTATGCTTCATTTATAAGGCTTTACTCAATGAGTACCAATGATCAGTTTTGAATAATCATATTACCTTGTCGATCAACTTGACATGTCCGCACTAAATTGTCTGTAAATTTGATTTAGAGCTCAGAATGACACAAATCAAATGCCCACGTTAAGCTAGCTCAATTTTCTATATTGTGACAAAATTTAAAATAGTTTAGAGTGATCACTTTAAATGGCAGATCATCTTGACATGTCCACACTAAATCATCCATAACTTTTGATTTAGAGCTCAGAATGACATGATTCCGTTGTCGACATTAAGCTACCTCAATTTATCTATATTGTGACAAAATTTGAGAGATAACTAGATACCACAAAGCGTCCAAGTAATCCAATCTATCCCAAACTGCATGATGTCATGCGTATTGCTTCATTTATAAGCCTTTAGTCAATTAGCACCAATGATCAGTTTAGAATGATCATTTTAAATGGCCGATCAACTTGACACGTCGGCATTAAATCGTCCGTAACTTTTGATTTAGAGCTGAGAATGACACGGATCCAATGCCCACGTTAAGATTGCTCAATTTTCTATATTGTGCTAAAATTTAAGACTAAAATTGGGTCGACAAGTCCTCTAAGTAATCAAATCAATCCAAAACTACGTAATGTCATGCTTTATGCTTTATTTATAAGCCTTTACTCAATGATCACCAATGATCATTTTAGAATGATCCTTTTAACAGGCTGATCAACTTGACATGTCTTCACTAAATTGTCCGTAACTTTTTATTTATACCTCATAATGACACGAATCCAGTACCCATGTAACGCTAGCTCATATTTTTATATTGTAACAAAATTGGAGACATAAATAGGTACAACAAAGCGTCCAAGTAATCCAATATATCCAAAACTACGTGATGCCATGTATTATGCTTCATTTATAAGCCTTTACTCAATGAGCACCAACGATCAGTTTAGAGTGATCACTTTAAATGGCCGATCAAATTGACATGACCACACTAAATCATCCGTAATTTTTCATTTAGAGCTCAGAATAACATGATTCTGAGAATGAAATAGATACGACAAAGTGTCCAAGTAATTCAATCTATCAAAAACAGTGTGATCCCACGCATTATGCTTCATTTATAAGCCTTTAATCAATGAGCACCAATGATTAGTTTAGAATTATCACTTTAACTTGGCCGATCAACTTGACATGTACGTACTAAATCGTCCGTAAGTTTTGATTTAAAATGTAGCATGACACGATTCCAATGCCCACGTTAAGCTAGCTCAATTTATCTATATTGTGACAAAATTTGAGAGAGAGCTTGATACTACATAGCTTCCAAGTAATTCAATCTATCCTAAACTGTGTGATCCCATGCATTATGTTTCATTTTTAAGCCTTTACTCAATGAGCACCAATGATAAGTTTGCAATGATCACTATAACTGGCCGATCAACTTGACATGTCCGCACTTAATCGTCTGTAACTTTTGATTTAGAGCTCAGAATTACACGATTCCAATGCCCACGTTAAGCTATCTCACTTTATCTATATTGTGACAAAATTTTAGAGAGAATTAGATACAACAAAACGCCCAAGTAATCCAGTCTATCCCAATCTGGGTGATACCTTTCCTTATGGTTCATTTATATGTCTTTTCTCAGTGAGCAACAACGATCAGTTTATAATAATCATTTTAACTCGCCGATCAACTTGACATGTCAGCACTAAATCGTTTGTAACTTTTGATTTGCAGCTCCGAACGACACGAATCCAATTCCCACATTAAGCTAGCTTAATTTTCTATATTTTGACAAAACTTGAGATAATATAGAGACGACAAAAAGTCCAAATAATCCAATCAATCATGAACTGCGTGATGTCACACATTATGCTTCATTTATAAGCCTTTACTCGATGAGCAGCAATGGTCATTTTAGAATGATCCTTTTAACTGGTCGATTAAGTTGACATGTTTGCACTCAATCCTTTGTAACGTTTGATTTATTGTTCCGAATGACATGAATCCAATGCCAACGTTAAGCTAGGTCAATTGTCTATTTTGTGATAAAACTTGAGACAAAAAGAGATACTAGAAAGCTTCCAAGTAATTCAATCTATCCAAAATTGTGTGATAGCATGCATTATGCTTCATTTAGAAGCATTTACTTAATGAGCACCAATGATCATTTTAGAATGATCACTTTAACTGGCCGATCAACTTGACATGTCTGCATTAAATCGTCCGTAACTTTTCATTTAAAGCTCAGAATAACACGAATCCAATGCACATGTTAAGGTAGCTCCATTTTGTATATTGTGACAAAATTTGAGACTGAAATAGATACGACGAATATATCCTGAACTACGTGATGTCATGCATTATGCTTCATTTATAAGCCTTTACTTAAGGAGCACCAATGATCATTTTAGAATGATCCTTTAACTGGCCGATCAACTTGACATGTCCACGCTAAATCATCCGTAACTTTTGATTTAGAGCTCGAAATGACACGATTCCAATGCCCATGTTAAGCTAGCTCATTTTATTTATATTGTGACGAAATTTGAGACAGAAACAGATATGACAAAGCTTCCAAGTAATCCAATCTATCCAAAACTGCGTGATGCCATGCATTATGCTTAATTTATAAGTCTTTATTCAATGAGCACCAATAATCAGCTCAGAATGATCATTTTAACTGGCCGATCAACTTGACATGTGTGCACTAAATTGTCTATAACTTTTGATTTGTACCTCATAATGACATGAATCCAATGCCCACGTTAAGCTACCTCAACTGTCTATATTTTGAAAAAATTTGACATATATATAGATACAAAAAATTGTCCAAGTAATCCAATCTATCCAAAACGTTATGATGCCACACATTATGCTTAATTTATAAGCCTTTACTCAATGAGCACCAATGATCAGTTAAGGATGATCACTTTAAATGGCCGATCAACTTGACATGTCCACAATAAATCATCCGTAACTTTTGATTTAGAGCTCCGAATGACATGATTCCAATGCCCACGTTAAGTAGCTCAATTTATCTATATTGTGACAAAATTTGAGAGAGAACTAGATACGAAAAAGCATCTAAGTAATCCATTCTATCCCAAACTGCGAGATGCCATGCATTATGCTTCATTGATAAGCCTTTACTCAATGAGTACCAATGATCAGTTTAGAATGATCATTTTATCTCGTCGATCAACATGACATGTTTGCATTCAATCGTCCGTAACATTTGGTTTATAGCTCAGAATGACACGAATCCAGTGCCCATGTTAAGCTAGCTCAATTTTCTATATTCAAACAAAATTTAAGACAAAAAATAGATGCAACAAAGTGTCCTAATAATCCAATCTATCCCAAACTGCGTGATGCATTGCATTATAATTCATTTATTAGCCTTTACTCAATGAGCATCAATGATTAGTTTAAAATGATTATATTAACTGGCCGATCAACTTGTAATGTCCAAACTAAATCGTCCGTAACTTTTGAATTAGAGCTCAGAATGACACAAATCTAATGCCCACATTAATCTAGCTCAATTTTCTATAGTGTGACAAAATTTGAGACAGAAATAGATACGAAAAAGCATACATGTAATCCAGTCTATCGCAAAATATGTGACGCCATGCATTATTCTTTATTTATAAGCTTTTACTCAATGAGCACCGATGATCAGTTTATAATGATCAATTTAACTGGCCGATCAACTTGACATGTCTGCACTAAATCATCCATAACTTTTTATTTATAGCTCATAATGACACGAATCCAATGCCCACATTAAGCTAGTTCAATTTGATATATTGTGACAAAATTGGAGACAGAACTAGATACGACAAAGCGTCCAAGTAGTTCAATCTATCCAGGACTGAGTGATACCATGCATTATGCTTCATTTACAAGCATTTACTCAAGGAGCACCAGTGATTAGTTTAGAATGATCATATTAACTGGCCGATCAATTTGACATATCCACACTAAATTATCAGTAAATTTTGAAATAAAGCTTAGAATGACACGAATCCAATGCCCACATTAATCTATCTCAATTTTCTATAATGTGAAAATATTTGAGACAGAAACAGATATAACAAAGCATCCAAGTAATCTAGTATATCGAAAATTGCGTGATGCCATGCATTATTCTTTATGTATAAGCTTTTATTCAATGAGCACCAATGATCTCTTAAGAATGATCATTCTAACTGGCCTATCAACTTGATATGTCCGCACTAAATCGTCTTTAACTTTTGATTTATAGCTCAGAATGACACAAATCCAATCCCCACGTTAAGCTAGTTCAATTTGATATATTGTGGCAAAATTTGAGACAGAACTAGAAACAAAAAAGTGTCCAAGAAATTCAATCTATCCAGGACTGTGTGATGCCATGCATTATGCTTCATTTATAAGCCTTTACTTAACGAGCACCAATGATTAGTTTAAAATGATCATTTTACCAGGCCGATCAACTTGACTGTTTGCACTAAATCATCCGTAACTATTGATTTATAGCTCAGAATGAAAAGAACACAATGTCCACGTTAAGCTACCTCAATTTTCTATATTGATACAAAATTTGAGATAGAAATAGATACAACAAAGTGTACAAGTAGTCCAATCTATCCCAAACTGCATGACGCCTTGCATTATGCTTCATTTATAAGTCTTTAATCAATGAGCACCAATGATTTATTTAGAATGATCATATTAACAGCGCGATCAACTTGACATGTCCACACTAAATCGTCCGTAACTTTTGAATTACAGCTTAGATTGACACGAATCCAATGCCCACATTAAGCTAGCTCAATATTCAATTTTGTGATAAAATTTTAGACAAAAATAGATACGACAAAGCATCCAAGTAATCCAGTCTATCGCAAACTACGTTATGCCATGCATTATTCTTTATTTAAAAGCTTTTACTCAATGAGCACCAATGATCAGTTTAGAAAGATCATATTAACCGGCTGATCAACATGACATGTCCACACTAAATCATCTGTAACTTTTGATTTATTGCTCAGAATGACACAAATCCAATGCCCACGTTAATCTAGCTCAATTTTCTACGCTGTAACAAAATTTAGACAGAAATAGATAGGAAAAAGTGTCCAAGTAATCCATTCTATCCCAAACTGCGTGATGCCATGCATTACTCTTTATTTGTAAGCTTTTACTCAATGATCACCGAATATCAATTTATAATAATCATTTTAACTGGCCTATCGACTAGACATGTCTGCACTAAATCGTCCATAACTTTTGATTTATAACTCAGAATGTAACGAATCCAGGGCCTAACCTTAAGCTAGTTCAATTTTCTCTATTGACACTAAACTCGAGACTGAAACAGATACAACAAAGCATCCGTAAGTTTTCATTTAGCGCGCAAAAAAACTGGAATCCAATACCCATGGTAAACTAGGTCAATTTTCTATATTGTGACAAAATTTGATATGGAAATAGATACATCAAAGCGTCCAAGTAATCCAATCTATCCCAAACTGCATGATGTCTTGCATTATGCTTCGTTTGTAAGCCTTTACTCAATGAGAACCAATGATCAACTTAGAATGATCATATTAACTGGCCAATCAACTTGACATGTCAGCACTAAATAGTCCGTAACTTTTGCTTTATAGCTTAGAATGTAACGAATCCAATGCCCACGTGAAGATAGTTCAATTTTCTATACTGTGACAAACTTTGTGACAGAAATGGATACGCTAAAGCATCCAAGTAATCCATTCAATAGCAAACTGCGAGATGCCATGCATTATGCTACATTAATAAGGCTTTACTCAATGAGCACCAATGATCAGTTTAAAATGATCATATTAACTGGCCGATCAACTTGACAGGTCCACACTAAATCGTCCATAAGTTTTGAACTAGGTAACAGAATGACACGAATCCAATGCCCATGTTAGGCTAGCACAATTGGCTATATTGTGATAAAATATAAGACTAAAGTTGCTTCGACAAAGCATCCAAGTAAGCCAATCTATCCAAAACTGCGAAATCTCATGCATTATTTTTTGTTTATAAGCCTTTTCTCAATGAGCACCAATGATCAGTTTAGAATGATCATATTAACCGACTGATCAACATGACATGTCCACACTCAATCGTCAGTAACTTTTGATTTATAGCTCAGAATGACACAAATCCAATGTCCACGTTAAGCTAACTCAATTTTCTATATTGTACCAAAATTTGAGACAGAAATAGATACGACAAAGCATTGGTATTCGATGGAGGGGTGAAGTAAACCACACGAGGGGTGATGAACCTCGTGATAAATCACAAACTACATGATGCCGTGCATTATTCTTCATTTATAAGCTTTTACTCAATGAGCACCAATGATCAATTTAGAATGATAATTTTAACTGGCCGATCAACTTGACATGTCTGCACTAAATCGTCCATAACTTTTGATTTATATCTCAGAATGACAAGAATCCAATGCCCACGTTAAGCTAGTTCAATTTGCTATATTGTAACAAAATTTGAGGCAAACTAGATACGACAAAGCGTCCAAGTAGTTCAATCTATCCAGAACTGAGTGATGCCATGCATTATGATTCATTTATAAGCATTTACTCGATGAGCACCAATGATTAGTTTAGAATGATCATATTAACTGGCCAATCAACTTGACACTAAATCGTCTGCAAATTTTGAATTAAATCTTAGAATGACATGAATTCAATGCCCACGATAAGCTAGCTCAATCTTCTATATTGTGAAAATATTTAAGACTGAAATTTCTTCGACAAAGTGTCCAAGTAATCCCATCTATTCAAAACTGTGTAATATCTTGTAATATGCATCATTTATAAGCCTTTACTCAATGAGTACCAATGATCAGTTTAGAATGATCATTTTAACTGTCCGATCAACTTGACATGTCTTCACCAAATCGTCTGTAAGTTTTGATTTATAGCTTAGAATGACACGAATCCAATATCCACGTTAAGCTAGTTTAGTTTTCTATATTGAGACAAAGTTTATGACATAATTAGATACGACAAAGTGTCCAAGTAATCAAATCTATCAAAACTTGTGTGATGTTATGCATTCTGTTTCATTTATAAGCCTTTAATCAATAAGCACTAATGATCAGTTTGGAATAATCATATTAACTGGCCATTTAACTTCAAATGTCCGCACTAAATCGATCATAACTTTTGATTTAGAGCTCAGAATGACACGAATCCAATGCCCACGTTAAGCTAGCTGAATTTTCTATATTTTGACAAAACTTAAGACAAAATAGAGATGACAAAGCGTCCAAGTAATCAAATCTATCCCAAACTACGCGATGCAATGCTGAATGCGTCATTAACAAGCCTTTTCTTAATGAGCACCAATGATCAGTTTAGAATGATCACTTTAACTGGTGACATGACCACACTAAATAGTCAGTAACTTTTGATTTAGAGCTCAGAATGACACGAATCCAATGACCACATTAAGCTATCTCAATTTTCTATACTGTGACAAATTTTGAGACAGAAACAGAGAAGACAAAGCGTCCAAGTAATCCAATCTATTCTAAACTGCGTGATGACATGCTTTATGCTTCATTTATAAGCCTTTACTTAATGAGCAACAGATTAGAATGATTACTTTAACTGGCTGATCAACTTGACATGTTCGCATTAAATCGTCCGTAATTTTTGATTTAGAGCTCAGAATGACACGAATCCAATGTCCACGTTAAACTAGCACAATTTTCTATATTTCGACAAAATTTGAGGCACAAATAGATACGACAAAGCGTCCAACTAATCCAATCTATCCCAAAATGCGTGATGCCATGCATTGTGCTTCATTTATAAGCTTTTACTAAATGAGCACCAATGGTCATTTTAACTTTCCGATAAACTTGAAATGTCTGCACTAAAACGTCTGTAACTTTTTATTTACAGCTTAGAATGACACAAATAGATACGACAAAGTGTCCAACTAATCCAATCTATCCCAAAATGCGTGATGCCATGCATTGTGCTTCATTTATAAGCTTTTACTAAATGAGCACCAATGGTCATTTTAAGTTTCCGATAAACTTGAAATGTCTACACTAAAACGTCTGTAACTTTTTTATTTACAACTCAGAATGACACAAAACCAATCGCCACATTAAGCTAGCTCAATTTTTATAATGTGACAAAATTTAAGACTAAATATGCTTCGAAAAATACACCAAGTAATAAAATATATACAAAACTACGTAACGTCTTGCATTATGCTTCATTTGTAAGTGCTTACTCAATGAACACCAATGATCAGTTTAGAATGATCATTTTAATTGGCCGATCAACTTGACATGTATGCACTAAATCATCAAAAACTTTTGATTTGTAGCTTAGAATGACACGAATCCAATGCCCACGTTAAGCTAGATTAATTTTCCATATTAAGACAAAATTTGAGGCATAAATTGATATGACAAAGCGTCCAAGTAATCCAATCTATTAAGAAATGTGTGATGTCATGCATTATGCTTCATTTATAAGCCTTTACTCAATGAGCACCAATAATCAGATTAGAATAAACATATTAACTGGCCGATCAACTTGACATGTCCGCTCTAAATCGACCATAACTTTTGACTTAGAGCTGAGAATGACACGAATCCAATGCCCACGTTAAGCTAGCTCAAATTTTCTATGCTTTGACAAAATTTGAGATAGAACAAGATATGATAAACCGTCCAAGTAATCCAGTCTATCCCAAACTGTGTGATGCCATGCATTATATTTCATTTATAAGCTTTTACTCAATGAGCACCAATGATCAGTATTGAATAATCGTTTTATCTGGCCGATCAGCTTGACATGTCTGCACTAAATCATAGGTAACGTTTGACATATATCTCAGAATGACATGAATCCAACGCCCACGTTAATCGAGTTCAGTTTTCTATATTGAGACAAAGTTTTCGACAGATCTAGATAGGACAAAGTGTCCAGGTAATCAAATCTATCAAAACTGTGTGATGCCATGCATTATGCTTCATTTATAAGTCTTTACCCAATGAGCACCAATGATTAGTTTAGAATAATCATATTAACTGGCCAATCAACTTAACATGTCCGCAGTAAACCTCCAAAAATTTTGATTTAGAGCTCAGAATGACATGAATCCTATGCACACATTATGGTAGCTCAATTTTATATATTTTGACAAAATTTGAGAGTGAAATAGAGACGAAAAAGCGTCCAAGTAATCAAATCTATCCCAAACTATGTGATGCCATGCTTTATGCTTCATTTATAAAATTTTACTCAATGAGCACCAACGATGAGTTTATAAAGATCACTTTAACTGGTCGATCAACTAGACATGTCCGCACTAAATCGTCTGTAACTTTTGATTTAGAGGTCATAATGACACAAATCCTATGCCCACATTAAGCTAGCTCAATTTTAAATATTGTGACAAAATTTGAGACAGAAACAGGTACGACAAAGCGCCCAAGTAATCCATTCTATCCCAAAGGGCGTGACGCCATGTAATATTTTTCATTTATAAGCTTTTACTCAATGAGCACCAATGATCAGCTTAGAATGATTGTTTTAACTGGCCGATCAACTTGACATGTCTGCACTAAATCGTCCGTAAGTTTTGACTTATAGCTCAGAATGACACGAATCCATTGGCCACGTTAACCTAGTTCAATTTTCTATATTGAGACAGAGGTTTGACATAGATCTAGATACGACAACGCTTATAAATGACAAAGTGTCCAAGTAATCCAATCTATCAAAAACTACATGATGTCATGCATTATGCTTCATTTATAAGCCTTTACTCAATGAGTACTAATGATCAATTTAGAATGATAATATTAACTGGCCGATCAACTTGACATGTCTGCACTAAATTGTCTGTAACTTTTGATTTGGAGCTCAGAATGACATAAATCCAGTGCCCATGTTAAGATAGCTCAATTTTCTATATTGTGATAAAATTTGAGAGAGAAATAGATATGACAAAGCGTCCAAGTAATCCAGTCTATCATAAACTGCGTGATGCCATGCATTATTCTTCATTTATAAGATTTTACTCAATCAGCACCAATGATCAGTTTAGAATGATCATTTTAACTGGCCGATCAACTTGACATGCTTGCAATAAATCGTCTGTAACTTTTGATTTATAGGTCCGAATGACATGAATCCAATGCCCACGTTAAGCTAGTTCAATTTTCAATATTTTTAAAAAATTTGAGACAAACCTAGATGCGACGAAGCGTCCAAGTAATCAAATATATCCAAAATTGTGTGGTTGCATGCATTATGTTTCATTTATAAGCCTTTACTCAATGAACACTTATGATTAGTTTAGAATAATCATATTAACTTGCCGAGACGTGTCAGTACTAAATCGTACGTAACCTGGAATTACAAAGACAACTAAGACAAAGACTAAGAAGTAAATAATGTTTTAACTTGACTCTTCCTCTCTTATTTTGTGGATGATGAGATAGAATGGGCCTTGATTCACCAAGAGGGTGTGGTAAAGTACCTTGGGCTTGCCTCATTAAAAACCTATCTTGGATAACCCATTGGGACAAAACTAAGAATAGGGAAAACGAGTACAATCCAAGGGACCTCTCTTGGTGAGGTTTAGGTGGCTTGAATCACAACCAATGTGGTTGGATTAGCACACACTAAACTGGCCTGAATGGTGTTGAGAAGGTGCTGTAGTGTTATCTTAAGTTTGGGTTGCTTGGATCGGGTAATGGGGTCATTGAAGATTTGTAGGCTTTCATTTCCAATAACTGCGGGTTCTAGCTGCTCCTTAGCATCTTTAGTGGCTTCTTCCTCCTCTGGTTCAAGCTGCTCCTAAGTTGTGGTTCCTTGCTGGACATGCTCACATCATCCTCCCCTAGTTGAGAAGGATTTGACCTCAAATCTGTTTCATCTGCAAAATATGGAACCAAATAAGTAATATTGAAGCTTGAACTCACTTGGTACTTACCTTGAAGATCCAGCGGGTAGGCATTGTCATTGATCTTCTTGATGACTTTGAATGGGCCATCAATCCTAGGCATTATCTTGGATTTCCTTTCACTCGAAAATCTATCTTTGCGCAAATGGATCCACACCAAGTCTGTTTCCTCAAATGCTAACTCCTTTCGCCTTTATTGGCTTGTTGAGCATACATCTTAGTCTTATTTTCAATATTGAGCCGAGCCTTTTCATGATTTTTTTTAACCATCTCAGCCTTTTTTCTTTCCATCAAGGCTTGTCCTTTCACTCAAAGGTAAACGCATTAGATCCAAAGGTGAGATGGGATGGAACGCATAAACAATTTCGAATGGTGAGGACTTAGAAGCAGTATGCCTACCATGATTATATGCGAATTCAACATGAGGCAAGCATTCTTCCCAAGTCCTAAGATTCTTTTTAATCAAAGCTCTTAACAAAGTAGAGAAGGTTCTTTTAACTACTTCAGTTTGACCATCCGATTGCGGGTGAGAAGTTGTGGAGAAACAAAGCTTAGTTTCTAGCTTAGACCAAAGTGTTTTCCAAAAGTAACTAAGGAACTTAGTGTCTCTATCTGATACTATGGTCCTAGGCATGCCATGAAGTGTAACTATCGCCTTAAAAATAATCCGGCAATGTTAACGGCATCATCCGTCTTATGAGCAGGAATAAAGTGAGTCATTTTGGAAAATCCATCAACTACAACAAACACAGAATCCTTTCTAGTCTTAGTTCTAGGAAATCTAACAACAAAATCCATAGAAACATCATGCCAAGGGTGCAAGGTATAGGAAGAGGGGTATACAAACTGTGCTTTTGGATTGTGGATTTGGCTTGCTTGCAAGTTACACATATTTGGCAAGCTTTCTCAACATCACTCCTCATGTGTGACCAAAAGAAGTGTTCCTGCAATACATTTAATGTGTTTACCATGCAAAAGTGACCCATAAAATCACCTGAATTTTCTTCCTTAACAAACAAGTGTCGTAAAGAGGAGTTAGGTACACATAACCGATTATCATAAAACAAGAAGCCTTCACTCTTAAAGTATTTTCCAGTACCAAATTTCTCACAAGAAGCATAAATATCCTTAAAATCAGCATCAGTAGCATATAACTCTTTGATTTACTCAAACCCTGGCAGTTTAACTTCTAAAGAGTTCAAGAGCACATACCTCCGAGAAAGAGCATCGGCTACGACATTCTCTTTACCTTTCTTGTATTTGATCACATAAGGGAAGGTCTCAATGAATTCGACCCACCTAGCATGTCTTTTTTTTCAGCTTTTGTTGCCCTTTTATATGTTTGAGTGACTCATGGTCGGTATGGATGACAAACTCCGTGGGCCAAAGATAATGTTTCCATGTTTGCAAGGCCCTCACAAGTGCATGTAGTTCTTTGTTATATGTTGGGTAATTGAGTGTGGCCCCTCCAAGTTTCTCACTAAAGTAGGCTATGGGCTTCCTTTCCTGCATAAGAACAGCACCAATACCAACTTATGAGGTATCACATTCAATTTCAAAAGTTTTATCAAAGTTACGAAGAGATAGCATCGGGGAGTGTGTGAGTTTGTCTTTTGAGGTTTGGAATGCCTCCTCTTGCGCCTGATCCCACTTAAATCCCACATTCTTTTTGATAACCTTAGTGAATGGAGATGCTATAGTCCTAAATTCCATGACAAACCTCCGGTAAAATCCAGCTAGGCCATGGAAGTTCCTTACTTCCCCAACATTCTTTGGACTCGGCCACTCCTTAATCGCTTTTATCTTTTCCTCATCAACCTTAATACCATCTGTACTCACAATAAAACCTAAGAAGACAAGATTATCTGTTCCAATAGAAAATTTCTTAAGATTGGCTTACAAGGTTTCCTTTTCAAGCACTTCAAAAACCTTTCGGAGGTGTTCTATATGATCATCTAAGGTTCGGCTAAAAACTAGAATGTCATCAAAGTATACTACCACAAAAGGACCTATGAATTCCCTAAGGACATGGTTCATCAATCTCATGAAGGTAGTAGGTGCATTTGTCAAGCCAAAAGGCATTACTAACCCCTCATATAAACCTTGTTTAGTTTTAAATGCAGTTTTCTACTCATCACCTTCTTTCATCCTAATTTGGTGATAACCACTCTTAACATCTACCTTAGAGAAGATGTTAGAACCATGCAATTCATCTAACATATCATCTAATATAGGTATAGGATGACGATAGTTTACAGTGATATTGTTGATGGCTCTGGAATCAACACACATTCTCCAGCTTCCATCCTTTTTTGGGACAAGCAAAACAAGTACAACACAAAGACTCATACTTTCACGGATATGTCCTTTCTCCATGAGTTCAATGACTTGCTGTTGAAGCTCCTTGGTCTCCAGGCGGTTGGTTCTAGAGGGTGGCTTGTTGGGAAGAGATGCACCTGGTAGAAAGTCAATTTGGTGCTCAATTCCTCGGATTGGTGGTAAGCCTTGCGGTTACTCCTCCGGAAACACATCTTTAAATTCCTGCAAAAGAAGGTTAATTTTGCTAGGATTGTCTTGCATAGATTGGTTAGTATGAAAGCATTCTTTAAGCACAAAAAGTAGGTGTAGTAAGTTACTCCCTGGGTTGGACTTAATCATAAGATTAGTCGGTTGTTTAGCTGGTGGCTTGGTTTGTGGTTTGGCGGTGCCATCGGCATGGGGCTTGCTTTTGTATTCGGATTAGGTTTTGTTTTTCTTTAAAGCTATCTGATCTAAATGAGCCTCTTGTGGGGATAAAGGTACTAAAATATGTTTCTTTCCCTTAAACTCAAATGAGTACCTATTAGTGAATCCATCATGAATAACCCTTCTATCCGATTGCCAAGGTCTACCTAACAAGAGATGACCAGCATCCATGGGTAAAACATTACATAAAATCTCATCTTCATATTTGCCTATGGACAAAGGAACTAGGACCTGGTTCTCTACTTCTAGCTCACCCTCATTATTAAGCCATTGCAACTTATAGGGTTTAGACCTCTTAATAATCCCAAGTCCTAACTTCTCTACCATAATCTCACTAGCTACCTCCATCTATCACTAAGCTATAGACCTTATTCGTAACTAGACAGCGAGTGTGGAATAGGTTCTCTTTTTGCTCATTCTTTTCTGTCCTAGTTTGTAAGTTTAGAGTTCTCCTAGTGACTAAGAGTTGTCCCGAATGGGGCATGTCTACATTTTCTTCCAAGGACTCAGCATCCGAATGGTCATCCTCTGATTCTACCTCACCATTAGCGCTAATAACTATAGTTCTCTTATTGGTACATTCCCTAGAGTAGTGACCAAAGCCCTTACACTTAAAACACTGAATTTCCCTAGTTTTGGTGCTAGAATCCCATATTTCGAATCTTCTACCTTAGTTTTAGTGAAAGGCTTGTAATATTTGCTAGACTTATCCTCCTTAGATTGGCTAAACCTAGTGGAACTAAATCCGGGTTTAGGGTTTTTCCTCTTAAGTTGTTTTTCGAACATGATAGCCTTATGGAGAAGTTTTTCTATTTCGACATAATGGTGAACCTCTAGCCTATCTATGATTTCCCTATTAAGGCCACCAATAAACCTAGCCATAGTGGCTTCACTATCCTCTTGAACATCATCCCTAAGCAATATGGTTTCCATCTCCTTAAAGTACTCCTCTATGGTTCTAGAGCCTTGAGATAGGTTCCTAAGTTTAAAGTGAAGTTCCCTATGGTAGTGGCTAGGTATAAACCTTTTCCTACTGATTACTTTCATATGGTTCCACAAATCTATAGGAAAATCCCCAGCCCTTCTCCTAGAAGTTAATAATTGATTCCACCAACTTAAGGCATAATCTTTAAAAGCGGCTGGTGCTACCCTAACCTTACTATCCTGAGCGTATTCCCTACAATAAAAGACTATTTCTATCTTGTTTTCCCACTATAGATACTCCTCAGGGTCATTGGTTCCATAGAAAGAGGGAATCTTGATTTTAAGGCCAGCCAAAGGGTCGCGAGGACTGGGTTGGTTATTCCTATGCGGTTGGTCATCTCTTGGCTGCCTTCTCCTTGGGTGTTGTGACCTAGATGAGTGGCTGTAGTATCTATCAGTATCAGATGGTGGCTGGTGTATCCTAATTCGGTCATTGATGTATCTTTCTATTTCAGCTCTCATGGTTGCCATACTTTCATCCATCATGGCTTTAAAGGAATCAAGGAGTTGTTTGTTAGAGTGTGAGGATCCTTCTCCATTATTGCTGGTTTCTACCATGGTACCTGACAAATTCAGACAACTAAACAAGTAAAAGTTTCAAAGAAAAACACAGAAACTGACACAACAATTCTCTGAAACAAAGACACAAGAACAAAGACAAACCCTAGCAAAGCATGTTCTAGACACTTTGAACTCCGTTTTTGAAATGGGTGAGTCTAACAACTTTAGATTCGTTTTAAAACGTTTTTAATTGGTATTCCCGGTTTTATTAACACTTAAAAACAAGTTTCATTCAGGTTTTAATCTCTAAAATATTCAAACAAAAGGTGATAAGCTCGGATTAACAAATACTGTTTTTAGAACCTCAACGATGCCGATTGGGTGTTTCACAAGTTTTGTCCTTTAGAAATCGGTTCTAAACTATTTTCAAGTTAATTTACAGGTTTTTAAAATATCTAAGATCAAGTTTAAACAAGAAACAAAGCCAGAAACATTTTAAAACAAATCGCAAAAAGAAGGCGAAAGGTTACAAAACGTTTTTGCAAGAGTACGAAAGGGTGCAAACAGGTTTGTAGAGATACAACCTGGTTTGGAGTGGGCTCTTATACCACTTGATGTGATCCTGATGAGGATCAAGCCCCTTATGAACTCCAAACGGTTGTGGAGGAGTGGATGAATGGATTGAAGTTGCGGAATGGGTGAAATGATGGTGTAACTTGCGGATGTGTGAGCTCTTACGTGGATGGATCCGAGAACAAGGGAAAATGGATGATACTTCTCAAGGATGGTGGAAAATACTTGGACTATCTGTTTGCTCTGTGTGAATGACAAAGGCCAGGTACGTTGGGCAAGGGGTGAATCGAATTGAAACTTTCAAGGGTGATGAAGATCCCTTAGACTTTCGGCTCTTGACAGGAATGAGAAAGTGTTCCAAAATTCCTTATTCAAGAGGATGATCCAACGAGTTTAAAAAGGATATTTGCTATTAAAATGTTTGATGCTTCAGAAAAAGGATACAAGAGAGTACTTATACTAGTCTAGGAAATTGAAAATGACTGCTAAAATTCTACCAAAACATTAAAGGAAATACATAGGGAATTACAAAGACAACTAAGACAAAGACTAAGAAATAAATAATATTTTGACTTGATTCTTCCTATCTCATTTCGTGGATGATAAGATAGAACTGGCATTGATTCACCAAGAGGTTGTGGTAAAGTACCTTAGGCTTGCCTCATTAAAAACCTATCTTTGAAAACCCATTTGGACAAAAGAGTACAATCCAAGGCACCTCTCTTGGTGAGGTTTAGGTGGCTTGAACCACAACCAATGTGGTTGGATTAGCACACACTAAACTGGCCTGAATGGTATTGAAAAGGTGTTGTAGTGTTGTCTTAAGTCCGGATTGCTTGCATCGGGTAATGGGGCCATTGAAGATTTGTAGGCTTTCATCTCCAATATCTGCGGGTTCTAGCTGCTCCTTAGCATCTTTAGTGGCTTCTTCCTCCTCTGGTTCAAGCTGATCCTTTGGTTATGATTCCTTGCTGGCCATGCTCACATCAAACTGGCAGATCAACTTGACATGTCCGCACTAAATCGTGCGTAACTTTTGATTCAAAGCTCAGAATGACACGAATCCAATGCCGACGTTAAGCTAGCTCAATTTTCTAAATTTTGAAAAAATTTAACGCAAGAATAGAGATGAAAAAGCCTCCAAGTAATTAAATATATCCAAACTACGTAATGCCATGTTTTATGCTTCATTTATAAGCCTTTACTTAATGAGCACCAATGATCAGTTTAGAACTATAACTTTAACTCGCCGATAACTTTGACATGTCCACACTAAATCGTCTGTAACTTTTGATTTAGAGCTCAAAATGGTACGAATCCAATGCCCGCGTTAATCTAGCTCAATTTTATAATTGTAAAAAAATTTGAGACAGAAATAGAGACGACAAAGCACCCAACTAATCCATTCTATCCTAAATTGCGTGATGTCATGCATTATTCTTTATTGATAAGCTTTACTCAATGAGCACTAATTAAAAGTTTAAAATGATCATTTTAACTGGCCAATCAATTTAATATGTCTGCACTAAATGATACGTAACTTTAAATGTACATCTCAAAATGACACGAATCCAATGCCCATGTTAAGCTAGTTCAATATTCTATATTGTGACAAAATATAAGATATAAATAGATACGACAAAGCATACAAGTAATCCAATCTTTCCAAAACTGCGAGATGCCATGCATTGTGCTTCATTTATAAGCCTTTACTTAATTAGCACTAATGATCAGTTTAAAATGATCATTTTACCTGGACAATCAACTTGACATGTTTGCACTAAATTGTCTCTAACTTTTGATTTCTAGCTCAGAATGACCCATATCCAATGCCCATGTTAAGCTTGCTCAATTTTATATATTAAAATTTGAGACAGAAATAGATACGACTAAGTGTCCAACTAATCCAATCAATCCTAAACTGCGTGATGTCATACATTATGCTTCATTTATAATCCCTTACTCAATGAGCACCAATGATCGGTTTAGAATAATCATTTTAACTAGCCAATCAACTTAACATGTCAGCACTAAGTCGTGTATGACTTTTGATTTATAGCTCAGAATAACATGAATCCAATGTCCAAGTTAAGCTAGTTCAATTTTCTATATTGAGACAAAATCTGAGACATAAATAGATACGACAAAGCGTGCAAGTAATCCAATCTATCCAAAATTGTGTGATGCCATGCAATATGTTTCATTTATAAGCATTTACTCAATGCGCACCAATGATCATTTTAGAATGATCATATTATCTGGCCGATCAACTTGACATATTCGCACTAAATCGTCTGTAACTTTTGATTTAGAGTTTAGAATGACAATAATCCAATGCCCATGTTAAGCTAGCTCAATTTTCTATATTGTGATAAAATTTAAGATTAAAATTGCTTCGAGAAGTCCTCCAAGTAATCAAATCTATCAAAACTGCGTGATGTGATGCATTATGCTTCACTTATAAGCGTTTACTCATTGAGCACCAATGATCACCTTAGAATTATCACTTTAATTGGCCGCTAAATTTGACATTTCCGCACAAAATCGTCCGTAACTTTTGATTAGAGCTCAGAACGACACGAATCCAATGCCCACGCTAAGCCACCTCAATTTTCTATATTGTAACAAAATTTGAGACAAAAAGATACAAAAAAGTTTCCAAGTAATCCAATCTATCCCTAACTGTGTGATGACATGAATTATGCTTCATTTATAAGCCTTTACTCAATGACCACCACTGATAAGTTTAAAATATTCATATTAAATAGCCGATAAACTTGACATGTCTGCATTAAATCGTTAGTAAATGTTTATTTATAGCTTAAAATCACACGAATCCAATGCCAACTTTAAGCTAATTCAATTTTCAATATTGTGACAAAGTTTGAGACCAAAATAGACAAGACAAAGCGTCCAACTAATCCTATCTATCCCAAACTACATAATTTTATGCATTATTCTTCATTTATCAGCTTTTACTCAATGAGCACCAATGATGAGTTTAGAATGATCATTTTAACTGGTCGATCAACTTGATATGTCTGCACTAAATTGTCCGTCAATTCTGATTTACAGCTCCCAATGACACGAATCCAATGCCCACGTTAAGCTAGTTCACTTTTCTATGTTGTGACAAAATTTGGGACAAAACTAGATATGAAAAGCGTCCAAGTAACCCAATCTATCTCAAACTGCATGATGACATGCATTATTCTTCATTTATAAGCCTTTGCTCAATGAGCAACAACGATCAGTTTAGAATAATCATATTAACAGGCCGATCAACTTGACATGTCCACAGTAAATCATCCGTAAATTTTGTGTTAGAGCTTAGAATGACACAGATCCAATGCCCACGTTAAGCTAACTCATTTTTTTCTATATTGTGACAAAATTTGAGACAAAAACGGATACGACAATGCGTCAAAATAATACAATCTATCCCAAAGTGTGTGATTGCATGCATTATTCTTCATTTATAAGCTTTTACTCAATAAGCACCTATGATCAGTTTAGAATGATCATTTTAACTCGCCGATCAACTTGACATGTGTACACTAAACCATCTGTAACTATTGATTATAGCTGAAATTGACACGAATCCAATGCACACGTTAAGCTATTTTAATTTTCTATAATGTGACAAAATTTTAGACAAAACTAGATACGACATAGGGTCCAAGTAATCCAATCTATGCCAAACTGCGTGATGCCATGCATTAGCTTCATTTATAAGCCTTTTCTCAATGAGCACCAAAGATCAGTTTAGAAAAATCATATTAATTGGCCGATAACCTTGTCATGTCCGCACTAAATCGTCCATAAATTTTGATTTAGAGCTCTGAATGACACGAATGCAATGCCCACGGTAAACTAACTCAATTTTCTATATATTACAAAATTTGAGACAGAAATAGATATGACAATACGTCTAAGAAATCCAGTCTATCCAAACTTATTGATGCCATGATTTATGATTCATTTATAAGCCTTTACTTAATGAGCATCAATCATCAGTTTAGAATGATCATTTTAACTGGCAGATCAACTTGACATGTTTACACTAAATCGACCGTAACTTTTGATTTAGCACCCAGAATGACACGACTTCAGTGCCTACGTTAAGCTAGTTCAATGTTCTATATTAACATAAAATTTGGGATAGAACTAGATAAGACAAACATCAAAGTAATCCAATCTATCCCAAACAGCGTGATGTCATGCATTATGATTCATTTATAAGCCTTTACTCAATGAGCACCAATGATCAGTTTAGAATAAACATATTAACTGGCCGATCAATCTCATATGTCTATACTATATCGTCCGTAAATTTTGATTGAGAGCTCAGAATAACACGAATCAATTGCCCACGTTAAGCTAGCTCACTGTTTTATATTTTGACAAAATTTGAGACAGAAATAGAGATGACAAAGCGTTCAAGTAATCCAATCTTTCCAAACAGCTTGATGTCGTGCTTTATTCTTCATTTATAAGCTTTTACTCAATGGGCACCAATGATCAATTTATAATGATCATTTTAATTGGCCTATCAACTTGATATGTATGCATTAAATCTTCTATAACTTTTGAGGTATAACTCAGAACAACACGAATCCAATGCCTCCGTTAAGCTAGTTCAATTTTCGATATTGTAATCACATTTGAGGCCGAACTAGATAAGACAAAGCGTCCAAGTAACCCATTATATCCCAAATTGCTTAATGCCATGCATTATGCTTCATTTATAAGCCTTTACTCAATGTGCACCAATGATTAGTTTAGAATAATCATATTGACTAGCCGATCAACTTGACATGTCCGCTGTAAATCGTCCGTAAATTTTGATTCAGAGCTCAGAATTACACATATCCAATGCCCAAGTTAAACTAGCTCATTTTTCTATATTGTGACAAAATTTGAGACGGAAATAGATACGATAAAACGTCAAAGGAATACAATCTATCCCAAATTGTGTGATTCCATGCATTATTCTTCATTTATAAGCTATTACTCAATAAGCACCAATGATTAGTTGAGAATGATCATTTTAACTAGCTGATCAACTTGACATGTCTGCACTTAATCGTCCGTAACGTTTGTGTTATAACTTAGAATGACACGAATCCAATGCCCACATTAATCTAGTTCAAATTTCTATACTTTGACAAAATTTGAGACAAAACTAGATACCACAAAGCATCCAAATAATTCAAGCTCTCCCAAACTGCGTGATGCCAGGTATTATGCTTCATTTATAAGCCTTTACTTAATGAGCACCAATGATCAGCTTAGAATAATCATATTAACTGGCCTATCAACTTGACATGTCCGCACTAAATCATATATAACTTTCGATTTAGAGCTCAGAATGACATGAGTCCAATGCTCACGTTATTCTAGCTTAATTTTCTATATTGTGGCAACTTTTGAGACAGAAATAGATACGAAAAAGCATTCAATTAATCCAATCTATCCCAAATTACATGATGCCATGCATTATTCTTCATTTATAAGCTTTTACTCAATGAGTACCAATGATCAGTTTAGAATGATCATTTTAACTCGCCGATCAACTTGACATGTCTGCAATTAATCATTTGTAACTATTGATTTATAGCTCAAAATGAGACGAATTCAATACCCACGCTAAGCTAACTCAATTTTCTATGTTTTACAAAAATTTGAGACAGACATAGAGATGACAATGCATCTAAGAATTCCAATCTATCCAAACTGCTTGATGCCATCCTTTATGATTCATTTATAAGCCTTTATTTAATGAGCACCAATCAACAGTTTAGAATGACCACTTTAACTGGCCGATCAACTTTACATGTCTACACTAAATCGACCGTAACTTTTGATTTAGCGCTTAGAATAACACGAATTTAGTGCCTATGTTAAGCAAGCTCAATGTTCTATATTATGACAAAATGTAAGATAGAACTAGATAAGAGAAAGCGTCCAAGTAATCCAATCTATCCAAAACTGCGTGATGCCATGCATTATGATTCATTTATAAGCCTTTACTTAATGAGCACCAATGATCAGATTAGAGTAATCATATTAACTGGCTGATAAACTTCACATGTCTGCACTAAATCGTCTGAAAATTTTGATTTAGAGTTCAGAATGACACAAATCAAGTCCACATTAAACGAGCTCAATTTTTATATTTTGACAAAATTTGAGATATAAATAGAGATGACAAAGCGTCCAAGTAATCCAATATATCCAAACTGCATGATGTCATACATTATTTTTCATTAAGAAGCTTTTACTCAATGAGCACCAATGATTAGTTTAGAATAATCATCTTAACTACCTGATCAACTTGATATGTCTGCACTAAATCGTATGTAACTTTTGAGTTATAAATCAGAATGACACGAATCCAATGCCTATGTTAAGCTAGTTCAATTTTCTATATTGTGACAAAATTTGAGACAGAATTTCATACAATAAAGCTTCCAATTAATCTAATATATCCCAAACTGCGTGATGCCAAGCATTATGCTTTAGTTATGAGCCTTTTATTCAAAGGGCACCAATGATCGGTTTAGAATAATCATTTTAACTAGCCGATCAACTTCACATGTCAGCACTAAGTCGTGTATGACTTTTGATTTATAGCTCAGAATAACACGAATCCAATGTCCAAGTTAAGGTAGTTCAATTTTCTATATTGAGACAAAATCTGAGACAGAAATAGATACGACAAAGCGTGCATGTAATCCAATCTATCCAAACTGCATGATGTCATGCAATATGTTTCATTTATAAGCATTTACTCAATGCGCACCAAAGATCATTTTAGAATGATCATATTAACTTGCCGATCAACTTGACATATCCGCACTAAATTGTCCGTAACTTTTGATTTAGAGTTTAGAATGACAATAATCCAATGCCCATGTTAAGCTAGCTCAATTTTGTATATTGTGATAAAATTTAAGATTAAAATTGCTTCGAGAAGTCCTCCAAGTAATAAATTTTCTATATTGTCGGCTTAGAATGATCACTTTAAGTGGCTGATAAATTTGATATTTCCGCACTAAATCGTCGGTAACTTTTTATGAGAGCTCCGAACGACACGAATCCAATGCCCACGCTAAGCCAGCTCAATTTTCTATATTGTAACAAAATTTGAGACAAAAAGATACAAAAAAGCGTCCAACTAATCCAATCTATCCCTAACCGTTTGATGACATGAATAATGCTTCATTTATAAGCCTTTACTCAATGAGCACCACTGATCAGTTTAAAATAATCATATTAACTAGCCGATCAACTTGACATGTCTACGATAAATCGTCAAAAATGTTTATTTATAGCTTAATATCACACGAATCCATTGCCAACTTTAAGGTAATTCAATTTTCTATATTTTGACAAAGTTTGAGACAAAAATAAACACGACAAAGCGTCCAACTAATCCAATCTATCCCAAACTACATGATTTCATGCATTATTCTTCATTTATAAGCTTCTACTCAATGAGCACCAATGATGAATTTAGAATGATCAATTTAACTGGTCGATCGACTTGATATTTCTGCACTAAATTGTCCGTAAATTCTGATTTACAGCTCCGAATGACATGAATCCAATGCCACGTTAAGCTAGTTCAATTTTCTATGTTGTGACAAAATTTGGGACAACACTAGATGTGAAAAAGCGTCCAAGTAACCCAATCTATCTCAAACTGCATGATGTCATGCATTATGCTTCACTTATAAGCCTTTGCTCAATGAGCACCAACGATCAGTTTAGAATAATCATATTAACTGGCCGATCAACTTGACATGTCCACAGTAAATCATCCGTCAATTTTGTTTTAGAGCTTAGAATGACACAGATCCAATGCCCATGTTAAGCTAGCTTATTTTTCTTTATTGTGACAAAATTATATACGTAAAAGCATTCAATTAATCCAATCTATCCCAAATTTCTTGATGCCATGCACTATTCTTCATTTATAAGCTTTTATTCAATGAGCACCAATGATCAGTTTAGAATGATCATTTTAACTCGCCGATCAACTTGACATGTCTGCAATTAATCGTTTGTAACTATTGATTTATAGCTCAAAATGAGACGAATCCAATCCCATGTTAAGCTAACACAATTTTCTATATTTTGCAAAATTTGAGACAGAAATAGAGATGACAATGCGTCTAATAATTCCAATCTATCCAAACTGCTTGATGCCACCATTTATGATTCATTTATCAGCCTTTATTTAATGAGCACTAATCAATAGTTTTGAATGATCACTTTAACTGGCCGATCAACTTGACATGTCTACACTAAATAGACCGTAACTTTTGATTTAGCGCTTAGAATGATACGAATTCAGTGCCTATGTTAAGAAGCTCAATGTTCTATATTATGACAAAATTTGAGATAGAACTAGATGAAAGAAAGCGTCCAAGTAATCCAATCTATCCCAAACTGCGTGATACCATGCATTATGATTCATTTATAAGCCTTTACTTAATGAGCAACAATGATCAGATTAGAATAATCATATTAACTAGCCGATAAACTTCATATGTCTGCACTAAATCGTCTGTAAATTTTGATTTAGAGTTCAGAATGACACAAATCGATTGTCCACATTAAACGAGCTCAATTTTCTATATTTTGACAAAATTTGAGACAGAAATAGAGATGACAAAGCGTCCAAGTAATCCAATATATCCATACTGCTTGATGTCATACATTATTTTTCATTTATTAGCTTTTACGCAATGGGCACCAATGATCAGTTTAGAATGATCATCTTAACTATCCGATCAACTTGATATGTCTGCACTAAATCGTATATAACTTTTGAGTTATAACTCAGAATGACACGAATCCAATGCGTATGTTAAGCTAGTTCAAGTTTCTATATTGTGACAAAATTTAAGACAGAACTACATACAAAAAAGCTTCCAAGTAATCCAATATATCCCGAACCAATGATCAGTTTAGAATGATCATCTTAACTACTAAGTAATGCGTAATGCCATGCATTATGCTTTATTTATAAGCCTTTTCTCAACGAGCACTAATGATTAGTTTGAATAATCAAATTATCTAGCCGATCAATTTGACATATCCGCCTTAAATCGTCCGTAAATTTTGATTTGGAGCTCAAAATGACATAGATCCAATGCCTACGATAAGGTAGCTCAATTTTCTCTATATTGACTAAATTTGAGACAAAAATAGAGACGAAAAAGCGTCTAAGTAATCCAGTTTATCCAAACTACTTTATGCCATTCATTATTCTTCATTTATAAGCTTTTACTCAATGAGCACCATGATCAGTTTGGAATGATCATATTAACTTGCTAATCAACTTGACAGGTCTTCACTGAATTGTCCGTAACTTTTGATGTATAGCTCAGAATGACACGAATCCAATGCCCAGGTTAAGCTAGTTCAATTTTCTATATTGTGACAAAAAGTGAAACAGAATTAGATACGACAAAGCATCCAAGTAATCTAATCTATCCCAAACTGTGTGATGCAATGCATTATGCCTAATTTCTAAGCGTTTACTCAGTGAGCACCAATGATCAGTTTAGAATATTCATATTAACTGGCCAATCATTGACATGTCCGCACTAAATCGACCGTAAATTTTAATTTAGAGCTCAGAATGACATAGATCCAATGCCCACATTAAGCTATTTCAAATTTCAATACTGAGACAAAACTTGAATCAGAAATAGATACGAAAAAACATCCAAGTAATCCACTATATCCAAAACTGCGTGATGTCGTGCATTATGTTTCATTTATAAGCTTTTACTCAATGAGCACCAATGATCAGCTTAGAATGATCATATTAACTGGCCGATCAACATGAAATGTCCGCACTAAATCATCTGTAACTTTTAATTTAGAGCTGATAATAACACGAATCCAATGCTTACATTAAGCTAATTCAGTATTATATTGTGACAAAATTTGAGGAAGAAATGGAGACGAAAAAGCATGCAAGTAATCCAATCTATCCCAAACAGCGTGATGCCATGCATTATGCTTCATTTATAAGCTTTTACTCAATCAGCACCAATGATTAGTTTTGAATGATAATTTTAACTGGCGAATCAATTTGATATTTTGCACTAAATAATCGATAACTTTTGATTTCGAACTCAGAATGACACGAATCCAAGGCCCACGTTAAGCTAGCTCAATTTTCTATATTGTGATAAAATTTAAGACTAAAATTTAAGTAATCAAATCTATCCAAAACTGTGTGATGTCATGCCTTATGCTTCATTTATAAGCCTTTACTCAATGAGCACCAATGATCAGTTTAGAATAATCATTTTAACTCGCAGATCCACTTGACATGTCTGCACTAAATCATCCGTAACTTTTGATTTTTAGCTCATAATGACAAGAATCCAATGCCCATGTTAACCTAGTTCAAATCTCTATATTGAGACAAAATTTAAGAAAGTAATAGATACAACAAAGCGTACAAATAATCCAATCTATATCAAACTGCGTGATGCCATGCATTATGCTTCATTTATAAGCCTTTACTCAATGAACACCAATGATCAGTTTAGAATGATCACTTGACATGTCTACACTAAATCGTACTTAACTTTTGAATTATAGCTCAGATTGAAACGAATCCAATGCCCACGTTAAGCTAGTTCAAATTTCTATATTGAGACAAAATTTAAGACAAAAATGGATACGAAAAAGCGTCCAAGTAATCCAATCTATCCAAAACTGTGTGATGTCATGCATTATGGTTCATTTATAAGCTTTTATTAAATAACCACAAATGATTAGTTTTGAATTATAATTTTAACTGGCCAATCAACTTGACATATCCGCACTAAATCGTTCGTAACTTTTGATTTATAGCTTAGAATGACACGAATCCAATACCCATGTTAAGCTAGTTCAAATTTCTATATTAAGAAGACATCTGAGACAAAAATAGATATGACAAAGCGTCCAATTAATCCAATATATTCAAAACTGCGTGATGTCATGCATTATGCTTCTTTTATAATCTTTTGCTCAATGAGGACCAATGAGCAGTTTAGAATGATCATATTAACGGCAGATCAACTTGACATGTCCCCACTAAATCGTTTGTAACTTCTAATTTTGAGCTCAGAATAACACGAATCCAATGCTCACGTTAAGCTAGCCTAGTTTATTATTTTGTGACAAAATTCTAGATAGAAATTGACACGACAAAGCATCCAAGTAATCCAATCTATCCCAAACTGCGTGATGCCATGCATTATGGTTCATTTATAAGCTTTTATTCAATAAGCACCAATGATCAGTTTTGAATGATAATTTTAACTGGCCAATCAACTTAATATGTACACACTAAATCGTCCGTAACTTTTGATTTATAGCTCCGAATGACACGAATCCAATGCCCATGTTAAGCTAGTTCAAATTTCTATATTAAGACAAAATTTGAGAAAGAAATAGATACGACAAGTGTCCAATTAATCCAATATATCCAAAACTGTGTGATGTCATGCATTATGCTTCTTTTATAATCTTTTACTCAATGAGGACCATTGATCAGTTTAGAATGATCATATTAACGGCTGATAAACTTGGCATGTCCCCACTAAATCGTCTGTAACGTCTAATTTACAGCTCGGAATAACACGAATCCAATGCTCACGTTAAGCTAGCTCAGTTTGTTATATTGTGACAAAATTTTAGACTGAAATGGAGACGATAAAGCGTCCATGTAATCCAATCTCTCCCAAACTGTGTGATGCCATGCATTATGCTTCATTTATAAGCTTTTACTTAATAAGCACCAATGATTAGTTTTGAATGATAATTTTAACTGGCCAATCAACTTCACATGTCCCCTCTAAATTTTCCGTACTTTGTGATTTATAGCTCGGAATGACACGAATTCAATGCCCACGTTAAGCTAGTTCAAATTTCTATATTGAGACGAAATTTGAGGCCGAAATAGATACAAAAAGGCATCCAAGTAATCAAATATATCCAAAAATGTGATGTCATGCATTATGTTTCATTTATAAAGCTTGACTCAAAGAGCACCAATGATCAGTTTAGAATGATCGTATTAACTAGCCGATCAACTTGTCATGTTTGCTCTAAATGGTCTATAACTCTTGATTTACAGTTCCGAATGACACGAATCCAATGCCCTCGTTAAGCTTGCTCAATTTTCTATATTGTGACCAAATCTAAGACATAAATAGATAAGACAAAGCGCCCAAGTAATCCAATCTATCCCAAACTGAGTGATGCCATGCATTATGCTCATTTATTATCCTTTACTCAATGAGCACCAATGATCAGTTTTTAATAATCATATTAACTGGTCGATCCACTTGACAATACCACACTAAATCATCCGTAAATTTGGATTTAGAGCTCAGAATGAGACGAATCCAATGTCCACGTTACGCTAGCTCAATTTTCTATATTTTGACAAAATTTATGACAAAATTTGCTTCGAAAAGTCCTCCAAGTTATCAAATCTATCCAAAAATGTGTGATGTCATGCATTATACTTAATTTATAAGCCTTTACTCAATGAGCACCAATGATTAGTATTAAACGATCAATTTAACTGGCCGATCAACTTGAAGTATTTGCACCAAAACATCCGTATCTTTTGATTTATAGCTCATAACGACAGAAATCCAATGCCCACGTTAATCTAGCTTAATTTTCTATATTGTTACAAAATTTAAGACAGAAATAGATATGAAAAAGCGTCCAAGTAATCCGCTCTATCCAAAATTGTGAGATGTCATGCATTCCTCTACTCAATGAGCACCAAAGATCAGTTTGAGTGATCATTTTAACTGGACGATCATCTTGACATGTCTGCAATAAATCGTCCATAACTTTTGATTTATAGCTTAGAATGACACAAATCCAATGCCCACATTAAGCTAGTTCAATTTTCTATATTGTGACAAAATTTGAGACATTAATAGATACGACAAGGTGTACAAGTAATCCAATCTATCTAACTGCATGATGCAATGCATTACTCTACATTTATAAGCTTTTACTCCAAGAGGACCAATGATAAGTTTAGACTAAACATTTTATCTGCTTGATCAACTTGACATGGCTGCACTAAATTATCTGTAACTTCTGATTTAGAGCTCAGAAACACACGAATCCAATGCGCACGTTAAACTAGGTAAATTTTCTATAGTGTGGAAAATTTTGAGAAATAAATAGATACGACAAGGCGTCCAATTAATCCAATCTATCCCAAACTGCGTGATGCCATGCATTATTCTTCATTTATAAGCTTTTACTCCATGAGCACCAATGATAAGTTAAGAATGATCATTTTAATTGGCCGATAAACTTGACATGGCTGCACTAAATCGTCCGCAACCTTCGATTTATATCTCCGAAACACACGAATCCAATTCCCACGTTAACCTAGCTAAATTTTCAATTGTGTAACAAAATTTGAGACAGAAATAGATATGACAAAGCGTCCAAGTAATCCAATCTATCCATAACTATGTAATGCCATGCTTTATGCTTCATTTCTAAGGCTTTACTCAATAAGCACCAATTATCAGTTTAAAATGATCAGTTTAACTGGCCGATCAACTTCACATTTGTGCACTAAATCATCTGTAACATTTGATTTAGATATCTGAATGACACGAATCCAATTTCTACGTTAATCTAGTTCAGTTTTCTATATTGTGACAAAATTTGAGACAGAACTACATACGACAATGCGTCCAACTAATCCAATCTATTCCAAACTGCATGATGCCATAGATTATGCTTCATTTATAAGCATTTACTCAATGATTACCAATGATCAGTTTGAGTAATCATATTAACTGGTCAATACACTTGACGTGTTGGCACTGAATCGCTTGTAAATTCTGATTTAGAGCTCAGGATGACACAAATCCAATTCCCACGTTAAGTAGCTCAATTTTCTATATTTTGAAAAAATTTAAGACTAAATTTGCTTTGAAAATTCCTCCAAGTTATCAAATCTATCCAAAACTGTGCGATATCATGCATTATACTTCATTTTTAAGCCTTTACTCAATGAGCACCAATGATCAGTTTAAAATGATCATTCTAACTGGTCGATCAACTGACATATCTGCACTAAATTTTGCGTAACTTTTGATTAATAGCTCATAATGACACAAATCCAATGCCCATGTTAAGCTAGCTCAGTTTTCTATATTGTGACAAAATTTAAAACAAAAATAGATACGACAAAGCGTCCAAGTATTACAATCTATCCCGAACTGCGTGATGCCATTCATTATGCTTCATTTGTAAGCGTTCACTCAATGAGCCCCAATGATCAGTTTAGAATAATCATATTAACGGGCCGATCAACATGACATGTCCGCACTAAATTGTCCGTAACTTTTGATTTATAGCTCAAAATGACACTAATCCAATGCCCACATTAATCTAGCTCAATTTTCTAGATTGAGGAAAATTGAGACATAAATAGATTCGACAAAGCGTCCAAATATCCAATCTGTCCCAAACTGTGTGATGTCATGCATTATGCTTCATTGATAAACCGTTACTCATTGTGGAGCTATGATAAGTTTAGAATGATCATTTTAACTGGCCGATCAACTTGACATGGCTAAAATAAATCATCCGTAACTTTTGATTTATAGCTCAGAATGACACGAATCCAATGCCCATGTTAAGCTAGATAAATTTTCTATATTACGGTAAATTTGAGACAGAACTAGATACGAAAAAGCGTTGAAGTAATCCAATCTATCCTAAACCACGTGATGACATAGATTATGCTTCATTTATAAGCGTTTACGACATGGGTACCAATGATCAGTTTAGAATAGTAATATTAATTGGTCGATCAGCTTGACATGTATGTAATAAATAATCTGTAAATTTTGATTTAGAACTCTGAATGACACGAATCCAATGTCCACGTTTTAGCTCAATTTTCAATATTTTGACAAAATTGGAGACAGAACTAGATATGACAAAGCGTCCAAGTAATCCAATCTATCCAAAACTGTGAGATGTCATGCATTATGTTTCATTTATAAACCTTTACAGAATGAGCACCAATGATCAGTTTAGAATGATCATTTTAACTGGCCGATCAACTTGACATTTCTGCACTAAATCGTCCGTAACTTTTGAAATATAGATTTGAATGACACGAATCCAATGCACACATTAAACAATTTCAATTTTCTATTTTATGACAAAATTTGAGACAAAATTAGATTCAAAAAAGGGTCCAAGAATTCCAATCTATCTCAAACTGCGTGATGCCATGCATTATGCTTCATTTATAAGCCTTCATTCAATGAGCACCAATGATCAGTTTATATTAATCATATTAACTGGCCGATTAACTTGACATGTCCGCACTAAATCTCCCTAACTTTTGATTTATAGCTCAAAATGACTAGAATCCAATGTCCACGTTTTAGCTCAATTTTCAATATTTTGACAAAATTTGAGACCGAACTAGATACGACAAAGTGTTCCCAAACAGCGTGATGCCATAGATTATGCTTCATTTATAAGCCTTTACTCAATAGTACCAATGATCAGTTTTGAATAATCATATTAACTTGTCGATCCACTTGACATGTCCGCACTAAATCGTTTGTAAATTTTGATTTAGAGATCAGAATGACACGAAACCAATGCCCACGTTAAGGTAGCTCAATTTTCAATATTTTGACAAAAATTAAGACCAAATTTGCTTCGAAAAGTCCTCCAAGTAATCAAATCTATCTAAAACTGTGTGATGCCATAGATTATGCTTCATTTATAAGCCTTTACTCAATGAGTACCAATGATCAGTTTTGAATAATCATATTAACTTGTCGATCCACTTGACATGTCCGCACTAAATCGTCTGTAAATTTTTATTTAGAGGTCAGAATGACACAAATCAAATGCCCACGTTAATCTAGCTGAATTTTCTAAAGTGTGATAAAATTTAAGACCAAAGTAGATACGGCAAAGCATCCAAGTAATCTAATCTATCCGAACTACGAAATGCCATGCATTCCTTTACTCAATAAGCACCAATGATCAGTTTTGAGTGATCATTTTAAGTGGCCGATCAACTTGACATTTCTGCACTAAATCGTTCGTAACTTTTGATTTATATCTTATAGTGACACCAATCCAATGCCAACGTTAAAATAGTTTAATTTTCTGTATTGTGACAAAATTTGAGAGAAAACTAGATACGACAAAGCATCCAAGTATTACAATCTATCCCAAACTGTGTGATGCCATGCATTATGCTTCATTTATTAGCCTTCACTCAATGAGCACCAATGATCAGTTTAGAATGATCATATTAACTAGCCGATCAACTTGACATGTCCGCACTAAGTTGTCCGTAACTTTTGATTTATAGATCGAAATGACACGAAACCAATGGCCTAATTTTCTATATTGAGAAAAAATTGAGACCAAAATAGATACGACAAAGCATCCAAGTAATCCAATCTATCCCGAACTACGAAATGCCATGCGTTCCTTTACTCAATAAGCACCAATGATCAGTTTTGAGTGATCATTTTAAGTGGCCGATCAACTTGACATTTCTGCACTAAATCGTTCTTAAATTTTGATTTATAGCTTAGAATGACACCAATCCAATGCCCACGTTAAAATAGTTCAATTTTCTATATTGTGACAAAATTTGAGAAAAAACTAGATACGACAAAGCATCCAAGTATTACAATCTATCCCAAACTGTGTGATGCCATGCATTATGTTTCATTTATAACCCATCACTCAGTGAGCACCAATGATCAGTTTAGAATGATCATATTAACTGGCCGATCAACTTGACATGTCCGCACTAAATTGTCCGTAACTTTTGATTTATAGCTCAAATTGACACGAATCCAATGCCCACGTTACGCTAGCCTAATTTTCTATATTGAGAAAAAATTGAGACCAAAATCGATACGGCAAAGCATCTAAGTATTCCAATCTATCCCAAACTTTGTGATGCCATGCATTATAATTCATTGATAAACATTTACTCAATGAGCACCAATGATCAGTTTAGAATGATCATTTTAACTGGCCGATCAACTTGACATGGCTACACTAAATGGTCTGTTACCTTTGATTTATAGATTAGAACGACACGAATCCAATGCCCATGTTAAGCTAATTCTATTTTCTATATTGTGAGAAAATTGAAACAGAACAAGATACGAAAAAGCATCCAAATAATCCAATCTATCCCAAACCGCGCGATGCCATAGATTATGCTTCATTTATAACCGTTTACTAAATGAGTACCAATGATCAGTTTAGAATAGTAATATTAACTGGTTGATCAAGTTGACATGTACGCACTAAATCATCTATAAATTTTGATTTAGAGCTCCGAATGACACAAATACAATGCCCACGTTTTAGCTCAATTTTTCAATACTTTGATAAAATTTGAGATAGAACTAGATATAACAGAGCGTCCAAGTAATTTAATCTATCAAAAACTGTGAGATGCCATGCATTATGTTTCATTTATAAACCTTTACACAATGAGCACCAATGATCAATTTAGAGTGATTATTTTAGCTGGCCGATCAACTTGACATTTTTGCACTACATCGTCTGTAACTTTTGATTTATAGCTTTGAATGACACGAATCCAATGCCCACGTTAAACTTGTTCAATTTTCTATTTTATGACAAAATTTGAGACAAAACTAGGTACGACAAAGCGTCAAAGTTTTCCAATATATCTCAAACTGCGTGATGCCATGGATTATCCTTCATTTATAAGCCTTCACTAAATGAGCATCAATGATTAGTTTAGAAGAGTCATATTAACTGGCCAATCAACTTTTCAGGTACGCACAAGATCGTCCGTAACTTTTGATTTATAGCTCAAAATGAAACGAATTTAAAACCCACGTTAAGCTAGCTCAATTTTCTATATTGAGACAAAATTGAGACAAAAATAGATTTGAGAAAGCGTCCAAGTAGTCCAATCTATCCCAAACTGCGTGATGCCATGCATTATGCTTCATTTATAAGCCTTTACTCAATGAGTACCAATGATCAGTAACTGGCCGATCAACTTGACATGGTTGCACTAAATCTTCTGTAACTTTTGATTTATAGCTCAGAATGACACGAATCCATTGCCCACGTTAAGCTAGTTATTTTCTATATTGTGACAAAATATGAGACAGAACTAGATATGACAAAGCGTTCAAGTAATCCAATCTATCCCAAATCGTGTGATGCCATGCATTATGCTACATTTATAAGCCTTTACTGAATGAGTAACACGAATCCAATGCCCACATTAAGCTAGCTCAAGTTTTGATTTATAGCTCAGAATAACACGAATCCAATGCCCACATTAAGGTAGTTCAATTTTTAATATTAAGACAAAATTTGAAACAGAACAAGATATGAAAAACTATCCAAGTAGTCCAATCTATCCCAAACTGCGTGATGCCATTCAATATGCTTCATTTATAAGCCTTTACTCAATGAGCACCAATGATCAATTTAGAAAAATCATATTAAATCGTCCGTAACTTTTGATTTAAATTTCATAATGACACGAATCCAATGCCCACGTTAAGCTAGCTCAAGTTTCTATATTGTGACAAAATTTGAGACAAAAATAGATACGACAAAGCGTCAAAGTAGTCCAATCCATCTCAAACTGCGTGATACCATGCATTATTTTTCATTTATAAGCTTTTACTCAATGAACAGCAATGATCAGTTTAAAATGCTCATTTTAACTGGCCGATCAACTTGTCATGTCTACACTAAATCGTACATAAATTTTGATTTATAGCTCAGAATGACACAAATCCAATGACACACATTAATCTAGTTCAATTTTCTATATTGTGACAAAATTTGAAACAGAATTAGATACGACAAAGCGTCCAAGAAATCAAATCTATCCACAACTGTGTGAGGCCATGCATTATGCTTCATTTATATGCATTTACTCAATGAGCACCAATGATCAGTTTAGAATGATCACTTTATCTGGCCGATCAATTTGACATGTCCACACTAAATAGTTTTTTTTATTTAGAGCTAGAAACACACGAATTCAATGCCCACGTTAAGCTAACTCAAATTTCTTTATTGTAACATAATTTAAGATAGAAGTAGAGATGACAAAGCATCCAAGTAATTCATTCTATCCCAAACTCCGTGATGCCATGCATTATTCTTCATTTATAAGCTTTTACTCAATGAGCACCAATGATTAGTTTAGTATGATCAATTTAATTGGCCGATCAACTTAACATGTCCGCACAAAATCGTCTGTAACTTTTAATTTAGAGTTTAGAAACTCACGAATCCAATGCCCACATTAACCCAACTCAATTTTCTATATTTTGACAAAATTTGAGACTGAAATAGAGACGGCGAAGCATCTAACTAATCCAATATATCCAAAACTGTGTGATGCCATGCATTATGCTTCATTTATAAGCCTTTACTCAATGAGCACCAATGATCTATTTAGAATAATCACTTTATTTGGCCGATCAATTTCACATGTGCGCACTAAATCGTCAGTAAATCACAATGACACGAACCCAATGCCCACATTAAGCTAATTCAATTTTCTATATTGTGACAAAATTTGAGACAGAACTAGATACTACTATGCGTCCAAGTAATCCAATCTACCCAAAACTGCGTGATGCCATGCATTATGCTTCATTTATAAGCCTTTACTCAATGAGCACCAATGATCATTTTAGAATGATCGTTTTAACTCGCCGATCAACTTGACATATCCACACTAAATCGTCTATAACATTTTATTTAGAACTCAAAATGACCAGAATCTAATGCCCACATTACACTAGCTCAATTTTCTATATTTTGACAAAATTTGAGATAGAAATAGAGACGACAAGTGTCCATATAATCCAATCTATACCAAACTACGTGATGCCATGCTTCTACTCAATGAGCACCAATGATCAGTTGAGAATAATCATATTAACTAGCCGATAACCTTGGCATGTGTGAAGTAAATCGTCCTTAACTTTTGATTTTGAGCTCAGAATGACAAGAATCCAATGCCCAGGTTAAGATAGATAAATATTCTACATTTGGACATAATTTGAGACAGAAGTAGCGACATCGAAGCATCAAAGTAATCCATTCTATCCCAAACTGTGTGATGCCATGTTATATGCTTCATTTATAAGCCTTTAGTTAATGAGCACCAATGCTCTGTTTAGAATGATTACTTTAACTGGCTGATCAACTTGACATGTCCGCAATAAATCATTCATAACTTTTTATTTAGAGCTCTGAATGATACGAAACCAATGCCCACGTTAAGCTAGCTCAATTTTCTATATTGTGACAAAATTTGAGACAGAAATAGATACGACGAAGCGTCCAAGTAATCCAATCCATCCCAAACTACATGATGCCATGCATTATTTTTCATTTATAAGCTTTTACTCAGTGAGCACCTATGATCAATTTATAATAATCGTTTTAACTGGCCGATAACGTTCGCATGTGTGCACTAAATCGTCCATAACTTTTGATTTATAGCTCAGAATGACGCGAATCTAATGCCCACATTAAGCTAGTTCAATTTTCTTTATTGTAACATAATTTTAGAAATAAATAGATATGACAAAGTTTCCAAGTAATCCAATCTATCCAAAACTGTGTGATGCCATGCATTATGCTTCATTTATAAGCGATTACGCAATGAGGACCAATGATTTGTTTAGAATGATCACTTTAACTGTCAGATCAATTTTACATGTCCACACTAAATCGTCTGTAACTTTTGTTTATGATCACTTTAACTGTCCGATCAACTTTACATGTCCACACTAAATCGTCTGTAACTTTTGATTTATATCTCAAATTGACAGGAATCCAATGCCCACATTAAGCTTCTTCAATTTTCTATATTGTGACAAAATTTTACACATAACTAGATAGGACTAAACGTCTAAGTAATCCAATCTATCCCAAACTGCGTGATGCCATTCATTATGCTTCATTTATAAGCCTTTACGCAATGAGCACCAATGATCATTTCAGAATGATCATTTTAACTCGCCAATCAATTTGACATGTCCGCACTAAATCTTCTATAACTATTTATTTAGAACTCAAAATGACCCGAATCCAATACCCACGTTAAGCTATCTCAATTTTCTATATTTTGACAAAATTTGAGATAGAAATAGAGATGACAAAGTGTCCATGTAATCCAATCTATACCAAACTGTGTGATGCCATTCTTTATGCTTCATTTATAAGCCTTTACTTAATGTGCACCAATGATCAGTTTAGAATAATCACTTTAAATGGCCGATCAACTTGACATGTTCGCACTAAATTTTTCGCAACTCTTGATCCAATGCCCACGTTAAACTAGCTCAAATTTCTATATTTTGACAAAATTTGAAAGAGAAATAGAGATGACAAAGCGTCCAAGTAATCCAATCTATCCAAAAATGCCATGCTTTAATGCCTATGCTTTATGCTATGCTTTGTGCTATGCTTTATGCTTCATTTATAAAAATTTACTTAATGAGCACCAATGATCTGTATAGAATGATCACTTTAACTGGCCACTCAACTAGACATATCCACACTAAATCGTCCGTAACATTTGATTTAGAGCTCAAAATGACATGAATCCAATGCCCACGTTAAGCTAGCTCAACTTTTTATACTGTAACAAAATACGAGATAGAAATAGAGATGACAAATCGTCCAAGTATTCCAATCTATCCAAACTACTTTATGCCATGCTTTAAGCTTCATTTATAAGCATTTACTTAATGAGCACCAATGATCTGTTTAGAATGATCACTTTATCTAGCCACTCAACTTGACATGTCAGCACTAAATCGTCCTTAACTTTTGATTTAGAGCTCAGAATGACACGAATCCAATGCACATGTTAAGGTAGCTCATTTCTCTATATTTTGACAAAATTTTAAACAGAAATAGAGGCGACAAAGCATCCATGTAATTTAATCTATCCAAAATGCTTGATGTCATGCTTTATGCCATGCTTTATAGTTCATTTATAAGACTTTACTTAATGAGCTCCAATGATTTGTATAGAATGATTACTTTAACTGGCCACTCAACTTGACATGTCAGCACTACACACCTGTAACTATTGATTTAGAGCTCAGAATAACACGAATCCAATGCCCACGTTAAGCTAACTCAATTTTGTATATTGTAACAAAATTTTAGACCAAAATAGATATGAAAAAGCGTCTAAGTAATCCAATCCATCAAAAACTGTGTGATGCCATGCATTATGCTTCATTTATAAGCCTTTACTCAATGAGCAACAATGTTAGTTTAGAATTATCATATTAACTTTCCGATCCACTTGACATGTCCGTTCTAAATCGTTTGTAAATTTTGATTTAGGGCTCATTATGACACGAATCCAATGCCCACGTTAAAGTAGCTAAATTTTCTATATTTTGACAAAATTTGAAACAAAAATAGAGACGACAAAGCGTCCAAGTAATCCAATCTATCCCAAACTGCGTGATGCCATGCTTTATGCTTCGTTTATAAGCCTTTAGATAATGAGCACCAATGATCAGTTTAGAATGATCACTTTATTTGGCCGATCAACTTGACATGTGCGCACTAAATCGTGTGTATCTTTCGATTTAGAGCTCCAAAACACACGAATCCAATCCCCACGTTAAGCTAGCTTAATTTTTTATATAGTAATAAAATTTGAGAAAGAAATAGATATGACAAAGCGTCCAAGTAATTTAATATATCCAAAACTATGTGATGCCATACATTATGCTTCAATTATAAGCCTTTACTCAATGAGCACCAATGATCAGTTTAGAATGATCACTTCAACTGGCCGATCAACTTGACATTTCCGCACTAAATCGTCCGTAATTTTTGATTTAGAGTTCAGAATGACACGAATCAAATTTCCACATTAAGCTTGTTCAATTTTCAATATTGTAACAAAAATATAGATAGAACTAGATACGATAAAGTGTCCAAGTAAACCAATGTATCCCTAACTGCACGATGCCATGCTTTATGCTTCATTTATAAACCTTTACTCAATGAGCATCCTTTAACTGATCAATGACATGTCCGCACTAAATCGTCTGAACTTTTGATTTAGACTTTAGACATTAAGCAAGCTCAATTTTCTAGATTTTTTACTAAATTTGAGACAGAAATAGAGACGAAAAAGCGTCCCAGTAATCAAATATATCCCAAACTGCGTGATGTCATGCTTTATGTTTCATTTATAAGCCTTTAGTTAATGAGCACCAATGTTCAGTTTAGAATAATCACTTTAACTGGCCGATCAACTTGACATGTCTGCAATAAATAATCCTTAAATTTTGATCTAGAGCTGAGAATGATTCAAATCCAATGCCCACGTTAAGCTAGCTCAATTTTCTATATTCTAACAAAATTTGAGATAAAAATAGATATGACAAAGCATCCAAGTAATCCAATCTATCGAAAACTATGTGATCCCATGCACTATGCTGTATTTTAAGCCTTTACTCAATGACCACCAATGATCAGTTTAAAATAATCATATTAACAGGCCGATCATTTTGACATGTCCGATCTAAATGGTCTGTAACCTTTGGTTTTGAGCTCACAATGACACGAATCCAATGCCCACGTTAAGCTAGATACATTTTCTATATTTTATCAAAATTTGAGACAAAAGTAGAGACGACAAAGCATCCAAGTAATCCAATCTATCCCAAACTGCGTGATGCCATTCTTTAGGCTTCATTTATAAGCCTAAACTTAGTGAGCACCAATGAACAATTTAGAATGATCACTTTAACTGGCCGATCAACTTGACATGTCAGCACCAAATGGTCCATAACTTTTGATATAGAGCTCAGAATTACACGAATTCAATGCCCACGTTAAGCTAGCACATGTCTCTATATTTTCACAAAATTTGTGACATAAAAAGAGACGACAAAGCATCCAAGTAATCCAATCTATCCTAAACTGCGTGGTGCCATGCATTATGCTTCCGTTTTAAGCATTTACTTAATGAGCACCAATGATCAGTTTATAATCATCCCTTTCACTGGCCGATCAACTTGACACGAATCCATTGTCCATGATAAGCTAGCTCAATTTTCTATATTGTAACAAAATTTGAGACAAAAATAGATATGACGAAGTGTACAAGTAATCCAATCTATCCAAAACTGTGTGATGTCATGCATTATACTTCATTTTTAAACCTTTACTAAATGAGCACCAATGATAGTTTAGAATGATCATATTAACTTGCTGATCAACTTGACATGTCTGCACTAAATCGTTCGTAAATTTTGATTTAGGGCTCAGTATGACACGAATCAAATTCCACTTTAAACTACCTCACTTTTCTATATTTTTGCAAAATTTGAAAAAGAAATACAGACGACAACGCGTCCAAGTAATCCAATCTATCCTAAACTGCGTGATGGCATGCTTTATGCTTCATTCATAAGCCTTTATTTAATGAACACCAATGATCAGTTTAGAATGATCACTTTAACAGGCCGATCAACTTGACATGTCCGCAATAAATCATGTGTAACTTTCGATTTAGAGCTCAGAAACACACGAATCCAATGCCCACGTTAAGCTAGCTCAATTTTCTATATTTTAACAAAATTTTAGACATAAATAGATATGAAAAAGCGTTCAAGTAATCCAATCTATCCAACATTGTGTGATGCCATGCACTACGCTTCATTTATAAGCCTTTACTCAATGAGCACCAATGATCATTTAAGAATGATTACTTTAACTGGCCGATCAACTTGACATGTCTGCACTAAATCATCGGTAACTTTGATTTAGAGCTCACAATGACACGAATGCTGATGCAATCTAAGCAGATGGAAATGGAGAGATATAGAGATGACGGATAGGGATAACAGATCAGAAGTGTGCTCTGATACCAAATTATGCAAGCCTCCCAAGGAATGCACTTATAGATGCGGTTGAGATAGGCTTTGCAAAAGAATGAATGAAAATTCAATATGTTCAAAGGTTGTGGATTGAAGGATCATACAGTAGATGTGGAAAGACTACTGATTTACCTAAGATAGTAGCTTAGATATTACACACTAAGGCTACTAAATGTTGACTGAAGGATATTACACACAAACAATAAGATTAAGAAGAGAATCACTCTCAAGCTTAAGAAAATAAGCTATTTTTATGTGAAAAGTTTAATGATGAAGTTTACAACTGAAAACCTCTATTTATACTGTTAGGAGACAAAAATAGGAGGAGCCTACATCATTAAAATGGTTGAATTTACAAGGAAAGACTTGACCAAAGACCTTGACTTCAGTAACTTTTATTTTGACTATGAATGTAGACACTTTTCCCCCCTTGATGAAGCCAATTTGGACCATTTTTAAGTGAACTCCTTTTGATTTTAAGCAACAAATTGGGCTGGTTGTAATGTGGTTCATTTGCCTCAGTAAAAACCTTACCAAGAAAACCAAATGGGAGAAAACTTCGATAAGGGAAAAAGAGTACAAATTGATCTCATACCCATTTGTATGCTGTCTTGAGCTTGTACTAAAATCATAGTGCTTTTAGGCACTTCTCCATCCAAGCCCAAGTGAATTTGTTGTGCATTCTCCTTGTTGAGCATGCTGCTAATTGCCTCTTTGAGTTTCTTGGCCTTGGCTCGGGTTATTGGTCCAGCTGGTAGTGGAAAAGTTTCTTCATGTTTCACTGGTTCATTCCTAGCCATGAGCTTCTCCTCTTGTGTGCTTTCCATGCTTGTATCACATGTTAAGTTAGCTCAAATTTCTATAATGTGACAAAAATTGAGACAGAAATAGATACGACAAAGCGTCCAAGTAATCCAGACCATCCCAAACTGCGTGATGCCATGCATTATTCTTCATTTATAAGTCTTTATTCAATGAGCACCAATGATCAGCTTATAATGATCATTTTAATTGACCGATCAACTTGACATGTTTGCACTACATCGTCCATAACTTTTGATTTATACCTCAGAATGATACGAATCTAATGCCCTCACTAAACTAATTTAATTTTCTATATTGTGACAAAATTTGAAACAGAACTAGATACGACAAAGCAACTAGGTACTCCAATATAACACAAATTGCGTGATGCCATGCATTATGCTACCTTTATAAGCCTTTATTCAATGAGCACCTATGATCAGTTTAGAATGATCACTTTAACTGACTGATCAACTTGACATGTCTGTACTAAATCGTCCGTCACCTTGTTTTAGAGCTCAGCATGACACGAATCCAATGCCCACGTAAAGCTAGCTCAATTTTATATATTTTGACAAAGTTTGAGACAGAAATAGAGACTACAAAGCGTCTAAGTAATCCAATCTATTCAAACTACTTGTTGCCATGTTTTATGCTTTATTTATAAGCCTTTGCTTAATGAGCATTAATTCTCTGTTTAACAGGCCACTCAACTTGACATGTCCGCAATAAATCGTCTGTAACTTTTGATTTAGAGCTCAGAACTACACGAGTACAATGCCCATGTTAAGCTAGCTCAATTCCATAAATGTGACAAATTTGATACAGAAATAGATACGACAAAGCATTCAACTAATCGAATCAATCCCAAACTGCGTGATGCCATGAATTATTTTTCACTTATAAGCTCTTACTTGATGAGCACCAATGATCATTTTAGAATGATCATTTTAACTGGCCAATTAACTTCTCATCTGCGCTAAATCGTCCATAACTTTTGATTTACAGCTCAGAATGATACGAATCCAATGCTCACATTAAGCTAGTTTAATTTTCTATATTGTGACAAATTTTGAAACAGAACTAGATACGAGAAAGCGTCCATGTAATCTAATCTATGCCAAACTGCGTGATGGCATGCATTATGCTTCATTTATAAGCCTTTACTCAATGAGCACCAATGATCATTTTAACTGGCCGATCAACTTGACATGTCCGCACTAAATCATCCATAACTTTTTGATTTAGGGCTAAGAATGATACGAATGACATGCCCACGTTAAGCTAGATCAAGTTTCTATATTGTGTAAAAATTTGAGATATAAATAAATACGAAAAAGCGTCCAAGTAATTCAGTCCATCCAAACTGCTTGATCCCATGCATTATTCTTCATTTATAAGCCTTTACTCAATGAGCACGATTGATCAGTTTAGAATGATCATTTTAACAGACCGATAAACTTGACATGTCTGCATTAAATCGTCCATACTTTTGATTTATAGCTCAAAATGACACGAATCCTATGCCCACATTAAGCTAGTTCAGTTTTCTATAATGTTACTGAAATTGAGACAGAACTAGATACGACAAAGCGTCCAAGTAATCCAATCTATCCCAAACTGTGTGATGCCATGCATTATGTTTCATTTATAAGCTTTTACTCAATGAACACCAGTGATCTGTTTAGAATAATCATATTTACTGGGCGATCAACTTGACATATCCACACTAAATCGTCTGTAACTTTTGATTTAGAGCTCAAAATGATACAAATCCAATGCCCACGTTAAGCTAGCTCAAGTTTCTATATTGTGACAAAATTTGAGACAGAGATAGATACGAAAAAGCGTCCAAGTAATCCAATCTATTCAAACTATTTGCTGCCATGCTTTATGCTTCATTTATAAGCTTTACTCAATGAGCACCAATGATCAATTTAGAATGAACATTTCAAATGGCCGATTAACTTGACATGTTTGCACTATATCGTCTATAACTTTTGATTTATAGCTCAGAATGACACGAATCCAATGCCCATATTAAGCTAGTTCAATATTCTATATTGTGACAAAATTTGAAACAGAACTAGATACAAAAAATGCGTCCAAGTAATCCAATATAACCCAAACTACGTGATGGAATGCATTATGCTTCATTTATAAGCTTTTACTCTATGAGCACCAATGATCAAAATAGAATGATCCCTTTAAGTGGCCGATCAACTTAACATTTACTCACTAAATCGTACGTAATTTTTGATTTAGAGCTCAGAATGACACGAATCCAATCTCCACGTTCAGCTAGTTTAATTTTCTATATTGTGAAAAAATTTAAAACAGAAATAGAGACGACAAAGCGTCCAAGTAATCCAATCTACAAAATTTGAAACATTTATAAGATTTTACTCAATGAGATTATCAGAATGAAATGCGTCCAAGTAATCCAATATAACCCAAACTGCGTGATGGAATGCATGCTTATGCTTCATTTATAAGCTTAATTACTCTATGAGCACCAATGATCAAAATAGAATGATCCCTTTAAGTGGCCGTTCAACTTAACATTAATACTCACTCAAAATCGTACGTAAATTTTTGATTTAGAGCTCAGAATGACACGAATCCAATCTCCACGTTCAGCTAGTTTAATTGACATTCTATATTGTGAAAAAATTTAAGCTAGCTCAATTTTCAGAAATAGAGACGACAAAGCGTCCAAGTAATCCAATCTATCCCAAACTGCGTGATGCCATGCATTATTCTTCATTTATAAACTTTTACTCAATGAACACCATTAATCATTTTAGAATGATCATTTTAACTGGTCAATCAACTTGACATGTCCGCACTAAATCGTTTGTAACTTTTGATTTATAGCTCAAAATGACACGAATCCAATGCCCACATTAAGCTAGCTCAATTTTTTATATTATGACAAAATTTGTAACAGAAGTAGATACGATAAATCGTCCACGTAATCCAATATAACCCAAAATGCGTGATTCCATGCATTATGCTTCATTTATAAGTCTTTACTCAATGAGCACCAATGATAAGATTAGAATGCTCACTTTAATTGTACGATCAACTTGACATGTCCGCACTAAATCGTGTGTAACGTTTGGTTTATAGCTCGGAATGACACGAATCCAGTGCCCATATTAAACTAATTCAATTTTCTATATTGTGACAAAATTTGAAACAAAACTAGATACGACAAAGCATCCAAGTAATCCAATCTATACAAAACTTTGTGATGCCATGCATTATGCTTCATTTATAAGCCTTTACTCAATGAGCACCAATGATCAGTTTACAATGATCACTTTAACTGGCCAATCAACTTGACATGTCCACACTAAATCATCCTTAACTTTTGATTTAGAGCTCAGAATGACACGAATCCAGTGCCCACTTTAAGCTAGCTCAATTTTCTATATTGTGAAAAAATTTGAGACTGAAATCGGTACAACAAAGCGTTCAAGTAATCCAATGCATCCCAAAATGCCTGATGCCATGCATTATTTTTTATTTATAAGCTTTTACTCAATGAGGACCAATGATTAGTTTAGAACCGGTCATTTTAACTGGCAGATCAACTTGTCATGTCTGCACTAAATCGTCCATTTCTTTTGATTTATAGCTCAGAATGACACGAATCCAATGCACACATTAAGCTAGTTCAATTTTCTATATTGTGAAAAATTGAAATAGAACTAGATACGACAAAGCCTCCAAGTAATCCAATCTATCAAAAATGTGTGATCCCATTCATTATGCTTAATTTATAAGCCTTTACTCAATGAGCACCAATAATCAGTTTAGAATGATCATTTTAACTCGCCAATCAACTTGACATGTCCGCACTAAATTGTCCCTAACTTTTGATTTAGAGCTCAGAAACACCCGAGTCCAATGCCTACGTTAAGCTATCTCAATTTTCTATAGTGTAACAAAATTTGAGACAGAAATATATACGACAAAGCATCCAAGTAATCCATCCATACCCAACTGCGAGATGCCATGCATTAGTCTTCATTTATAAGCTTTTACTCAATGATCACCAACGATGAGTTTAGAATGATCATTTTAACTGGCCGATCAACTTGACATGTCTGCATTATATCGTCCATATCTTTTGGGTTATAGCTCAGAATGACACGTATCAATTGCAAACATTAAGCTAGCTCAATTTAATCAATATATGTGTGACAAAATTTGAGAGAAATAGATACGACAAAGCGTCGAAGTAATCCAATCCATCCCAAAATCCGTGATGCCATGCTTTATTTTTCATTTATAAGCTTTTAGTCAAGGAGAACCAATGAAATCAATGACTTGAATATCCATAACATTTAGAGCTCACAAACACAAGAATCCAATGCCCACATTCAGCAAATAGATACGATAAAGCGTCCAAGTAATACATTCTATCCAAAACTGTGTGATGCCATGCATTATGTTCCATTTATAAGCCTTTACTCAATAAGCATCAATGATCAGTTTAGAATGATCACTTTAACTGGCCGATCAACTTGGCATGTCCACATTAAATCATCTGTAACTTTTTATTTATAGCTCAGAATGACACGAATCCAATGCCCATATTAAGCTAGTTCAATATTCTATATTGTGACAAAATTTGAAACAGAACTAGATACAAAAAATGCGTCCAAGTAATCCAATATAACCCAAACTGCGTGATGGAATGCATTATGCTTCATTTATAAGCTTTTACTCTATGAGCACCAATGATCAAAATAGAATGATCCCTTTAAGTGGCCGATCAACTTAACATTTACTCACTAAATCGTACGTAATTTTTGATTTAGAGCTCAGAATGACACGAATCCAATCTCCACGTTCAGCTAGTTTAATTTTCTATATTGTGAAAAAATTTAAAACAGAAATAGAGACGACAAAGCGTCCAAGTAATCCAATCTGTCCAAACTACTTGCTGTCAGGCTTTATGATTCATTTATAAGATTTTACTCAATGAGCACCAATTATCAGTTTAGAATGTTCTTTTTAACTGGTTGATCAACTTGTCCAATCAATCCAAACTACTTGTTGTCATGCTCTATGCTTCATTTATAAGCCTTTACTTAATGAGTACCAATGATCAGTTTAGAATGATCATTTTAACTCGCAAATCAAGTTGACATGTCCACACTAAATTGTCCGTAACTTTTGGTTTAGAGCTCACAAACACAAGAATCCAATGCCCACATTAAGCTAGCTCAATTTTCTACAGTGTAAAAAAGTTTGAGAGAGAAATATATATGACAAAGTGTCCAAGTAATCCATTTATAGTGTAGCTAAATTTGATACAGAAATAGATACGATAAAGCGTCCAAGTAATACATTCTATCCAAAACTGTGTGATGCCATGCATTATGTTCCATTTATAAGCCTTTACTCAATAAGCATCAATGATCAGTTTAGAATGATCACTTTAACTGGCCGATCAACTTGGCATGTCCACATTAAATCATCCGTAACTTTTTATTTATAGCTCAGAATGACACGAATCCAATGCCCACTTTAACCTAGCTGAAAATTTCTATATTGTGACAAAATTTGAGGCAGAAATAGATACGAAAAAGCGTCCAAGTAATCCATTCCATCCCAATGTGTGTGATGCCATGCATCATTCTTCATTTATAAGCTTTTACACAATGAGCACCAACGTTCAGTTTAGAATGATCATTTTAACTGGCCGATCAATTTGACATGTCTGCCTATATCATCCATAACTTTTGATTTATATCTCAGAATGACACGAATCAATTGCCCACATTAGGCTAGTTCAATTTTCTATATTGTGACAAATTTGAGACAGAACTAGATACGACAAAGCGTCCAATTAATCCAATATATCCAAAACTACATGATGCCATGCATTATGATTCATTTATAAGTCTTTACTCAATGAGCACCACTGATCAGTTTAGAATGGTCACTTTAACTGGCTGATCAAATTGACATGTCGCCACTAAATCATCCGTAACTTTTTATTTAGAGCTCAGAATGGCACAAATCCAATGAAGACGTTAAGCTAGCTCAATTTTCTATATTGTGACAAAATTTGAGGAATAAATAGATACGATAAAGCGTCCAAGTAATCCAGTCCATTCAAAACTGCGTGATGCCATGCATTATTTTTCATTTATAAGTGTGTACTCAATGAGCACCAATGATCAGTTTAGAATGAACATTTTAACTTTCCGATCAACTTGACATGTCTTCACTAAATTGTCCATAAATGTTGATTTGTAGCTCAGAATGACACTAATCCAATACCCACATTAAGCTAGTTCATTTTTCTATATTGTGACAAAATTTGAGACAAAAATAGATACTACAAAACGTCTAAGTAATCCAATCCATCCCAAACTGCGTGATGCCGTGCATTGTTTTTCATTTATAAGCTTTTACTCAATGAGCACCAATGATCAATTTAGAATAATCATATTAACTGGCCGATCAACTTAACATGTGCAGACTAAAACGTCAGTAACTTTTGATTTAAAGCTCAGAATGACACGAATCCAATGGCCATGTTAAGCAAGCTCAATTTTCTATATTTCGACAAACTTTGAGACATAAATATAGACGACAATGCGTCCTAGTAATCCATTATATCAAAACTACTTGATGCCATGATTTATGCTTCATTTATAAGCCTTTACTTAATGATCAACAATGATCTGTTTAAAATGATCACTTTAACTGGCCACTTAACTTGACATGTCCGCATTAAATTGTCCGTAACTTTTGATTTAGAGCTAAGAATGACACGAATCCAATGCGCACATTAAGCTAGCTCAATTTTTTATATTATTATAAAATTTGAGACAGAAATAGATACGACAAATCGTCCAAAGAATCCAATATATACAAAACTGTGTGATTTCATGCATTATGCTTCATTTATAACCCTTTACATAATCACCACGAATGATCAGTTTAGAATTATCACCTTAACTGCCCGATCAACTTGGTATGTCCGCACTAAATCGTCCGCAACTTTTGATTTAGAGCTCGGAATGAGACGAGTCCAATGCCCATGTTAAGCTACCTCATATTTCTATATTATGATAAAATTTAAAACTGAAAGTGCTTTGACAAGTCCTCCAAGTAATCAAATTTTGAGACAAAAATAGATGCGACAAAGCATTCAAGTAATCTAATCCATCTCAAACTGCGTGATACCATGCATTATTTTTCATTTATAAGCTTTTACTCAATGAGCACCAATGATCAGTTTATAATGATCATTTTAACTGGCCGATCAACTTGACATGTCTTCATTAAATCGTCCATAATTTTTGATTTTGAGCTTAGAATGATACGACTCCAATGCCCACATTAAACTAGTTAAGTTTTCTATATTGTGACAAAATTTTAGACGGAAATAGATACGACAAAGCGTCCAAGTAATACAAACCATCCCAAACTGCGTGATGTCATGCATTATTATTCAATTGTAATCTTTTACTCAATGAGCACCAATGATCAGTTTAGAATAATCATATTAACTGCCCGATCAACTTGACATGTCCACACTAAATCGTCCGTAACTTTTGATTTGGAGCTTAGAATAAACAAATCCAATGGCCACGTTAAGCAAGCTCAATTTTCTATATTTTGACAAAATTTGAGATAGAAATAGAGACGACAAAGCGTCCTAGAAATCCAATCTATTAAAACTACTTGATGCCATGCTTTATGCTTTATTTATAAGCCCTTACTTAATAAGCACCAATGATCTATTTAGAATGATCACTTCCACTGGCCATTCCACTAGACATGTCCGCACTAAATCGTCCGTAACTTTTGATTTAGAGCTAAGAATGACATGAATCCAATGCCCATGTTAACCTAGGTCAATTTTCAATATTGTAATAAAATTTGAGACAGAAATAGATACGACAAATCGTCCAAGTAATCCAATCTATACAAAACTGTGTGATGTCATGCATTATGCTTCATTTATAACCCTTTACATAATGAGCATGAATGATCAGTTTAAAATTATCACTTTAACTGGCTGATCAACTTGATATGTCCGCACTAAATCGTCCGTAACATTTGATTTAGAGCTCAGAATGAGACGAATGTAATGCCCACGTTAAGCTAGCTCAACTGTCTCTATTGTTACAAATTTTGAGACAAAAATAGATCCGTCAAAGCATTCAAGTAATCTAATCCATCCCAAACTGCGTGATGCATGCATTGTTTTTCATTTATAATCTTTTACTCAATGAGCACCAATGATCAGTTTGGAATGATCATTTTAACTGGCCGATCAACTTGACATGTCTTCACTAAATTGTCCATAACTTTTGATTTTGAGCTCAGAAGATACGACTCCAATGCGTACACTAAACTAGTTAACTATTCTATATTGTGACAAAATTTTAGACGAAAATCGATACGACAAAGCGTCAAAATAATACAAACCATCCCAAACTACGTGATGTCATGCATTATTATTCATTTGTAATCTTTTACTCAATGAGCATCAATGATCAGTTTTGAATAATCATATTAACTGGCCGATCAACTTGACATGTCCACAATAAATTGTCCGTAATTTTTGATTTAGAGCTTAGAATAACAAAAATCCAACGGCCACGTTAAGCAATCTCAATTTTCTATATATATTTTGACAAAATTTGAGATAGAAATAGAGACGACAAAGCGTCCTAGAAATCCAATCTATCAAAACTACTTGACGCCATGCTTTATGCTTCTTTTATAAGCCTTTACTTAATAAGCACCAATGATCTGTTTAGAATGATCACTTTTACTGGCCACTCCACTTGACATGTCCGCACGAAATCGTCCGTAGCTTTTGATTTAGAGCTAAGAATGACACGAACCCAATGCCCATGTTAACCGAGGTCAATTTTCAATATTGTATTAAAATTTGAGATAGAAATAGATACGACAAAGCGTCCAAGTAATCCAATCTATAAAAAACTGTGTGATGTCATGCATTATGCTTCATTTATAACCCTTTACATAATGAGCACGAATGTTCAGTTTAGAATTATCACTTTAACTGGCCGATCAACTTGATATGTCCACACTAAATCGTCCATAACATTTGATTTAGAACTCAGAATGAGACGAATCCAATGCCCACGTTAAGCTAGCTCAATTTTCTATATTGTTACAAATTTTCATACAAAAAATAGATCCAACAAAGCATTCAAGTAATCTAATCCATCTCAAACTGCGTGATGCCATGCATTATTTTTCATTTATATGCTTTTACTCAATGAGCACCAATGATCAGTTTAGAATGATCATTTTAACAGGCCGATCAACTTGTCATGTCTACACTTAATCATCCATAACTTTTGATTTATTCCTCCGAATGACATGATTCCAATGCCTATATTAAGCTAGTTCAATTTTCTATGGTGTAACAAATTTGATACTGAAATAGATACGACAAAGTGTCCAAGTAATCCATTCTATCCAAAAATGAGTGATGCCATGCATAATGCTCCATTTAGAAGCCTTTACTCAATGAGCACCAATTATCAGTTTAGAATGAACACTTTAACAGGCCGATCAACTTGACATGTCCACATTAAATCGTCTGTAACATTTGATTTAGAGCTCAGAATGACACGAATCCAATGCCCACATTAAGCTAGCTCCAAATTTCTATATTGTGACAAAATTTGAAACCGAAATAGATACGACAAAGCGTCTAAGTAATCCATTCCTCCCAAACTGCATGATGCCATGCATTATTCTTCATTTATAAGCTTTTACTCAATGAGCACCAACGATCAGTTTAGAATGATCATTTTAACTGCTCGATCTACTTGGCATTTCTGCACTATATCATCCATAACTTTTTATTTGTAGCTCAAAATGACACGAATCAATTGCCAACATTAAGCTAGTTAAACTTTCTATATCGTGACAAAATTTGAGATATAACTAGATACGACAAAGCGTCTAAGTAATCCAATCTTTCCCAAACTGTGTGATGCCATGCATTATGCTTCATATATAAGACTTTACTCAATGAGCACCAATGATCAGTTTAGAATGATCACTTTAACTAGCAGATCAACTTGACATGTCCGCACTAAATCGTCCATAACATTTGATTTAGAGCTCAGAATGACACATATCCAATGCCCATGTCAAGTTAGCTCAATTTTCTATATTGCAAAAAAATATCATAAATAAATAGATACGACAAAGCGTTCAAGTAATCCACTCCATCCCAGACTGCGTGACGCCATGCATTATTCTTCATTTACAGGCTTTTACCCAATGAGCACCAAAGTTCAGTTTAGAATGATCATTTTAACTGGCCGATCAATTTGACATGTCTGAACTAAATCGTCAATAACTTTTGATTTGTAGCTTAGAATGACACGAATCCAATTGCCCACATTAAGCTAATGAAATTTTATATATTGTGACAAATTTGAGATAGAACTAGATTCGACAAAGCGTCCAAGTAATCCAATCTATCCAAAACTACGTGATGCCATGCATTATGCTTCATATATAAGTCTTTACTCAATGAGCACCAATGATCAGTTTTGAATGGTCACTTTAACGGGCCACTCAACTTGACATGTCCACACTAAATCGCCTGGAACTTTTGATTTAGAGCTCAGAATGACACGAATCCAGTGCCCACGTTAAGATAGCTCAATTTTCTATATTGTAACAAAATTTAAGACAGAAATAGATACGACAAAGCGTCCAAGTAATCCAATCTATCCAATACTGTGGGATGTCATGCATTATGCTTCATTTATAACCCATTACATAATGAGCACGAATGATCAGTTTAGAATTATAACTGCCCGATCAACTTGACATATCCACACTAAATCGTCCATAACTTTCGATTTAGAGCTCAAAATGACACGAATCTAATGCCCATGTGAAGCTAGTTCAATTTTCTATATTGTGATAAAATTTGAAACAGAACTAGATTCGACAATGCATCCAAGTAATCCAATCTATCCCAAACTGCGTGATGCAATGCTTTACGCCTCATTTATAAGCCTTTACTTAGTGAGCATCAGTGATCAGTTTAAGATGATCATTTTAACTCGCCGATCAACTTGACATGTCTTCACTAAATTTTTGGTAACTTTTGGTTTAGATCTCAGAAACACACGAATCCAATGCCAACGTTAACCAACCTCAATTTTCTAGAGTGTAGCAAAATTTGGGATACAAACTGATACGACAAAACGTCCAAGTAATCCAATCTATCCAAAACTGCGTGATGCCATGCATTATGCTTCATTTATAAGCCTTTACTCAATGAGACCCAATGATCAGTTTAGAATTGTCACTTTAATTGGGCAATCAACTTGACATGTCCGCACTAAATCATCCGCAACTTTTGATTTTGAGCTCAGAATGGCACAAATCCAATGCCCACGTTAAGCTAGCTCAATTTTCTATATTGTGACAAAATATGAGAAATAAATAGATACGATCAAGCGTCCAAGTAATCCAGTACATTCCAAACTGCCTAACGCCATGCATTCTTTTTCATTTATAAGTGTTTACTCAATGAGCACCAATGATAAGTTTAGAATGATCATTTTAATTGGCCGATCAACTTGACATGTCTTCACTAAAGCGTCCATAACTTTTGATTTTTTGCTTGGAATGACACGAATCCAATGCCCACATTAAGCTAGTGAAGTTTTCTATATTGTGACAAAATTTTAGACGGAAATCGATACAACTAAGCGTTCAAGTAATACAAACCATCCCAAACTGTGTGTTTCCATGCATTATTATTCATTTGTAATCTTTTACTCAATGAGCACCAATGATAAGTTTAGAATAATCATATTAACTGGCCGATCAACTTGTCATGTACACACTAAATTGTCCATAACTTTTGATTTATAGCTTAGAATAACACAAATCCAATGGCCACGTTAAGCAAGCTCAGTTTTCTATATTTTGACAAAATTTTAGACAGAAATCGAGAGGACAAAGCGTCCTAGAAATCCAATCTATCAAAACTACTTGATGCCATGCTGATACAAGCCTAGATTCAAGGCTGTATGTGCATGGGCTGTGTGGAGAAGATTAGGTGAGAAACTCAACCTTAGGCTTCTGGATAGGGGTTTTTTGTTTGGTAATGGATGGAAGGGTGAAGTGAAACACACGAGCGATGATGAACCTCGTGATAAATAACAAACTTAGAGCTAGGAGGGCTGGTCTCGACTAGGTTCTAAGCGCACAAGTCTCTTGAGAGAAAAAATTGTAGAAAGAAAATTCGATCTTTATTAATATCAAAAAGCTTGTCAAACTACAATGCTGGAAGGAGCCTTATTAATATGCTCGATAGCTTTACCTTCTAGGGTCGACTCAAGGAAAAATAGAAAACTTAAAAAAGTGCACAAATGAAAAAATTACAAAAGTGAATAACCGAAAAAGGACTTCTACCTAAATTGTCTTTGACTCAAAATGTAAACATTCTAAACCCTAACCTGCAAAAAATAAAAAGGCAAGTATATAAATTGAAAACTTAGCACTCTTATCTATCGGCCAAAAAATGGAAGGTGGCCGACCTTGTGGCATGCACGCGCCTTGCTCCTAGTCTTCGACTTGGAGTAGGGTTAGGTATCGTTGGGCCTTGACCTCTCTTGCTACTAAAGCCCAAGTCTCTGAAGTCCCTTGCATTGTTGAGAAGCCTTTGGACTCTTCTTTGCACTCTTGGCCCAATGTTCTTTGTCGATCATCCTCTAGGAGCTTGTCGACCCACAAGCTGAACTTGTGGAAGACCGCCCTTGTTCTGCTCCTTGTCATTGCTCCTGGTGGCACCACTGGTGCACAAACTTCATCTAGATGCATGTCTTCAAGCTGGTAGCTTATCTGGTCCGAGTCTCTTTGTGTAGATGATGAAATGGTGGTGCAATCGGCTGGATCGGCGGTACTGGCTAGATTGTGCGAAGTGCTGGCCGTATTGTCATCGGAGCCGGCCAAGTTGATCCCAGAGCCGGCGGCATCACTAATTAGGCCGGCGGTGTCATCCATGTCGCTGCCAATAGGGCCAGAGGTTTGGGCCTCTCCGCCGGAAAAATGGATTGGTCCAGCTCGGCTGGTCGTTGGCCCGGCGGTACCACCTTGGCCGGCAGGCACGCCAAATGGCCCGGCTGTCTCGGGCAAGCACTCTGGTCGGCCAGATTGATCTCCTGGCTGGCCATAGATCTGATGCCCTCATCATCCCCTCCCCCTTCAGTACGTTTTGACCTCAAAACTGGTTTATGTGCAAGGAAAGGAGCTAAATCAGTTACGTTGAATGTGTTAGACACATTGAACTCACCTGGAACCTCGATCCGGTAGACGTTGTTGTTGATCCTCTCCAGTACTCTGAATGGTCCGTATCCTCTTGGGGCCAGCTTGGAACTCCTTAGGTTGGGGAACCTCTCCTGCCGTAGGTGTAGCCACACCCAATCGCCTGGTTGAAAAAATCATCTCCCTTCTCCCTTTGTTGGCGTGGGTCACGTACTGCCCGGTCCTCTTCTCCAAATTTTCTGCTACCTTCTGGTGTATCCACTTGATGAACTCCGCTTTGGATGCTCCATTGAGGTTGGTCATCTCTGCTGGTGGTAGTGGCATTTGCTCCAGGGGTGTTAGGGGGTTGAAGCCGTAGACTACTTCAAAAGGGGTCTTCTTGGTTGCTGAGTGCACGGCTCGGTTGTACACAAACTATATGAATGGCAGGCACTCCACCCAAGTCTTGAGGTTCTTCCCTAGGGTAGTCCTGAGAAGAGTCGACAATGTCCGGTTGACTACTTCAGTTTGGCCATTGGTTTGAGGATGGCAGGTGGTAGAGAAGAGCAGCTTCGTGCCTAGCTGCCTCCGGAGGGTCCTCCAGAAGTGGCTGAGGAATTTGGTGTCCCAGTCTGACACGATGGTCCTTGGCACTCCTTGAAGCCGTACTATCTCCCTGAAGAACAGCTCGGCTGTTTGCATGGCATCATTGACATTGGCACATGGGATGAAATGTGCCATCTTGGAGAATCTGTCCACCACTACGAAGATGGCATCTTTGTGGTTGATCTTGGGCAGACCTAGAACGAAGTCCATTGAGATGTCCACCCATGGATGCCTAGGTATGGGCAGAGGGAGATATAACCCCTGAGGGTGCACTCAGGACTTTGCCTTTTTGCAAGTGATGCATCTTGCACAATGGGCTTCTACTGACCTCTTGATGTGTGGCCAGTAGAAGTGCTCCTTGACCACTGCTAGTGTCTTGTCGACACCAAAGTGGCCCATGAGTCCTCCTCCATGAGCTTCTTGGATGATAAGCTCCTGTAACGATCCTTGTGGTATGCACAACCTTCTCTCTCGGAACAAGAACCCCTCATGGATGTAGAACTTGCCATGACTCCATGTGCCACACTCCTTGTAGCTCTCAGAAAAGTCAGGATCATCCTTGTATAGGTCCTTGATGTGCTCGAATCCTAAGACCTTTGCCTCCATGGTGGATATCAAGGCAAACCTCCTGGATAGTGCATCGGCTACCACATTATCCTTGCCCTTCTTGTACTTAATGACGTACGGGAAGGTCTCTATGAACTCCATCCACCTGGCATGTCTCCTCTTGAGATTGGTTTGCCCTCTGAGGTGTTTGAGAGTCTCGTGATCAGTGTGGATCACAAACTCCTTGGACAGCAAGTGGTGTTGCCAAGTCTCCAAGGCTCAGACTAGGGCATAGAGCTCCTTGTCATAGGTGGGGTAGTTCAGTGAGGCACCACCTAACTTCTCACTGAAGTATGCCACTGGCCTCCCTCCTTGGGTTAGCACCGCTCCTCTGCCTATTCCAGAGACATCGCACTCCACTTCAAATGTCCTGTTGAAGTCGGGCAGGACTAGCACTGGTGCATGTGTGAGGCTGTCCTTCAAGGCCTGGAACGCCTTCTCCTGAGCTTCTCCCCAGCTGAATCCCACGTTCTTCTTCACTACTGCCGTCAATGGTGAGGCAATACTGCTGAAGTTGGGCACGAATCTTCTGTAGAAGCTGGCCAGACCGTGGAAACTCCTCACTTGGCTGATGTTTCTCGGTGTTGGCCATTCTTGTATGGCTCGAATCTTCTCCTCATCAACCTGTAAGTCCTGTGAGGTTACAACAAAACCTAAGAAGACAAGTTTATCAGTACAAAAGATGCACTTCTTGAGATTGGCATAAAGCTCTTCTTGTTGAAGGGTTTTACGTACCAACTCAAGATGTGTGAGGTGATCCCTTAGGCACTTACTGTAAACTAAAATGTAGTCAAAGTAAACCACAACGAACTTACTGATGTATGCCCTAAGAACTTGGTTCATAAGGCGCATGAAGGTTCTTGGGGCATTAGTCAAGCCGAATGGCATGACTGTCCACTCGTAGAGCCCTTACTTTGTCTTGAAAGCGGTCTTCCACTCATCACCTTCCTTCATTCTGACCTGGGGGTATCCACTCTTGAGGTCTATCTTGGAGAAGACCGTGACTCCACTCAGCTTATCTAGCATGTCATCCAGCCGTGGTATCGGATGCCGGTATTTGACTGTGATGTTGTTGATTGCTCGGCAGTCCACGCACATTCACCAAGTCCCATCCTTCTTGGGTACTAGCAGCACTGGTACGGCACATGGACTGAGGCTCTCTCGAACATAGCCTTTCTCCAGAAGCTCCTTGATTTTCTTCTCAAGCTCCTTAGACTCCTCTGGGCTCATACGGTAGGCTGGCCAGTTAGGCAGAGCTGCTCCGGGCACGAGGTCGATCGGGTGCTCTATACCGTGTAGGGGAGGCAAGCCTGTTGGTATCTCCTCTGGAAATACATCCTGGAACTTGTTGAGGAGAGCTGCTACTTCAGGAGGTAGCTCTACCTGTTCCTTTTCTACACTCAAAATCTAAAGACCATTAGTAACATTAAATCCTTCGAGGCTAAAGCTCTCCAGACATGACTTGGTTGAATAAGAAAATTTGATTTAATGAGTTTCTTTTTCTTACTCATTTGTTGTTGTAGCTCATGTACCTGGGCAGGTGTGAGAGGAGCTAGGTTGACCTTTCTCTTGTCGTGCACAAAGGTGTAGAGATTGGTTCGGCCATCATGCCTGGTGTCCTTGTCAAACTGCCATGGCCTTCCTAGCAGACGGTGGCCAGCTTGCATTGGCACCACGTCGCACACTACCTGGTCTTGGTATCTGCCCACACTGAATGGCACAGTTACTTGCTCATGAATCTTGAGCTCCACTTTGTTATCGAGCCATCTCAGTCTATACGGTCGAGGGTGCCTTGTCTTCTCTAGACCTAGCTTATCAATCATGTCACTAGCAACGTTAGTGCAAGAACCACCATCTATGATGAGGTTACATACCTTGCCCTTGATGGTGCTCCCTTTGAATGGTCTCTGAGGGGTCTACCATTGTGCTGAGAATGCGCCTAGTAACCAGCACTTCCCCCACATTAGGGTACTCAATGTCACCGTATTCCCCATCTGGTTCATAGTCTTCTTCGTCTTGAGACTCATACTCTCTAGCTTCCGTGATCAGCATGACACGGTTGTTTGGGCACTCCCTCGAGATGTGACCGCGACCCTACATTTAAAGCAAGTGATGTCACGTGATCTCTGAGGGTTAGAAGACTTACTAGGCTCTCTCTGGTCACGGGGTTGCTCAGGAGGCTTGCTCTTAAACCTTGACTCGATCTCTATGCTCTTGCCTTTGTCTATGGGTTTGGGGTTGTTGCTTGGTGCCCAAGGCGTCTTAGGCTTGCTGCGTAGGTCTTGACCCTTATGCCTAATGTGCTGCTCAGCCTGAACAGAGAGGTGGAACAAGTCCTTGAAGTCGTTGTAGATTTGCCTCTCCACCTTACGGCTGATTCTCTCTTGCAACCCATCCAAGAATTGCGCCATCAATGCCTCTTCATCGTCATTGAGCTCCAGCCTGTTCCTTAGCCTTTCAAACTCTTCGTAGTACTCCTCTACTGATCTGGTTCCCTGCTTAAGAGTACGAAAACGTCGTTGCAAATCTCTATGGAAATAAGGTGGAACAAACCTTTGTCTCATGAGATCTTTTATGTCCACCCATGAGTCTACGGGCCTCAGTCTCCTCCTCCTTCGGTCAGAAACCTCACGATCCCACCAGATGAGGGCATTATCCGTGAGTTGTGCTAACTGCCATGGAGAGTCTCCTAGGGCCTGGTTGGTTGTAGTGATCGAAGATGTGATCCATCCACCTCTCCCAATCTAGATAGGCTTCGGGGTCTACTTTTCCCGCAAAACTAGGAGGTGTTAATTTAACATCATGATGAGTTACCCGGTTGTAGGTGTATTCATCTCCATCTTCATGATGTCTAGGAGGCATTCTTGGTCTCTGTTGATTACCATAGGGCTGGAAGCCATCGCCTTTTGCTTCTGGTTGCTGTGGAGGTCCTCTCGGCCTAGGGTGATAGCCGTGAGGCTGTGCAGGTCCTCTCGGCCTAGGGTGATAGCCGTGAGGCTGTGCGTCCTCATCTCCATCCGGCTGGGTCTCCACCTGTTCGTGCCGTGTACTAGAGTGCTCAGTACCCTCAGCATGGTCTTGCTCAGCCCTCACATGCCTTATGGCCTGGAATCCCACCGGTCTCTCCACGCGCACCAACCTCTCGCCGATTGATGCGAATTTTGTTTGGAGTGTGGTGAACATGGCCATCATGGCCTCAGTTGCATCCTGATTTCCTTCTGTCATTGTGTGCTATAAAAGAAAGAAACAAGTTATTCTGCTCCTAAAATTCTATTAGGAGGGTTGTCTTTTATAGTTGAAGTAGAAGTTGCAAAAAGGAAAAATTGAAAAGGAAAATTCTGGGAAAAAGGAAAAACAGAAAAATGAAAACTTCTTGACAATTAATGCTAAAGATCCTAGATTCTTTTTGGTCGATTTTCTTGGTAGTTTTCTATATTTTTTTTTTTTGATTTAACTTAATGGAAATATGCTTTTAATAAAAAGGAAAGACGAAAATTGCAATGCAAGAAAGAATCTAAGCCCTAGTGATGCACGTAGAAGCTAGATACACTCGGTTTGAGTTTTGATGTTATTGTTTTTATTTTTTTTAATGAGACTTAAACTAATGCAAGAACTGGAAACAAGACTAAATAAAGGATAGAAATAACATGGTTTTAGGAGTTTTAAGCTCTGATACCAAAATGATACAAGCCTCGATTCTAGGTTGTACGCGCGTGGGCTGTGTGGAGAAGATTAGGTGAGAAACTCAACCTTAGGCTTCTGGATGGGGGTTTGCTGTTTGGTAATGGATGGAAGGGTGAAGTGAACCACACGAGGGCTGATGAACCTCGTGATAAATCACAAACTTAGAGCTAGGAGGGTTGGTCTCGACTAGGTTCTAAGCGCACAAGTCTCTTTAGACAAAAATTTATAGAAAGAAAATTTGATCTTTATTAATATCAAAAAGGTTGTCAAACTACAATGTTGGAAGGAGCCTTATTAATATGCTCGACAGCTTGACCTTCTAGGGTCGACTCAAAGAAAAATGGAAAACTTACAAAAGTGCACAAATGAAAAAATTACAAAAGTGAATAACCGAAAAAGGACTTCTACCTAAATTTTCTTTGACTCAAAATGTAAACATTCTAAATCCTACCCTGCAAAAAAGAAAAAGGCAAGTATATAAATTGAAAACTTACCATTCTTACCTATCGGCCAAGAAATGGAAGGTGGCCGACCTTGTGGCATGCATGCGCCTTGCTCCTTGTCTTCGACTTGGAGTAGGGTTAGGAATCGTTGGGCCTTGACCTCTCTTGCTACTAAAGCCCAAGTCTTTATAGTCTATTGCATTGTTGAGAAGCCTTTGGACTCTTCTTTGCACTCTTGGCCCAATGTTCTTTGTCGATCATCCTCTAGGAGCTTGTCGACCCACAAACTGACCTTGTGGAAGAACGCCCTTGTTCTGCTCCTTGTCATTGCTCCTGGTAGCACCACTGGTGTACAAACTTTGTCTAGATGCATGTATTGAATCTGGTAGCTTTTCTGGTCCGAGTCTCTTTGTGTAGATGATGAAATGGTGGTGCAATCGGCTGGATCGGCTGTACCGGCTCAACTGTGCGAGGTGCTGGCCATCTTGTCATCGGAGCCAGCCAAGCTGATCCCTGAGCCGGCGGTGTCACCAATTGGGCCGGCGGTGTCATCCACGTCACCGCCAGTTGGGCCGGAGGTTTGGCCTCTCCGCCGGAAAGATTGATCGGTCCGGCCCGGCTGGTCATAGGCCCGGCGGTACCGCTTGGGCCGGCAGTCGCGCCAAATGGCATGGCTGTCTCGGGCAAGCACTCTAGTCGGCCAGATTGATCTCCTGGCCGGCCATACGATCTGATACCCTCATCATATGCTTTATACTTCATTTATAAGCCTTTACTTAATGAGCACCAATAATCTGTTTAGAATGATCACTTTCACTGGCCACTCAATTTGACATATCCGCGCTAAATCGTCCGTAACTTTTGATTTAGAGCTCAGAATGACACGAATCCAATGCCCACGATAAGCTAGGTCAAGTTTCTATATTGTAATAAAATTTGAGACAGAAATAGATACGACAAAGCGTCCAAGAAATCCAATCTATCCAAAACTGTGTGATGTCATGCATTATGCTTCATTTATATCCTTTACATAATGAGCACCAATGATCAGTTTAGAATGATTACTTTAACAGGCCGATCAACTTGACATGTCCACACTAAATCGTCTGTAACTTTTGATTTGGAGCTCAAAATGACACAAATCGAGTGCTCATGTTAAGTTAGCTCAATTTTCTATATTGTGAAAAAATTTAAGAAATAAATAGATATGAGAAAGCGTTCAAGTAATCAACTCCGTCCCAAACTGCATGATACCATGCATTACTCTTCATTTATAAGCGTTTACCCGATGAGCACCAATGATCTGTTTATAATGATCATTTGAACTCGCCGATCAATTTGACATGTATGCGCTAAATCATCCATAACTTTTGATTTGTAGCTTAGAATGACACGAATCCAATTGCCCACATTAAGCTAATGCAATCTTATATATTGTGACAAATTTGAGATAGAACTAGATACAACAAAGCGTACAAGTAATCCAATCTATCCAAAACTACGTGATGCCATGTATTATGCTTCATTTATAAGCTTTTACTCAATGAGCACCAGTGATCAGTTTAGAATGGTCACTTTAACTGGCTGATCAAATTCACATGTCTGCACTAAATCGTCCGTGACTTTTTATTTAGAGCTTAGAATGGCACGAATCCAATGCACACGTTAAGCTACCTCAATTTTCTATATTGTGACAAAATTTAAAAAATAAATAGATACGACAAAGCGTTCTAGTAATCCAGTCCATCCAAAACTGCGTGATACCATGCATTATTTTTCATTTATAAGCGTTTAATCAATGAGTACCAATGATCAGTTTATAATTATCATTATAACTGGCCGATCAATTTGATATGTCTGCACTAAATCGTCCATAACTTTTGATTTGTAGCTTAGAATGACACGAATCCAATGCCCACATTAAGCTAGTTCAATTTTCTATATTGTTGCAAAATTTGAGACAGAACTAGATACAAAAAAAAGTCCAAGTAATCAAATCTATCCCAAACTACGTGATGCCATGCACTATGCTTCATTTATAAGCCTCTACTCAATGAGCACCAAAAATCAGCTTAGAATGATCACTTCAAGTGTCCAATCAACTTGACATGTCCGCACTAAATCCTCTCTAACTTTTGAATTAGAGCTCAGAATGACACGAATCTAATTCCCATGTTAAGCAAGCTCAGTTTTCTATATTTTGACAAAATTTGAGAGAAAAATAGAGGCGACAAAAATGTCCAAGTAATCCAATCTATCCAAAATACTTGATGCCATGCTTTATGCTTCATTTATAATCCTTCACTCAATGAGCACCAATGGTGTATTTAGAATGATCACTTTAACGGTCACTCAACTTGACATGTCCACACTAAATCGTCTATAACTTTTGATTTATAGCTTAGAATTTCACGAATCCAATGCCCACTTTAACATAGCTAAATTTTCTATATTGTAACAAAATTTGAGACAGAAATAATTACGTCAAAGCGTAAAAGTAATCCAATCTATCCAAAACTGTGGGATGCCATGCATTATTCTTCATTCATAAGCCTTTACTTAATGATCACCAATGATCAGTTTAGAATGATCACTTTAACTGGCCGATCAACTTGACATGTATACTCTAAATCGTCCATAACTTTTGATTTATACCTCAGAATGACATGAATCCAATGCCCATGTTAAGCTAGCTCAATTTTCTATATTTTGACAAAATTTGAGACAGAAATAGATACGAAAATGCATCTATCTAATTCAATGTATCCCAACTACGTGATGCAATGCATTATTTTTCATTTATAAGATTTTACTCAATGAGCACCAATGATCACTTTAGGATAATCATTTTAACTGGCCGATCAACTTGTAATGTCTATACTAAATCGTCCATATATAACTTTTGATTTATAGCTTAGAATGATACGAATCCAATGCCCATATTAAACTAGTTCAATTTTCTATATTGTGACAAAATTTGAAGAAGAACTAGATACAACAAAGCGTCTTAGTAAATCTATCCCAAATTGCGTGATGCCATGCTATATGCCTCATTTATAAGCCTTTACTTAATGAGGACCAATGATCAATTTAGAATGATCATTTTAACTCGCCAATCAACTTGACATATTCGCACTAAATCGTCCGTAACTTTTTATTTAGAGCTTAGAAACACACGAATCCAATGCCCACGTTAAGCTAGTTCAAGTTTCTATAGTGTAACAAAATTTGAGACAAAAATAGATAGGACAAAACGTCCAAGTAATCCAATCAATCAAAAATAGAGATGTTAAAATGGGTATATCCACCTCATTTAAACCCAACCCATATAAAACCCACTCCATTTAAACCACAAACCCTATAAAACCCATTTATTAAAAAGGTATAATAGGCTTACTCATTTAAACCCATTTATAATTACACTAACCCATTTAAACCCATTCAAACCCATTTAACCATTTTAATCCATTTTAGGTTATATTTTTTTTCTTCTTGTTTATATTTATTTATAGCCATTATATTCTTAACAAAACAATATTTTAATTTTTTATTTTAAAAATAAGTAATAAATTTATTTATTTGTTAAAAATATTATTTTTATAAATATATTAAAATATTTTTAATAAAATAAAATATTAAATTTTGGCATATGTTTCATAGGAAATTTGAGCTTTCTAATATTTTTAAACGTTATAATGGATAAAGTTACTTCATTTAGAATTCACCCCGTTTGAATTTATTTTCTATCAAGAAATTATTCTACATTTTTGTCAAAAATTAAACATTTTTCATCCAAAATGTGATTCTATATTTTTTTGTCAAAAACGTAATTTAACATTTTCTAACAAAAACATAATTTCGAATTATTCCGTCGAAAACATAATTTCATATTTTACCACCAAAAATATAATTCAATTTTTTCCGCTAAAAACGTGATTCCATAATTTTCTAAAAATGCAATTTCGTATTTTTCTGTTAATTTCATATTTTCCTGCCAAAAATATAATTTTGCATATTCTTGTTGAAAACGCATTTCGCATTTTTTTGCAAAAACATCATTCATTATTTTTGCAGAAGAATATAATTCTGCATTTTCCCGCCAAAACACAATTCCGCATTATCACGTTAAAAATAAAATTTTGTATTTTTACTAAAACATGATTTTTAGTCTTTATTTTCTACAAAAAGTTATTGATTACTTATTATACAATACTTTTTTGAATCATTATTGATTAAACAAAAATAAAATATAACTAGGTTTAATATGGTACCCATTTTTTAAGCAAAAACCATTTTAATAAATGGGTTTTATATGAATACTCATTTAAACCCATTAATCTCAATTCTAATAAATGGGTCTAAATGGGTTTTTAAATTTTGTAAATACCCACTAAAAACCTATTAATAATAAACCCATTTTAACATCCCTAATCAAAAACTGTGTGATGTCATGCATTATTCTCCATTTTTAAGCCATTACTGAATGAGCACCAATGATCAGTTTAGAATCATCACTTTAACTAGCCGATCAACTTGATATTTTCACACTAAATCGTCCGTAACTATTGATTTAGAGCTCGGAATGACATGAATCCAATGCCTAATTTTATCAAGCTCAAATTTCTATATTGTGACAAAATTTGAGAAAGAAATAGATACGATAAAGCATCCAAGTAATTCAGTCCATCCCAAATTGCGTGATGATATGCATTATTCTTCATTTATAAGCTTTTAGTCAATGAGCACCAACGATCAGTATAGAATGATCATTTTAACTGGCTTATCAACTTGACATGTTTGCATTATATCGTTCATAACTTTTGATTTATTGGTCAGAATGACAAGAATCAATTGCCCACATTAAGCTAGTTCACTTTCCTATATTATGAAAAAATTTGAAATAGAACTAAATACGACATAGTGTCCAACTAGTACAATCTATCCCAAACTGCATGATGCCATGCATTATTATTCATTTATAAGTCTTTACTCAATCAACACAAATTATCATATTAGAATGATCACTTTAACTGGCCGATCAACTTGACATGTCTGCACTAAATCGTCTGTAACTTTTGATTTAGAGCTCAGAATGACACGAATCCAATGTCCAAGTTTAGCTAGCTCAATTTTCTATATTGTGACAAAATAAATATATACAAAAAAGCGTCCATGTAATCCAGTCCCCTCCAAACTTCGTGATGCTATGCATTATTGTTCATTTACAAGCATTTACTAAATGAACACCAATGATAAGTTTAGATTGATCATTTTAACTGGAAAATCAACATGACATGTCTGCTGTAAATCGTTAATAACATTTGATTTGTAGATTAGAATGACATGAATCTAATGCCCACATTAACCTAGTTCAATTTTCTATAATATGACAAAATATGAGACATAACTAGATACAAAAAATAGTCCAAGTAATAAAATCTATCCCAAACTGCGTGATGTCATGCATTATGCTTCATTTATAAGCCTCTACTCAATGAGCGCCAAAAATCAGTTTAGAATGATCATTTCAACTGTCCGATGAACTTTACATGCCCACACTAAATCGTCCGTAACTTTTGATTTAGAGTTCATAATGACACGAATCCAATGCCCACCTTAAGCTAGCTCAATTTTCTATATTATGACAAAATTTGAGACTGAAAAAGATATGACAAAGCGTCCAAGTAATCGAATCCATCCCAAACTGCGTGATGCCATCCATTATTTTTAATTTATAAGTTTTTACTCAATGAGCACCAACGATCAGTGATCATTTTAACTAGCTGATCAACTTGACATATCTGCACTATATCGTCCATAACTCTTGATTTATAGCTCAGAATTACAACAATCAATTGTCCACATTAAGCTTGTTCAATTTTCTATATTGTGACAAAATTTGAGACCGAACTAGATACGACAAGGCGTTCAAGTAATCCAGTCAATCCCAAACTGCATGATGTCATGCATTATTTTTTATTTATAAACGTTTACTCAATGAGCACCAATGATCAGTTAATGATCATTTTAACTAGCCAATCAACTGGACTTGTCTGCACTAAAACACTACAAGAAAACACTAAAACTTTATTTTGCGACTACTTTGCGACCATGTGAAATGGTCGTAAAATAGTAGTAAAAAAAAAAGCAGTCGCAAATTTTCGACTGATTTGCGACCTTGGAAATAGTGGTTCATTTTGCGACTAATATGCGACCACTTGTTGGTGATTATTTTTGCGACTAATTTGCCACTGAATTTCCGTAACAAATTTTGCCATTGTTTTGCGACTACATATGTGGTTGCGATATATGTAGTCACAAATCAGTCACAAAATTTTGTGACTGATTTCCTACCACACTTCACGGAGTCACAAATTAGTCACAAAATCTTGTGACAGTTTTACGATTGCGTTTCTCCTGTAGTCGCAAATCAGTCACAAAAAAATTGTGACTGATTTGCGACTACATTGATCCTGTAGTCGCAAATTAGTCCCAATTTTTTGTGACTGATTTGCGACCATATGTATCAAGGAGTCACAAATCGGTGGCAAAAAGTGAGACTGATTTGGTACTGATTTGCGACTACAACTTAATTAGATTTAAAAAATATATATATAAAATTTAAAATTATTATTGAAATAATTTTTATATTTTGAAAATAAAAATATTAATATTTTTTAAATTTAACTTCAAAAGATTTAAATTATTTCAAAATAATTGTAAATTAATTTTTATAAATATAATTTTTAGTAATATTTTTCAAAATTAATTTCAGTAATAATATTAATATTTTGTAATTATAAATAGTAATATAATAATTTATTATTTATGTTTTAATATTAATGTTATTTAATTTTTTATAAATATTAAAATAATAATTTATAATTTATGTTTTAATATTAATATTATTTAATTTTTATTAATTTATAATAACATTATTTCAAAATATTTTTGAAAATTAATCTCCAAAATTATTATTTTTTAATAATATTTTTAAATGTTTAATTCTGAATATTTTCATATATTTATATTTTTTGAACTATTAAATATTATTAATAGTATTTATTAATTAATAATAAATATTATAATATTAAACAAAAAATATGTGAACTAATTAATATAAAATATTTAATAAAAAGAAATTAAAAATTAAAAATTGTAATATTTCTTATTTAAAATTTAATTTACAGAAAAAAAAATTAATTTTCCGACAGGGGAAATTGGAAATCTGAAGGCGAGAATGGGGTCGGGGTCGGAGTCGTCGATGGTTCTCCTGTGCAATCGTTATCCCGCATATAAGAGTCAAATGTGGGATCCGTCCATTGAAAATACCCGAGGAGCATCTCCAAGTTCGAAATCTTCTTTTGGTTTTTTCTATTCAGCTCTTGCATCTTCTGATTTGCTTACAAAATCTGCGCGTTTTGTTGTACAATTAGCGTGTTTGTTCTTGAAGCATTACGTACTCAGGAGAATTGGTTTGCACCCTAGTACGTCTATCCATAGAATGTACGCGGTTCAGGCTGCCGAGTCAATAAAGACGGCCTCGGTCATCCGCAATAGAAGACTACAAAATAACAGAAACAAAAATTAAATAATAAATTTAATTATTAAATTAATTATAAAAATATGTAATAACAAAAAAATTTGAAAATTTTGAAAACAAAAAAAATTTGAAAAATTTGAATTATTTAACAATGGTTGCAAATCAGTCGCAAATTTGCGACAGATTTGCGACCACGTTTAATTTTTGTGACTGATATGCGACCACATTGCCAATGTAGTGGTAAAGTGGTGGCAAATCAGTCACAAATAATACCCTAAACCTTAAATTTTTAGATTTTGATGAATACATATAATTATATAAGATTGATTAATTGATTATAAGTTATACAAAACAATAACATTTACCAAATTTTCAAATAATTTACCTAAAACACTTAACAAGTTTATTTAACCTTATACATCTTATATATATTTCAAATCTTTTGTAAATATGAAATCATTACAAATATGGTTTTCAATATATGTGAGCACTTATAATGGTTAGTAGTTAAATTAATTTGGAAATTCAAGTTTTAAATGTGGAAAATATTTAGGGAAAATGTGAATTTACCATATGTGGTCGCAAATCAGTCGCAAAATTGCGACCACGTGTAATTTTTGAGACTGAAATGCCACCACATTGTCAATGCAGTGGCAAAGTGGTGGCAAATCAGCCACAATTTCTATAAAAAAATCTTAATTATATGGTTATTGGGAATAAATTGAATTATATAAAAATCATATGTACAAAATACATAAAAGAATAACTATATTTATTACATTTCTTCGTCCTCGTCATCATCTAAAGATGAAATATTACATTGAAATTCATCTTCTAGTTCTGCATCTCCGACATCGAAATCAATTTCTTCTGTATGGTTAACTCTATCGACCAACTGATCTACTTCTATCTCTTGAACAAGCATTACCTCTTCATCATTTTCTTGTTGCAAGAAGCCAATCTCGTCTTTGTTTTTTTATTTCCCCAAAATGTTAGATCTTGGATTCATTTTTTCAAAACATTGAGTCATGTTTGTTTTGATGATGATTTAGTGTGCGGATAGGGAATATAACAAACTTGATCTGCTTGAGATGCTAATACATCATTAGTATGTTAACTCTATCGACCAACTGATCTACTTCTATCTCTTGAACAAGCATTACCTCTTCATCATTTTCTTGTTGCAAGAAGCCAATCTCGTCTTTGTTTTTTTATTTCCCCAAAATGTTAGATCTTGGATTAATTTTTTCAAAACATTGAGTCATGTTTGTTTTGATGATGATTTAGTGTGCGGATAGGGAATACAACAAACTTGATCTGCTTGAGATGCTAATACATCATTAGTATGGAAATATAAATTAGTCATATATTTTTAACAATTAATTATATAGTTAATTATTAACGAATATGTACCGATAATAAATAGTTCGTATTTGTAGTATTTCCCCGATGATAAGACATCAACGACGCCATTTTCCAACTTCCGAGAGCGTAGGATCGTACCATTCACATTTAAAAAGCGTGATCTTCAAATTTAGGAATCCGACATACTCAAGTTGAATGATATCTATTAAAATCCCGTAGAAATCAGCTTCCTCAGATGCATCAGAGTAATTGTCTCCCTTCACACAAATACCGTAGTTACATGTCTTTCTCCTTTGTCCATGTTTCTTTGTGTGGAACATATAACCTCTTGTAAAATACATTGGCCAAGCGGACGCTTTATTCATCGGTACTTGAACTAATTCTTGGGCCCATATAGGAAAGACACGTGAATCTGTGGAAGTGCATGAATTGACCTATGATCATATATCAAAATTTAAAGTTAATTAGTATTTCCAAATTAATAAATAAAATATAATATATATGTCAAATAATTAATTAAACATACATAATCCCTAACCCATATGTGGAACTCTTCCTCTCTTTTCGATGAAATGTCATCTTCCAAAAGATATGGATACGTACATCGAATATGATCTTCAAACATGCTACAAAAGTAAATATTAAAAATTAATATATATTTCTTAATACAATGAATTGAAATGTAATAAATGCAATTAATTGTTTTCATTTACCTCTCTAGTAGCCGAAAATATTCACAATTTCGTAAAACATATGCATGTGCATATTTATATTCTTTTTCGGAGAGCCATATTTCTTTATATTTACCATTTGGATGACCCATGTGTGTAAATATATCCGGTACTCCGGGATCCAGATATACAGGCACGTCACCTTCAACGAATCTTGTAGACCTGTTTATATATTATATTAATTACAGTCATATATAATAAAATAATTAATTCATAAACATAACAATTAATTTGGCTACCTGTTTTTCGTGCGTATGTGCGCAGCAAAGTAATGTTCCGAGAATTAAGATATCTCATCATTCACATATGATTCAACAATCGACCCTCCAGCATATCGTTTGTTCTTCGTCGTGCCTTTTAGTATTTTAAAAAACCTTTCAAATGGATACATCCACCTATATCGCATAGGTCCACCCAGTTCAGCTTCGTAAGGTAGATGTACAGGAAGATGCTCCATGACATCGAAAAATGAAGGCAGAAAGATCATTTCCAAATTGCCCAAAATTATGATTATGTTTTCCTTCAGAATTCGGACACGGTTTTGTTGTAATGATCTGGAGCATAAATCAAGGAAAAATCTTTCAATCCCTATATATATATATTAATTACCATCGACAATTAATTAGTACATGCAATTATTATTAATTTTTGGATTTCCAATTAAAAATATATTTATTACTATATTTACCTGATAATGCTAGATGAACGTTCTGTGGTAAAAGTTCTGCAAATATAAAAGGGAGAAGTCTTTCCATAAAAACATGGTAGTCATGGCTTTTCATGCCCGAGAACTTTAGTCCATCCATATCCACACAATTTTCTAAATTTGCCACATAGCCGTCTGGAAATTTGACATCATTTTTTATACATTCCAATAACCGTTCTTTCGCTTTTTGGGTCAATGGAAATATAGGGAATGGAGCATTACCCCGACCATCCACGTGCAACTCTTTTTGAGAGCAAAACTTTGCAATATCCAACCTTGACTTAACTGTATCTTTTGATTTCTCTTTCACATTCATAACAGTATTAATGATGTTATCGAAGAAATTCTTCTCTATATGCATCACATCAAGATTATGTCGAAGGTTAAGATCCGTCCAGTACGGCAACTCCCAAAATATACTTTCTTTGTGCCAATTATGCCAGCTGCCATAACTTTCTTCTTTACTTTCATGACCGTTTCCGCCGCACTCAGATGTTTTTAAATGATTGACAGTTTTTATTCGCTCGTATAAAACTTGTTCTCCTGTAAATGATTGTGGAGGATATTCATTCAAAGCGTGCTTCCCTTTTAAAAAATTTGTTTTATTTTTCCGTAACGGGTGACCATTTGGAAGAAACCTTCTATGACAATCAAACCAACACGTCTTTCTCCCATTTGGTAATTGAAATGCATTCATATCATCCATACAAATTGGACATGCCAGCCTTCCATGCGTTGCCCATCCTTACAACATTCCATAAGCAGGAAATTTTGGTTCAACAATACATCGTATGCATCAACTCCCGTAGACCATAATTCTTTCAACTCATCAATCAAAGGTCGGAGGAATATATCCAGACTAGCACGCAGATGATTTGGCCTCGAATTCAAAATAGTTAGAAACAAATACTCTTTCTTCATACACATCTCCGGTGGCAAATTATATGGACTGATAATCACCGGCCATAATGAATGATTACGAGACATCCCAAATGGATTGAACCCATCAGTACATAAGCCAAGATAAACGTTTCGAGTTTCACCAGCAAATCTAGGATGTAGATATTGAAAATTTTCCACTCTGCAATATCAGATGGATGACTCATTTCTCCGTCTTCTGCTTCATGCTCTGCGTGCCACCTCATTGCCTCTACGGTTTTCTCACTTTGATACATTCTTTTAAGTCTATCACCTATAGGTAAATACCACATACGACTGAAAGGTATTCTCGTCCTGCCCTCGCTTGGCTTATACCGGGGGGAATCGCAAAATTTGCATTTTCCCATTTCTCATCTTCTTTCCAGAAGATCATACAATTTTGAACACACACGTCAATTGTATAAAACGGGAGGCCTAAATTTCGCATCAATTTTTTGGTTTCATAATATGAACCCGTTGCCTGATTCTCCTCGGGCAAATGTTTTGTAAACAGCTCCGCCCAAGAATCCATACATTTTTCTAGTAAATTAAAATCAGACTTGATATTCATGAACCGAGCAGCAAAAGATAACTGTGAGTGCCCTTCATGACAACCATCATACAATGGATTTTTCGCAGCTTCTAACATGTTGTAAAAATTTTGTGCTTCTTCATTAGGTCGTTCTTCTTCATTATAATTATAATTTTCTTCGCTCTGATTATAGTACTGATGATCATCAGTTGTTGTCTCACAAAATGCATCCATCACCATTTCAACATATCTATTACCGGATATACCAAATGTTTCATCACTACTACAACCACGCGTACCTCCCTAATTTCTTTGGGCATCACCCCGACTAGTACTCGTCCCTAACTGAATATTCAGCTCTTCTCTATGTTTATACAAAATATAATAATTTGGCATAAATCCTCGACTATATAGATGACTCCATATTTTCCGTCCCGGAATAAATTTATCATTTTTGCAATTAATACAAGGACAGGAAAACTTACCTTCGCTACTCTGAGCTATAGGTTGACTACTTGCAAAATTCATGAACTACTCCATGCCTTGTGCAAATTCCACCGATATATTTCTTGTTTCATTATCAATTCTTATGTACATCCAATCTCTCGAATTGTTATAATTTCCCCACATGTTTTTTTAAAAAAATTTTCCTTTGATTTTACAAATGAGAGAATGGGATGATGCATATATATACAACATTTTGCCACTACTTTGCCACTGATTTGGCACTACTTTGCGACTACAGCAGTGTAGTCGCTCAAATGTCGTTATACCTAACCCACAAATGTTTTTTATTGTGTCACTTTGCCACCACTTTGTGACTGAAGAGCCACTACAGCACGTAGTCGCAAATTGGTCGTATTTTTAGCGACCAATATGCGACTACCAAGTGATTTTTCATATGTAGTCGCTAATCAGTCGCTTTTTTGCGACTGATTAGCGACTACCTAGGTCAGTCACAACGAAGTCGCATTTCAATCTCTAGTTGGTTGCGTATTGCGACCAAAATGCGACTACACGTATTGGTCACATTTTTGCGACCAATTTGCGACTACTTCTCCGTAGTCACAAATTAGTCGCTAAACCGTGGCAAATATGGTCGCAAAATTTGCGACCACGTATGTAGTCGCAAATCGCAGTCGCAAATTGGCAGTTTTCTTGTAGTGAAATCGTCCATAAATTTTGATTAGAGCTTAGGAACACACGAATCCAATGCCAACGTTAAGCTTGCTCAATTTTCTATACTATAACAATATTTGAGACAGAAATAGATACGACAAAGCATTCAAGTAATCCAATCTATCCAAAACTGTGTGATGTCATGCGTTATGCTTCATTTATAAGCCTTTACTCAATTAGCACTAATGATCAGTTTAGAATGATCACTTTAACTAGCCGATCAACTTGACATTTCCACACTAAATCATCCATAACTTTTGATTTAGAGCTCAGATTAACACGAATCCAATGCCCACAATAACCTTTCTCAAATTTCTATATTATGACAAAGTTTGAATCAGAAATAGATACGACAAAGCGTCCAAATAATCCAATCCATCCCAAACTGCGTGATGCAATTCTTTAGGCTTCATTTATAAGCCTTTACTTAATGAGCACCAATGATGAGTTTTGAGTGATCACTTTGACTGGCCGATCAACTTGACATGTCCGCAATAAATTGTCTGCAACTTTTGATTTAGAGCTCTGAATGAAACAAATCCATTGACCACGTTAACCTAGGTCTATTCTCTATTTTTCGACAAAATTTGAGATGGAAATAGATATGACAAAGCATACAAGTAATCCAATCTATCCAAAAATCTGTCATGCCATGCATTATGCTTCATTTATAAGTCTTTACTCAATGAGCACTAATGATCAGATTAAAATGATGACTTTAAGTGGCCGATCAATTTGACATTTCCACACTAAATCATCCATAACTTTTGATTTACATATCAGAATAACATGAATCCAATGTTCACGTTAAGATAGCTCAATTTTCTATATTTTTACATAATTTGAGACAGAAATATGGAGATGACAAAGCGTCTAAGTAATCCAATCTATCCCAAAATGCGTGATGCCATGCTTTATGCTTTATTTATAAGCATTTACTTAATGAGCACCAATGATCAGTTTAACTAGGTGATCAACTTGACATGTACGCACTAAATCGTCCGTAATTTTTAATTTAGACCTCATAAACACACGAATAAAAAATTCCCACGTTAAGGTAGCTCAATTTTCTATATTGTACAAAAATTTGGATAGAAATAGATATGGCAAAGCATCCAAGTAATTTAGTCTATCCGAAACTGTGTGATACCATGCATTATGCTTCATTTATAAGCTTTTACTCAATGACCACCAATGATCAGTTTAGAATGATCACTTTAACTGGCCGATCAACTTGACATGTCCACACTAAATCGTGTGTAACTTTTGATTTAGACCTAAGAATGACACGAATCCAAATCCCACGTTAAACTAGCTCAATTTTCGATAGTTTGACAAAATAAGAGATAGAAATACAGACAACAAAGCATCCAAGTAATCCGATCTATCCAAAGTGCTTGATGCCATGCATTATGCTTCATTCATAAGCTTTTACTTAATGAGCACCAATAATTAGTTTACAATGATCACTTTAAATGCCCGATCAACTTGACATGTACACACTAAAATCGTCCATAAATTTTGATTTAGAGCTCAGAAACACACGAATCGAATGCCCACGTTAAGCTACCTCAATTTACTATATTGTAACAAAATTTGAGATAACAATAGATACGGCAAAGCGTCCAAGTAATCCAATATATCCGGAACTGTGTTATACCATGCATTATGCTTCATTTATAAGCCATTACTCAATGAACACCAACGATCAGTTTAGAACAATAACTTTAACTGGTCTATCATAT
>JAENJI010000013.1:231449-272391 GCA_018901935.1 Pugionium cornutum | reverse complement strand
ATGGTTAATTCACATTTCCCCTAAGTATTTTCCACATTTAAAACTTGTATTTCTATTCTATAAGACTACTAACCATTAGAAGTGATAACATATATTGAAAACCATATTTTTAATGATTTCATATTTAGATAACATATAGAATGTATATAAGAAGTATAAGGTTAAGTAAATTTGTTAAGGATTTAGGTAAGTTATTTGAAAATTTGGGAAATGTTATTGTTTTCATAGTAATTGAATTTTTTATAACTTATAATCAATAACTCAATCTTATAGAATTATATGCATTCCTCAAAATCTCAAAATTTAGGGTTTAGGGTATTATTTGCGACTGATTTGCCACCACTTTGCAACTGCATTGGCAATGTGGTCGCATTTCAGTCACAAAAATTTAATGTAGTCGCAAATCAGTCGCTAATTAGCGACCGATTTGCGACTACATTCAAAATTTTTGATGCGCAGTCGCAAATCAGTCGCTAATTAGCGACTGATTTGCCACCACATATGGTTAATTCACATTTTCCCTAAGTATTTTCCACATTTAAAACTTGTATTTCTATTCTATAAGACTACTAACCATTAGAACTGATAACATATATTGAAAACCATATTTTTAATGATTTCATATTTAGATAACATTTAGAATGTATATAAGAAGTATAAGGTTAAGTAAATTTGTTAAGGATTTAGGTAAGTTATTTGAAAATTTGGGAAATGTTATTGTTTTCATAGTAATTGAAATTTTTATAACTTATAATCAATTAATCAATCTTATATAATTTTATGCATTCATCAAAATCTCAAAATTTAGGGTTTAGGGTATTATTTGTGACTGATTTGCTACCACTTTGCAACTGCATTGGTAATGTGGTCGCATTTTAGTCACAAAAATTTGATGTGGTCGCAAATCAGTCGCAAATCAGTCGAAAAAATGAGGGAAAACCTCCGTGGTCGCAAAAAAAACTATAAATACACGAAGGTTTTCCCTCATTTTTTCACAAATCTCTCAAAATTTCATTATCAAAATCTCTCAAAATACTTTCTAAACACTTCATAAAAACACTCTCTAAAAATGGCAAGTAGTGGTAGGTCGTTAAGAGGTCGTGGAAGACGATCTTTCGGATCGTCTTCCAGCCGAGGAACCTCTTCGGCCTCCTCGAACCCTTCACCATCCGCTAATAGAGCGGCATCGTGCCTCCCTCCCCAATACAATTTTATCCCTCACTCCGTTCCTGAAACCCAAACACCTCCACGGTTTCAGGAATCAGATGAACATGAGGAGGAACAAATTCCCGATTGCGAAACCGGAACGGATGAGCAGACTATCACTCTTGATAGTTTGTTACAAACTCCAGGCCGCGAGCAGTATTTGACTGTGCTTTCTCCAGAAGCGGCTCCTAATACAATGTGGTAAGAATTTTTGTAAATAATAAATTGTTTTTAATAAATATTTATTATAATTGTAATTATATTAATATAAATTTAAATTTTCTCTGTATAATTGAAATATTAGGTTTGACCGCGATAACGGGGCTATTACTCGTCAAATCGCAAAAATTTTGAAAAATAAATTTGATGGTCCGTACTACAGTTGGACCATCGTACCTCCTGAGAGGCAGGAAAAATATTTCATAGAGTTTGCGGTAAGTTTTGTTTTTTAAATTGTGAACATATTTTATAAAATATAAATAATATATATTAATATTTTCTAATTTAATTTCAAGCAATCGTACACCTGGGATCCTCTGATCACCCCGGTGGTACAAAAAGAGTTCGAGGCCGTCTGTGTAAGACGGATGAAAGGGATGGTGAGCACGGTTCATACAATCGAAAAACGTCCCAGATGGATTTCCCCAAGTTTGTACAAAATTATGATAGACTATTGGGGAACAGAAACATCTACCGAGAGGAGTACGAAATCCTCTCATAACCGCAACTCCGCTCGGGACGGTCTTGGCACGCATAAACATTTATCGGGCCAAAAATCCTATATTCAGGTCCAGCAGGAAATGGTAAGTCAATTTTTTTTATTTAATTAACATTTTTGGTCGTAATTAAATAATATTTTAATATCTGTGAAGGAACATAATTTGGGACGACCAGTCTCAATAGGTGAGGTCTTTATAAAGACTCACACAAGACCGGATGGTTCGTATGTAGATTTGAAAGCAAAACAAATCTGTGAAACATACGAACGAAACATCCAAGAGAAGATGGCGATCGTGGAGGTCGATCCAACAGAAACATCCGATGGAACCTCCCGTCCAATTGAGCTGACTCAAGCACAGAAGAATGAGATCTTCTTACAGGTAAAAAAAATTTTCAAACTTTTTCCTTTTTACATATTTTCCTAATTACAAAATAATTACTTTTATTATATAATTTACGTTTTCGTAATTTTATAGTCATCTGTTCCTGATGAACGAGGCCGTCTTTATGGACTCGGTAGCCTCAACCGCGTACAGTCTACGGTTAGAAGTAGTGGGGTACAAACCCATTCACCCGAGTACGTTATTCTTCAAGAACAAAACGCGTTGATTAAAGCACAAAACGTGAAGATAAAGGAAAAATATGAGAAGATTGAAGAGCTGAACAGAGAAAACCAGAAGAAGATCTCGAGCTTGGAGATGCTCCTCGGATATATCCAACGGACGGATCCCGCATTCGCCTCCTTATTGCGGGATAACGATTGTACAGGGGAACCATCGGCGGCTCCGCCAACCACCCCATTTTCGCCATCAGATTTCCAATTTCCGCCACCGGACAATTAGAATTTGTTTTTATGTATTTAAAAATTTTGTATAATAAATGTTAAATTTTAAATTTGTATATTTTTTAATTCAATATTTATTTTACATATTTTTTCATTTATTATTATAAAATTTTTAATTTATTAATAAAAATTAATAAATATTCTAATAAATATTATAATAATATTTTAAACCAATTATATTAATAGTTAATCTAAATTATTTTATTAATATTTCTAATTTCAAATAATTATTTTTATTATTCAAATTATTTTTCTAAATTATTATTGAAATTTTAATTTTTAAATATTATTTTACATTTTTTTAAAATAATTTAAAAAATATTAATATTATATTTCACTAATATACGAAATTATTTTAGTAGTAAAAATATATATATATATATATATTTAAAATTATTAATATTATATTTTTAATATTATTTTATTAATATTATATTTTTAAATTATTAATATATTATTTCAATAATAAAAATAAAAAATATATTAATATTTTTTTTTAAAATCTAATTACGGTGTAGTCGCAAATTAGTCTTAAATCAGTTGCAATTTTTGCCACCGATTTGCGACTCCTATGCAACTGCGAGCTACGTGCAGTCGCAAATCAGTCACACATTTTTGTGACTGATTTGCGACTTCGGTTCACCTGTAGTCGCAAAACAGTCACACATTTTTGTGACTGATTTGCGACTGCGTTTCACCTGTAGTCGCAAATCAGTCACAAATATTTGTGACTGTTTTGCGACTGCGTTTCTCCTGTAGTCGCAAAACAGTCACAAATATTTGTGACTGTTTTGCAACTGCGTTTCTCCTGTAGTCGCAAAACAGTCACTGTTTTTTGTGACTGATTTGCGACTACGGTTCACCTACAGTCGCAAAACAGTCACAAAAAACAGTGACTGATTTGCAACTGCGGTTCCACCGTTGTCGCAAATCAGTCACAAAAATTTGCAACTGTTTTGCGACTACAAATTTCCCAACCACAACAGTAGTCGCAAAACAGTAGCAATATTTGTTACGGAAATTCAGTGGCAAATTAGTCGCAAAAAAGCGACCACGGTTGTGGTCGCAAATTAGTCGCAAAATACCCACTATGACCGTGGTCGCAAATCAGTCGCAAAATTGCGACTGATTTGCGACTAATTTTTTTTGCGACTATTATTTTGCGACCACGGAAGTGGTCGCAAAACGGTTGTTTTCTTGTAGTGTCTAAATCAAAAGTTACGGACGATTTAGTGCGGACTTGTCAAGTTGATAGGCTAGTTAAAGTGATCATTCTAAACTGATCATTGGTGCTCATTAAGTAAACACGTTGTATAATGCATTGCATCAATGCCCCTGTTAACCTAGCTCAATTTTCTATATTGTAATAAAATTTGAGGCAGAAATAGATGCGACAAAGCGTTCAAGTTATCCAATTTATCATAAACTGTGTGAAGCCATGCATTATGCTTCATTTATTAGCCTTAAACACGTTGTATAATGCATGGCATCAAGCAGTTTTGATAGATTGGATTACTTGGACACTTTTTCATTTCTAATTCTCTCTTTAATTATGTCAAAATATAGAAATATGACCTAGCTTAACGTGGGCTTTGGATTCGTGCGGAGATGTCAAGTTGATCGGCCTGTTAAAGAGATCATTCTAAACTTATCATTGGTGCTCATTAAGTAAATGCTTATAAGTGATGCATAATACATGGTACAACGCAGTTCGGCATAGATTGGATTACTTCGATGCTTTGCCATATCTATTTCTATTTCAAATTTTGTCACAATAATCAAAATTGAGCTAGCTTAATGTGGGCATTGGATTCGTGTCATTCTAATCTCTAAATCAAGAGTTACTGACGATTTAGTGTGGACATGTTAAGTTGATCGAACAGTTAAATTGATCATTCTAAACTTATCATTGGTGCTCATTAAGTAAAGGCTTATCTATTAAGCATAATGCATGGCATAACACAGTTCGGAATAGATTGGAGTAGTTGGACGCTTTGTCGTATCTATTTTTGTCTCAAATTTTGTCAAAATATACAAAATTGAGCTTGCTTAAAGTCGACATTTTGTTCATGTCATTCAGAGTTCTAAATAAAAATTTACGGATGTTTTAGTGCGGACATATCATGTTTATCGGCGAGTTAAAATGATCATTCTTAACTGATCATTGGTTCTCATTGATTAAAAGCTTACAAATGAAGCATAATGCATGGCATCACGCAGTTTGGGATAGATTGGATTACCTGGACGATTTGTCGTCTCTATTTGTGTCTATGATTTTAACAAATTATAGAAAATTATCATAGCTTAACGTGGGCTTTGGATTCGTGTCATTCAGAGCTTTAAATCAAAAGTTATGGATGATTTAGTGCGGACATGTCAAGTTGATCGGCCAGTTAAAAGTGATATTGATCATTGGTGCTCTTTAAGTATAGCCTTATAAATGAGCTACCTTAACGTGGGCATTGGCTTCGTGTCATTATGAGCTATAAATCAAAAGTTATGGATGATTTAGTGCAGACATGTCAAGTTGATCGGCCAGTTAAAATGATCATTCTAAACTGATCATTGGTGCATATTGAGAAAAGACTTATCAATGAAACATAATGCAGAGCATCACGCAATTTGGTATAGATTGGATTACTTGGACGCATTGTCGTATCTACTTTTGTCTCAAATTTTGTCACAATATAGAAAATTAGCTAGTTTAACGTGGGCGTTGGATTCGGGTCATTTTGAGTTCTAAATCAAAAGTTACGGATGATTTAGAACGGAAATATCAATTTGATCGGTCAGTAAAAGTGATACTGATCATTGGTGCTCATTAAGTAAGGTTACAAATGAAGCATAATGGATGGCATCACGCAATTCATGATAGATTGGATTACTTAGACGCTTTTTCGTATCTATTTATGTCTATAATTTTGTCATAATATAGAAAATTGAGCTACCTTAACATGGGTGTTGGATTCGTGTAATTCTGAGCTCTAAATCAAAAGTTATGCACGAATTAGTCCGGACATGTCAAGTTGATCGTCCAGTTAAAATGATCATTCTTAACTGATCATTGGTGTCCATGGAGTATAGGCTTATAAAAGAAGCAAAAAGCATGGCATAACGAAGTTTGGGATAGATTGGATTACTTGGACACTTTGTCGTCTCTATTTCTCTCTCCAATTTTGTCAAAATATAGAAAATTAAGCTAGCTTAACGTGGGCATTGGATTTGTGTCATTATGAGCTATAAATCAAAACTTACGAACGATTTAGTGTAGACATGTCAAGTTGATCGACCAGTTAAAATGATCATTTTTAACTGATCACTAGTGCTCATTGAGTAAAGACTTATAAATGAAGCATAATGCATGGTATCATGCAGTTTGTGATAGATCGGATTACTTGGAGGATTTGTCAAAGCAATTCGTGTCATTCTGAGCTATATATATATCAAAAGGTACAGACGATTCAGTGTAGACATGTCAAGTTGATCTGTCATTAAAAATGATCATTCTAAACAGATCAATTGTGCTCATTGAGTAAAGGCTTATAAATGAAGCCTAATGCATGGTATCCCGCAGTTCGGGACAGATTGGATTACTTGGAGTCTTTGTTGTATCTATTTCTGTCTCAAATTTTGTCACAAGATAGAAAATTGAGCAAGCTTACGTGGTCGTTGGATTCGTGTTATTTTGAGCTCTAAATAAAAACTTATGGACGATTTAGTGCGGATATTTCAAGTTGGTTGGCCAGTAAAAGTGATACTGATCATTGGTCCTCCTTAAGTAAAGGCTTATAAATAAAGCATAATGCATGGCGTCACACAGTTCGGGATAGATTGGATGACTTGTATGCTTTGTCGTATATATTTCTGTCTATAATTTTGTCACAGTATAGAAAATTGAGCTACTTAACGTGGGCGTTGGATTCGTGTCATTATGAGCTCTAAATCAAAAGTTACAGATGATTTAGTGTGGGCATGTCAAGTTGATCGGCCACTTAAAATGATCTCTAAAAAAACTTAAGCTATAAATCAAGAGTTATTCCCGGTTAAGTGCAGACATGTCAAGTTGAGCCACTAGTTAAAATGATCATTCTAAATTGATCATTAGTGCTCATTGAGTAAAGGCTTCTGAATGAAGCATGATGCATAGAATCAATCTATTCAGGATAGATTGGATTACTTGGACTCTTGGTCATATCTATTTTTGTCTCAAATTTTGTAACAATATAGAAAATTGAACTAGGTTAATGTGGGCATTGGATTTGTATCATTATGAGCTCTAAATCAAAATTTACAAATGATTTAGTGTGGACATGTCAAGTTGATCTACCAGTTAATATGATCATTCTAAAATTATTATTGGTGCTCATTAGGTAAAGGAATATAAACGAACCATAATGCATGGCATCACGCTGTTCGGGATCCATTGGATTTATTGGACGCTTTGTCGTATCTATTTCAGTCTCAAATTTAGTCACAATATAGAAAACTAAGATAGCTTAACGTGGGCATTGGATTCGTGTCATTATGACCTCTAAATCAAACGTTACGGAGGATTTAGTGCTGACATGTTAAGGTCATCGGCTAGTTAACTGGCCGATCAACTTGACATGTCGACTATAAATCGTCCGTAAATTTTGATTTAGCAATCAGATTGACACGAATCCAATGCCCACATTAAGCTAGCCCAATTTTCTATATCTCGACAAATTTGAAACAGAAGTAGAGACGACAAAGCGTCCAAGTAATCCAATCTATCCAAGCTGCTTGGGGCCTTGCTTTATGCTTCATTTATGAGACTTTACTTAATGAGCACCAATAATCTGTATAGAATGATCACTTTAAGTGGCCACTCAACTTGACATGTCCCCACTAAATCGTCCGTAACTTTTGATTGAAAGCTCATAATGACACGAATCCAATGCCAACGTTAAGCTAGCTAAATTTTCTATATTTTAACAAAATTTGAGACTGAAATAGATACGACAAAGCGTCCAAGTAATCCAATCTATCGAAAAATATGTGATGCCATGCATTAAGCGTCATTTATAAGCCTTTAATCAATGAGCGCTAATGATCAGTTTAGAATAATCATATTAACTAGCCGATCAAGTTGACATGTCCGCATTAAATTGTCCGTAACTCTTGATTTTGAGCTCATAAAGACACAAATCCAATGCCCACGTTAAGCTAGATAAATTTTCTATATTTTGACAAAATTGGAGATAGAAGTAGAGATGACAAATCGTCCAAGTAATCCAATCCATCCCAAACTGTGTGACTCCATTCTTTAGGCTTCATTATAAGCATTTATTTAATGAGCACCAATGATCAGTTTAGAATGATCACTTTAACTGCCTATAAACTTTTGATTTATAGTTCAGAATGACACGAAATCAATGTCCACGTTAATCTAGCTCAATTCTCTATACTTTGAAATAATTCGAGACAGAAATAGAGACGACAACGCGTCCAAGTAATCCAATCTATCCCAAACTGCGTGATGCTATACTTTATGCTTCATTTATAAGCCTTTACTTAATGAGCACCAATGATCACTTTAAAAGGCTGATCAACTTGACATGTACGCACTAAATCATATGTAACTTTTGATTTAGACCTCAAAAACACACAAATCAAATGCCCACGTTAAGCTTGCTCAATTTTCTATATTGTAACAAAATTTGAGATAGAAATAGATATGAAAAAGCGTCCAAGTAATACAATATATCCAAAAAACAAGTGTGATGCCATGCATTATGCTTCATTTATAAGTTTTTACTCAATGAGCACCAATGATCAGTTTAGAATGATGACTTTAACTAGCCGATTAACTTCAATCGTCCATAACATTTGATTTAGAGCTTGGAATGACACGAATGCATAGTCCACGTTAATTTAGCTCAATTTCAATATTGTGACAAAATTTAAGACAGAAATATATACGAAAAAGCGCCCAAGTAATCCAATCCATCATAAAGTGCGTGATGCCATGCATTATTTTTCATTTATAATCTTTTAATCAATGAGTTCCAATGATCAGTTTAGATTGATCATTTTAACTGTCCGATCAACTTGTCATGTCTGCACTAAATCATCCATAACTTTTGATTTATAGCTTAGAATTTTACAAATCCAATGCCCATATTAAACTATTTCACTTTCCAGTATTGTGACAAAAACTAAGAAAGAACTAGATATGACTAAGCGTCCAAGTAATCCAATCTGAACAATGCCTTGCTTTATGGTTCATTTATTAGCGTTTATATATTGAGCACCAATGATCAGTTTAGAATAATCACTTTAACTGGCCGATCAACTTGATATCTCCGCACTAAATCGTCCGTATCTTTTGATTTAGAGCTCAGAAGACACAAATCCATTGCGCACGTTAAGCTAGCTCAATTTTCTATATTTATCAAAATTTGAGATAGAAATGCCACGACAAAGCGTCCAAGTAATCCAATCTATCGAAAAGTATGTGATGTCATGCATTATGCTTCATCTATAAGCCTTTACTCAATTACCACCAATGAGAAGTTTATAATGATGACTTTAACTGGCCAATCAACTTGACACATCCGCACTAAATCGTCCATAACTTTTGATTTAGAGCTCACAATGACACGAATATATTGCCCATGTTAAGCTAGCTCAATTATCTATAATTTGACGAAATTTGCGACAGAAATAGAGACAACAGTGCATCCAAATTATCCAATCTATCCAAACTGCTTGATTCCATGCATTATGATTCAATTATAAGCATTTACTTAATGAGCACCAATGATCAGTTTAAAATGATCACTTTAACTAGCCGATCAACTTGAAATTTCCATACTAAATTGTCCCTAACTTTTTATTTAGAGCTCTGAATGACACGTATCCAATGCGCACATTAAGGTAGCTCAATTTTCTATATTGTGATAAAATTTGAGACAAAACTAGATATGACAAAGCGTCCAAGTAATCCAATCTATCCAAAACTGTGTGATGCCATGCAATATACTTCATTTATAATGCTTTACTCAAAGAGCACAATTGATAAGTTTTGAAAGATCACTTTAACTTGCCGACCCAATTGACATGTCTGAACTAAATCTCCCGTAACATTTGATTTAGAGCTAGAAATGACACGAATTCAATGCCCACATTAAACTAGCTCAATTTCTATATTGTGGCAAAATTTAAGATAAAAATAGATATGACAAAGCGCCCAAGTAATCCAATCAATCCTAAAGTGCGTGATGCCATGCATTATTTTTCATTTATAAGCTTATACTCAATGAGAACCAATGATCAGTATAGAATGATCATTTTAACTATCCGATGAACTTGTCATGTATGCACTAAATCGTCCATAACTTTTGATTTATTGCTAAGAATTATACGAATCCAATGCTCATATTAAGCTATTTCAATTTTCAATATTGTGATAAAATTTGAGTCAAAACTAAATACGGCATAACGTCTAAGTAATCCAATCTATCCAAACTGCATAATGCCATGCTTTATGCTTCATTTATAAGCATTTACTTAATGAGCACCAATGATCAGTTTAGAATAAGCACTTTAACTGTGATCATTTTAGCTCCCCTATCAACTTGACATGTCTGCACTAAATCGTATGTAACTTTTGATTTAGAGCTCTGAATGACACGAATCCAATGCCCACGTTAAGCTAGCTCAATTTTCTATATTGTAACAAAATTCGAGACATAAATGATATGACAAATCGTCCAAGTATTCCAAGCTATCAAAAACTGAATGCTGACTTTAACTGGCCGATCAACTTGACATGTCCGCACTAAATTTTCTATATTTTGAGAAAATTTGAGATAGAAATAAACACGACAAAGAGTACAAGTAATCCAATCTATCCAAACTGTTTGAGGCCATGCTTTATGCTTCATTTATAAGCTTTTACTTAATTAGCACCAATGATCTGTATAGAATGATCACTTTAACTGGCCACTTAACTTGATATGTTTGCAATAAATCGTTCGTAACTTTTAATTTAGAGCTCATAATGACACAAATCCAATGCCCATGTTAAGCTAGTTCAATTTTCTATGTTTTGACAAATTTGAGGCAGAAATAGAGACCACAAAGCGTCCAAGTAATCCAATCTATCGAAAACTGTTTGATGCCATGCATTATGCTTCATTAATAAAGTTTTACTCAATGAGCACCAATGATCAATTTTGAATAATCATTTTAATTGGGAGATAAATTTGACAATCGAGGTCAGATTGATCGACCAGTTAATATATTTATTCTAAATAGATCATTGGTGCTCATTGAATAAAAGCTTTTAAATGAAGCATAATGCATGGCATCACGCAGTTTAGGATAGATTGGATTAGTTGGATGCTTTGTCGAATGTAGTTCTGTCTCAAATTTTGTCACAATAAAGAAACTTGAGCTAGCTTAATGTGGGCTTTGGATTCGTGTCATTCTGAGCTCTAAATCAAAAGTTACGAATGATTTAGTGCAGACATGTCAAGATGATCGGCCAGTTAAAGTGAACATTCTAAATTGATCATTCGTGCTCATTAAGTAAAGGCTTATAAATGAAGTATAATGCATGACATCACACAGTTTTGGATAGATAGATTACTTGGACGCTTTGTCGTATCTATTTTTGTATCAAGTTTTGTTTCAATATTGAAAACTGAGCAAGCTTAACGTGTGCATTGGATTTGTGTCATTCTGAGCTCCAAATCAAAACTTACGGACGATTTAGTGTAGACATGTCAAGTTGAGTGGCCAGTTAAAGTGATCACTCTAAACAGATCATTGTTGCTCATTAAGTAAAGGCTCATAAAAGAAGCATAATGCATGGCATTAAGTAGTTTTGATAGATTGGATTGCTTGGATGCTTTGTCATCTTTCTTTCTGTCTCGAATATTGTCAAAATATAGAAATTCGGGCTTGCTTAACGAGGGCATTGGATTCGTGTCATTCGGAGCTCTAAATTAAAAGTTATAGAAGATTTATTGTGGATACATCAAGTTACTCAGTATGTTAATATGCTTATGTTAAACCGATCATTGGTGCTCATTGAGTAAAGGCTTATAAATGAAGCATAATGCATGGCATAACACAATTTGGGATAAATTGGATGACTTGGACGCTTTTTGGATCTAGTTTTGTCTCAAATTTTGTCACAATATAGAAAATTGAAGTAGCTTAATGTGAGCGTTGGATTCGTGTCATTATGAGCTACAAACCAAAATTTATGGACGATATAGTGTAGACATATCAAATTGATTGGCTAGTTAAAATGATAATTCTGAACTGATTATTGGTTCTCATTGAGTAAATGCTTATAAATGAAGAATAATGGATGGCATAACGCAGTTTGGGATGGACTGGATTACTTGAACACTTTGCCGTATCTATTTATTTTTCAAATTTTGTTAAAATATAGAAAATTGAGCTAGCTTAACGTGTGCTTCGAATTCATGTCATTCAGAGCTCTAAATCAAAAGTTACGGACGATTTAGTGAGGACATGTCAAGTTGATCGGCCAGTTAAAGTGATTATTCTAAACTGATCATTGGTGCTCATTGAGTAAAGGCTTATATATGAAGCATAAGGCATGGCATCACGTAGTTTGGCATAGACTGGATTACTTGGACGTTTGTCGTATCTAGTTCTGTCTCAAATTTCGTCACAATATAGAAAATGGAACTAGTTTAATGTGGGCAATTGATTGTTGTCATCCTGAGCTATAAAACAAAGGTTATGGACGATATATTGCAGACATGTCAAGGTAATCGGCCAGTTAAAATGATCATTGTAAACTGATCGTTGGTGCTCATTGAGTAAAGGCTTATAAATGAAGCATAATGAATGGCATCACACAGTTTTGGATAGATTGGATTACTTGGACGCTTTGTCATATCTCTTTCTATCTCAAGTTTAGTTACAATATAGAAAATTGAGCTAGCTTAACGTGGGCATTGAATTTATGTCATTCCGAGCTCCAAATAAAAAATTACGGACGATTTAGTCAGACATGACAAGTTGATCGGCCAGTTAAAGTGATCATTCTAAAGTGATCATTGGTGCTCATTGAGTAAAGGCTTATAAATGGAGCATAATGCATGGCATCACACAGTTTTGGATAGATTGGATTACTTGGACGCTTTGTCATATCTATGTCTATCTCAAATGTTCTCACAATATAGAAAATTGAGGTAGCTTAAAGTGGGCATTGGGTTCGTGTCATTCTGAGCTTTAAATCAAAAGTAATGGACGATATAGTGCAGAGATATCAAGTTGATCGGCTAGTTAAAGTGATTATTCTAAACAGATCATTGGTGCTATTTGAGTAAAGGCTTCTAAATGAAAAATAATCCATGGCATCACACAGTTTGGGATGGATTGGATTACTTGGACGCATTGTCATATCTATTTCTGTCTCAAATTTTGTTACAATATAGAATTTGAGCTAGCTTAACGTGGTAGAATTTGAGCTAGCTTAACGTGGGCATTGGATTTGTGTCATTTTAAGCTCCAAATCAAAAGTTACGGTTAATTTAGTACAGACATGTCAAGTTGAGTGGCCACTTAAAGTGATAATTCCTAACATATCTTTGATGCTCATTAAGTAAAAGCTTATAAATGAAGCATAGCGCATGACATCCCGCAATTTTGGATATATTGGATTACTTGGACGCTTTTTCGTATCTATTTCTGTAGCAAGCTTTGAAACAGTATAGAAAATTCAGCTTGCTTAACGTGGGCATTGGATTTGTGTCATTCTGAGCTCCAAATCAAAAATTACGGACGATTTAGTGAGAACATGTCAAGTTGAGTGGCCAGTTAAAGTGATCAATCTAAATAGATCATTGTTGCTCATTAAGTAAAGGATTATAAATGAAGCATAAAGGATGTCATTAAGTATTTTGGATAGATTGAATTACTTGTACGCTTGGTCGTCTCTATTTCTCTCAAATTCTGTCACAATATAGAAAATTGAGCTAGCTTAACGTGGTCATTGGATTCGTGTCATTCTGAGCTTTAAATCAAAATTTACGGGGGATTTAGTGCAGACATGTCAAGTTGTTCGGCCAATTAAAGTGATCATTCTAAACTGATCATTGGTGCTCATTGAGTAAAGGCTTATAAATGAAACATAATGCATGGTATCACGCAGTTTGGGATAGATTGGATTACTTGGACGCTTTGTCGTATCAAGTTCGGCCTCTAATTTTGTCACAATATTATGGACGTGGGCAATTGATTGTTATCATTCTAAGCTATAAATCAAATGTTATGGACGACATAGTGCAAACATGTAAAGGTGTTCGGCCAGTTAAAATGATCATTCTAAACTGATCGTTGTTGCTCATTGAGTAAAAGCTAATAAATGAAGAATAATGCATGGCATCACACAGTTTGGGATGGAATGGATTACTTGGACGCTTGTCGTATCTATTTCTATCTCAAATTTTGTCACAATATAGAAAATTGAGCTAGCTTAAAGTGGACATTGGATTTGTGTCATTCTCAGCTCCAAATCAAAAGTTATGGATGATTTAGTGTAGACATGTCAAGTTGAGTGGCCAGTTAAAGTGATCATTCTAAATAGATCTTTGTTGCTCATTAAGTAAAGGCTTATAAATGAAGCATAATGCATGGCATTAAGTAGTTTTGATAGGTTGGATTACTTGGATGCTTTGTCGTCTTTTTTGTCTCAAATTTTGTCAAAATATAGAAATTTGGGCTTTCTTAACGAGGGCATTGGATTCGTGTCATTCGGAGCTCTAAATTAAAAGTTACAAACGATTTAGTGTGGACACATCAAGTTAATCGGCATTTTAATATGCTTATGTTAAACTAATCATTGGTGCTCATTGAGTGAATGCTTATAAATGAAGCATAATGCATGGCATCACACAATTTCAGATAAATTGGATTACTTGGACGCTTTTTTGGATATAGTTTTGTCTCAAATTTTGTCACAATATAGAAAATTGAAGTAGCTTAATGTGGGCGTCGGATTCGTGTCTTTCTAAGCTACAAATCAAAATTTATGTACGATTTAGTGTAGACATATCAAATTGATCGGTTAGTTAAAATGATCATTCTAAACTGAACATTGGTGCTCATTGAGTAAAGGCTTATAAATATAGCATAATGCATGGCATCACGGAGTTTGGGATAGACTGGATTACTTGGACGTTTTGTCGTATCTAGTTCTGTCTCAAATTTTATCACAATATAGAAAATTGAACTAGTTTAATGTGGGCAATTGATTGTTGTCATTCTGAGCTATAAATCAAAGGTTATGGACGATAGATTGCATACATGTCAGGTCATCGGCCAGTTAAAATGATCATCGTAAACTGATCGTTGATGCTCATTGAGTAAAGGCTTATAAATGAAGCATAATGCATGGCATCATATAGTTTTGGCTAGATTGGATTACTTGGACGCTTTGTCATATCTCTTTCTTTCTCAAGTTTTGCTACAATATAGAAAATTGAGCTAGCTTAACGTGGACATTGGATTTGTGTCATTCCGAGCTCCAAATCAAAAATTACGGATGATTTAGTCAGACATGACAAGTTGATCGGCGAGTTAAAGTGACCATTCTAAACTGATCATTGGTGCTCATTGAGTAAAGGCTTATAAATGGAGCATAATGCATGGCATCACACAGTTTTGGATAGATTGGATTACTTGGACGCTTTGTCATATCAATTTCTATCTCAACTTTTCTCACAATATAGAAAATTGAGCTTGCTTAACGAGGGCATTGGATTTTTGTCATTCTGAGCTCCAAATCAAAAGTTACGGATGATTTAGTGAGAACATATCAAGTTGAGTGGCCAGTTAAAGTGATCATTCTAAACAGATCATTGTTACTCATTAAGTAAAGGCTTATAAATGAAGCATAAAGGATGGCATCAAGTAGTTTGGATAGATTGAATTACTTGTATGCTTGGTCGTCTCTATTTCTCTCTCAAATTTTGTCACAATATAGAAAATTGGGCTTGTTTAATGTTGGAATTGGATTCGTATCATTCTGAGCTCTAAATTAAAAGTTACGGACAATTTAGTGTGGACATGTCAATTTGATCGGCAGGTTAATATGATTACTCTAAACTGATCATTGGTGCTCATTGAGTGAAGGCTTATAAATGAAGCATAATGCATGGCATCAAGCAATTTGGGTTAGAATGGATTACTTGGACGCTTTTTCGTATCTAGTTCTGTATTAAATTTTGTCACAATATACAGAATTGAACAAGCTTAATGTGGGTATATGATTCATGTCATTTGGAGTTACAAATCAAAATTAATGGACGATTTAGTGTGGACATATCAAATGGATCGGCTGGTTAAAATGATCACTCTAAACTGCCTATTGGTGATCATTGCGTAAACGCTTATAAATGAAGAATAATGCATGGCATCACGTAGTTTGGGATGGAATCGATTACTTGAATGCTTTATATTATCTATTTACTTTTGAAATTTTGTCACAATATAGAAAATCGAGCTAGCTTAACGTGGGCATTGGATTTGTGTCATTCTGAGCTCTAAATCAAAAGTTACAGACGATTTAGTGCATACATGTCAAGTTGAGTGGCCAGATAAAGTGATCATTCTAAATCGAACATTGGTGCTCATTGAATAAAGGCTTATAAATGGAGCATAATGCATGGTATCGCACAATTTTGTATAGATTGGATTACTTGCACGCTTTTGTCCTATCTATTTCTGTCTCCAATTTTGTTACATTATAGAAAATTGAGCTAGCTTAACATGGGCAATTGATTGTTGTCATTCTAAGCTCTAAATCAAGTGCTATAGTGCAAACATGTCAAGGTGTTCGGCCTGTTAAAATGATCATTCTAAACTGATCGTTGTTGCTCATTGAGTAAAAGCTTATAAATGAAGAATAATGCACGGCTTCACACAGTTTGGGATGGAATGGATTACTTGAACGCTTGTCGTATCTATTTCTATCTCAAATATTGGCACAATATAAAAAATTGAGCTAGCATAAAGTGGGCATTGGATTCGTGTCATTATGGGCTATAAATCAAAAGTTACATACGATTTAGTGTGGACTTGTCAAGTTGATTGGCCAGTTAAAGTGATCATTCTAAACTGAACATTGGTGCTCATTGAGTAAAGGCTTATAAATGGAGCATAATGCATGGCATCGCACAGTTTTGGATAGATTAGATTACTTGCACGGTTTTGTCGTATCTATCTCTGCCTCAAATTTTGTTACACTATAGAAAATTGAGCTACCTTAACGTGGGCATTGGAGTCGTGTGTTTCCGAGCTCTAAATCAAAAGTTACAGACGATATAGTGCAGAACTGTCAAGTTGATCGGCGAGTTAAAATGATCATTCTAAGCTGATCATTGGTGCTCATTAAGTAAAGGCTTATAAATGAGGCATAAAGCATGGCATCACGCAGTTTTTGATAGATTGGATTAATTGGACGTTTTGTCGTATCTAGTTCTATTCGAAGTTTTGTCATAATATACAAAATTAAACAAGATTAATGTGTGCAGTAGATTCGTGTCATTCTGATCTATAAATCAAAAGTTATGGACGATTTCGTGCAGACATTCCAAGTTGATCGGCTAGTTAAAATGATCATACTAAACTGATAATTTGTGCTCATTGAGTAAAGGCTTATAAATGAAGCACGATGCATGGCATCACACCGTTTGCGATGGATTGGATTACTTGGACGTTTTGTCGTATTTATTTCTATATAAAATTTTGTCAGAACGTAGAAAATTGAGTTAGCTTAAAGTGGGCATTGGATTCGTGTCATTCTGAGGTCTAAATCAAAAGTTACGCATGATTTAGTGCGGACATGTCAAGTGTATCGGCTAGTTAAAGTGATCATTCTAAACTGATCATTGGTGCTCATTGACTAAAGGCTTATAAATGGAGCATAATGCATGGCATCACCCAGTTTTGGATAGATTGGATTACTTGCACGCTTTTGTCGCATCTATTTCTGTCTTAAATTTCGTTACGCTATAGAAAATTGAGCTAGCTTATCGTGGGCATTGGATTCGTGTGTTTCGGAGTTTTAAATCAAAAGTTACGGACGATTTAGTTCGGACATGTTAAGTTGATCGGCGAGTTAAAATGATCATTCTAAACTGATCATTGGTGCTCATTGAGTAAAGGCTTATAAATGAAGCATAATGCATGGCATCACACAGTTTGGGCTAGATTGGATTACTTGGACGATTTGTCGTATATATTTATATCTCAAATTTTATCACAATATAGAATATTGATATAGCTTAATGTGAGGCATTGGATTCGTGTCATTCCGAGCTCTAAATAAAAAGTTATGGACGATATGGTGTAGACATGTCAACTTGATCGGCCAGTTAAACTGATCATTCTAAACTAATCATTGTTGCTCATTTAGTGAAGGCTTATAAATGGAGCATAATGCATGGCATCACATAGTTTTGGATAGATTGGATTACTTGGATGCTTTTGTCATATCTATTTCTATCACAAATTTTGTTACACTATAGAAAATTCAGCTAGCTTAACGTGGCATTAGATTCGTGTGTTTCTGAGCCCTAAATCCAAAGTTACAGACGATTTATTACGGATATGTTAAGTTGATCGGCCAGTTAAACTTATCATTCTAAACTGATCATTGTTGCTCATTGAGTGAAGGCTTATAAATGAAGAATAACGTATGACATCACACAATCTTGGATAAATTGGATTACTTGCACCCTTTGTCGTATCTATTTCTGTCTCAACCTTTTTTAAATATAGAAAATTGAGGAAGCTTATCGTGGGAATTGGATTTTGTCATTCTGAGCTGCAAATCCAAAGTTACGGACGATTCAGTGCGGACATGGGAAGTGTAGTGGCCAGTTAAAGTGATCATTCTAGATAGATCATTGTTGCGCATTAAATAAAGGCTTATAAATGAAGCATATAGCATGGCATCAAATAGTGTGGATAGATTGGATTACTTGGACGCTTTGTCGTCTCTATTTCTGTCTCAAATTTTGTCAAAATATAGAAAATTTGGCGCTCTTAACATGGGCATTGGATTCGTGTCATTCTGAGCTCTAAATAAAAAGTTACAGACGATTAGTGTGGACATTTCAAGTTGATCGGCTACTTAATACGATTATTCTAAACTAATCATTGGTGCTCATTGATCAAAGGCTTATAAATGAAGTATAATGCATGGCATCATGCAGTTTGGGATAGATTGGATTGCTTGGACGCTTTTTTGTATCTAATTCAGTCTCAAATTTTGTCACAATATAGAAAATTGAACTAGCTTAATGTGCGTATCAGATTTGTGTCATTATGAGCTACAAATCAAACTTTATGGATGATTTAATGCACACATGTCAATATGATCGGCTAGCTATAATGATCATTCTAAACTGATTATTGGTGCTTACGTAAATGCTTTTAAATGAAGAATAATGCATGGCATCACGCCGTTTGGGATGGACTGGATTACTTGAACGATTTGTTGTATCTATTTATTTTTCAAATTTTATCACAATATTGAAAATTGAGCTACCTTAACGTGGGCATTGGATTCGTATCATTCAGAGCTCTAAATAAAAAGTTATGGACGATATAGTCTAGACATGTCAAGTTGATCGGCCAGTTAAACTGATCATTCTAAACTGATCATTGTTGCTCATTGAGTGAAGGCTTATAAATGGAGCATAATGCATGGCATCACACAGTTTTGGATAGATTGGATTACTTGGATGCTTTTGTCATATCTATTTCTATCTCAAATTTTGTTACACTATAGAAAATTCAGCTAGCTTAACGTGGCATTAGATTTCTGTGTTTCTGAGCCCTAAATCCAAAGTTACAGACGATTTATTGCGGATATGTTAAGTTGATCGGCGAGTTAAAATTGTCATTCTAAACTGATCATTGGTCCTCATTAAGTGAAGGCTTATAAATGAAGAATAACGTATGACATCACACAATCTTGGATAAATTGGATTACTTGCACGCTTTGTCGTATCTATTTCTGTCTCATCCTTTTTTAAATATAGAAAATTAAGGTAGCTTATCCTAGGAATTGGATTTGTGTCATTCTGAGCTGCAAATCCAAAGTTACGGACGATTCAGTGCGGACATGTCAAGTGTAGTGGCCAGTTAAAGTGATCATTCTAGATAGATCATTGTTGCGCATTAAGTAAAGGCTTATAAATGAAGCATATAGCATGGCATCAAATAGTTTGGATAGATTGGATTACTTGGACGCTTTGTCGTCTCTATTTCTGTCTCAAATTTTGTCAAAATATAGAAAATTTGGCGCTCTAAACATGGGCATTGGATTCGTGTCATTCTGAGCTCTAAATTAAAAGTTACAGACGATTAGTGTGGACATTTCAAGTTGATCGGCTAGTTAATATGATTATTCTAAACTAATCATTGGTGCTCATTGATTAAAGGCTTATAAATGAAGTATAATGCATGGCATCACGCAATTTGGGATAGATTGGATTGCTTGGACGCTTTTTTGTATCTAATTCAGTCTCAAATTTTGTCACAATATAGAAAATTGAACTAGCTTAATGTGCGTATAAGATTCGTGTCATTAAGAGCTACAAATCAAACTTAATAGATGATTTAGTGCAGACATGTCAATATGATCGGCTAGTTATAATGATCATTCTAAACTGATTATTGGTGCTTACGTAAACGCTTTTAAATGAAGAATAATGCATGGCATCACGCCGTTTGGGATGGACTGGATTACTTGAATGATTTGTCGTATCTATGTATTTTTCAAATTTTGTCACAATTTAGAAAATTGAGCTAGCTTAACGTGGGCATTGGATTCGTATCATTCTGAGCTCTAAATCAAAAGTTACGAACGATTTAGTGCGGACATGTCAAGTTGATTGGACAGTTAAAGTGATCATTCTAAACTGATCATTGGTGGTAATTGAGTAAAGGCTTATAAATGAAGCATAATGCATGGCATCACAAGGTTTGGAATAAATTGGATTACTTGGACATTTTGTCGTATCTAGTTTTGTCTCAAATTTTGTCACAATATAGAAAATTGAACTAGCTTAATGTGCGCAATTGATTACGTAAACGCTTTTAAATGAAGAAAAGTTATGGACGATTTAGTACAGCCATGTCAAGTGGTTCGGCCAGTTAAAGTGATCATTCTAAACTGATCATTTGTGCTCATTGAGTAAAGGATTATAAATGGAGCATAGTGCATGGCATCACATAATTTTGGATAGACTGGATTACTTGGCCGCTTTTGTCGTATCTATTTCTGTCTCTAATTTTGTTACACTATAGAAAATTGAGGTAGGTTAACGTGGGCACTGGGTGTTGTGTGTTTATGAGCTCTAAATCAAAAGTTATAGATGATTTAGTACGGGCATGTCAAGTTGATTGGGGAGTTAAAATGATCATTCTAAACTGATCATTGGTGCTCATTAAGTAAAGACTTATAAATGAGGCATAAAGCATGGCATCACGTAGTTTGGGATAGATTGGATTACTTGGATGCTTTGTCGTATCTAATTCTGTTTCAAATTTTGTCAGAATATAGAAAATTAAGCTCGTTTAATGTGGGCAATGGATTCGTGTCATTCTGAGCTATAAATCAAAAGTTATGGACGATTTTGTGCAGACACGACAAGTTGATGGTTAGTTAAAATGATCATTCTAACCTAATCATTGTTGCTCATTGAGTAAAGGCTTATAAATGAAGCATAATGCATGGCATTGCACAGTTTGGGCTAGATTGGATTACTTGGACGATTTGTCGTATATATTTATATCTCAAATTTTATCACAATATAGAATATTGATATAGCTTAATGTGAGGCATTGGATTCGTGTCATTCTGAGCTCTAAATAAAAAGTTATGGACGATATAGTGTAGACATGTCAAGTTGATCGGCCAGTTAAACTGATCATTCTAAACTGATCATTGTTGCTCATTGAGTGAAGGCTTATAAATGGAGCATAATGCATGGCATCACATAGTTTTGGATAGATTGGATTACTTGGATGCTTTTGTCATATATATTTCTATCTCAAATTTTGTTACACTATAGAAAATTCAGCTAGCTTAACGTGGCATTAGAGTCGTGTGTTTCTGAGCCCTAAATCCAAAGTTAAAGACGATTTATTGCGGATATGTTAAGTTGATCGGCCAGTTAAACTTATCATTCTAAAATGATCATTGTTGCTCATTGAGTGAAGGCTTATAAATGAAGAATAACGTATGACATCACACAATCTTGGATAAATTGGGTTACTTGCACGCTTTGTCGTATCTATTTCTGTCTCAACCTTTTTAAAATATAGAAAATTGAGGTAGCTTATCGTGGGAATTGGATTTTTGTCATTCTGAGCTGCAAATCCAAAGTTAAGTACGATTCAGTGTGGACATGTCAAGTGTAGTGGCCAGTTAAAGTGATCATTCTAGATAGATCATTGTTGCGCATTAAGTAAAGGCTTATAAATGAAGCATATAGCATGGCATCAAATAGTTTGGATAGATTGGATTACTTGGACGCTTCGTCGTCTCTATTTCTGTCTCAAATTTTGTCAAAATATAGATAATTTGGCGCTCTTAACATGGGCATTGGATTCGTTTCATTCTGAGCTCTAAATTAAAAGTTACAGACGATTAGTGTGGACATTTCAAGTTGATCGGCTAGTTAATATGATTATTCATAAACTAACAATTGGTGCTCATTGATTAAAGGCTTATAAATGAAGTATAATGCATGGCATCACGCAATTTGGGATAGATTGGATTGCTTGGACGCTTTTTGTATCTAATTCAGTCTCAAATTTTGTCATAATATAGGAAATTGAACTAGCTTAATGTGCGTATCAGATTCGTGTCATTATGAGCTACAAATCAAACTTTATAGATGATTTAGTGCAGACATGTCAATATGATCGGCTAGTTATAATGATCATTCTAAACTGATTATTGGTGCTTACGTAAACGCTTTTAAATGAAGAATAATGCATGGCATCATGCCGTTTGGGATGGACGGGATTACTTGAACGATTTGTCGTATCTATTTATTTTTCAAATTTTGTCACAATATAGAAAATTGAGCTAGCTTAACGTGGGCATTGGATTCGTATCATTCTGAGCTCTAAATCAAAAGTTACGAACGATTTAGTGCGGACATGTCAAGTTGATCGGACAGTTAAACTGATCATTCTAAACTGATCATTGGTGGTAATTGAGTGAAGGCTTATAAATGAAGCATAATGCATGGCATCACAAGGTTTGGAATAAATTGGATGTATCTAGTTTTGTCACAAATTTTGTCACAACAAAGAAAATTGAACTAGCTTAAGGTGGGCAATTGATTATGTAAACGCTTATAAATGAAGAAACGTTATGGACGATTTTGTACAGCCATGTCAAGTGGTTCGGCCAGTTAAAGTGATCATTCTAAACTGATCGTTTGTGCTCATTGAGCAAAGGATTATAAATGGAGCATAGTGCATGGCATCACATAATTTTGGATAGATTGGATTACTTGGCCGCTTTTGTCGTATCTATTTCTGTCTCAAATTTTGTTACACTATAGAAAATTGAGCTAGGTTAACGCAGGCACTGGGTGTTGTGTGTTTATGAGCTCTAAATCAAAAGTTATAGATGATTTAGTACGGGCATGTCAAGTTGATCGGGGAGTTAAAATGATCATTCTAAACTGATCATTGGTGCTCATTAAGTAAAGACTTATAAATGAGGCATAAAGCATGGCATCACGTAGTTTGGGATAGATTGGATTACTTGGATGCTTTGTCGTATCTAATTCTATTTCAAATTTTGTCACAATATAGAAAATTAAACTAGCTTAATGTGGCAATGGATTCGTGTCATTCTGAGCTATAAATCAAAAGTTATGGACGATTTAGTGCAGACATGACAAGTTGATTGGCTAGTTAAAATGATCATTCTAACCTGATCATTGTTGCTCATTGAGTAAAGGCTTATAAATGAAGCATAATGCATGGCATCACACAGTTTGGGCTAGATTGGATTACTTGGACGATTTGTCGTATGTATTTATATCTCAAATTTTATCACAATATAGAAAATTGATATAGCTTAATTTTAGGCGTTGGATTCGTGTCATTCTGAGCTCTAAATAAAAATTTATGGACGATATAGTGTAGACATGTCAAGTTGATCGGCCAGTTAAACTGATCATTCTAAACTGATCATTGTTGCTCATTGAGTGAAGGCTTATAAATGGAGCATAATGCATGGCATCACACAGTTTTGGATAGATTGGATTACTTGGATGCTTTTGTCATATCTATTTCTATCTCAAATTTTGTTACACTATAGAAAATTCAGCTAGCTTAACGTGGCATTAGATTCATGTGTTTCTGAGCCCTAAATCCAAAGTTAAAGACGATTTATTGCGGATATGTTAAGTTGATCGGCGAGTTAAAATTGTCATTCTAAACTGATCATTGGTCCTCATTAAGTGAAGGCTTATAAATGGAGAATAACGTATGACATCACACAATCTTGGATAAATTGGATTACTTGCACGCTTTGTCGTATCTATTTCTGTCTCAACCTTTTTTAAATATAGAAAATTAAGGTAGCTTATCCTGGGAATTGGATTTGTGTCATTCTGAGCTGCAAATCCAAAGTTACGGACGATTCAGTGCGGACATGTCAAGTGTAGTGGCCAGTTAAAGTGATCATTCTAGATATATCATTGTTGCGCATTAAGTAAAGGCTTATAAATGAAGCATATAACATAGCATCAAATAGTTTGGATAGATTGGATTACTTGGACGCTTTGTCGTCTCTATTTCTGTCTCAAATTTTGTCAAAATATAGAAATTTTGGCGCTCTTAACATGGGCATTGGATTCGTGTCATTCTGAGCTCTAAATTAAAAGTTACAGACGATTAGTGTGGACATTTCAAGTTGATCGGCTAGTTGATATGATTATTCTAAACTAATCATTGGTGCTCATTGATTAAAGGGTTATAAATGAAGTATAATGCATGGCATCACGCAATTTGGGATAGATTGGATTGCTTGGATGCTTTTTTGTATCTAATTCCGTCTCAAATTTTGTCACAATATAGAAAATTGAACTAGCTTAATGTGCGTATTAGATTCGTGTCATTATGAGCTACAAATCAAAACTTTATGGATGATTTAGTGCAGACATGTAAATGTGATCGGCTAGTTATAATGATTATTCTAAACTGATTATTGGTGCTTACGTAAACGCGTTTAAATGAAGAATAATGCATGGCATCACGCTGTTTGGGATAGACTGGATTACTTGAACGATTTGTCGTATCTATTTATTTTTCAAATTTTTTCACAATATAGAAAATTGAGCTAGCTTAACGTGGGCATTGGATTTGTATCATTCTGAGCTCTAAATCAAAAGTTACGAATGATTTAGTGCGGACATGTCAAGTTGATCGGACAGATAAAGTGATCATTTTAAACTGATCATTGGTCGTAATTGAGTAAAGGCTTATAAATGAAGCATAATGCATGGCATCACAAGGTTTGGAATAAATTGGATTACTTGGACGTTATGTCGTATCTAGTTTTGTCTCAAATTTTGTCACAATATAGAAAATTGAACTAGCTTAATGTGGGCAATTGATTACGTAAACGCTTTTAAATGAAGAAACGTTATGGACGATTTAGTACAGCCATGTCAAGTGGTTCGGCCAGTTAAAGTGATCATTCTAAACTGATCGTTTGTGCTCATTGAGTAAAGGATTATAAATGGAGGATAGTGCATAGCATCACATAATTTTGGATAGACTGGATTACTTGACCGCTTTTGTCGTATCCATTTCTATCTCAAATTTTGTTACAGACGGCTAGCTTAATGTGAGTGAAGGCTTTTAAAAGTTACAGACGATTAGTGTGGACATTTCAAGTTGATCGGCTAGTTAATATGATTATTCTAAACTAATCATTGGTGCCCATTGATTAAAGGCTTATAAATGAAGTATAATGCATGGCATCACGTAATTTGGGATAGATTGGATTGCTTGGACGCTTTTTTGTATCTAATTCAGTCTCAAATTTTGTCACAATATAGAAAATTGAACTAGCTTAATGTGCGTATCAGATTCGTGTCATTATGAGCTACAAATCAAACTTTATGGATGATTTAGTGCAGACATGTCAATATGATCGCCTAGTTATAATGATCATTCTAAACTGATTATTTGTGCTTACGTAAACGCTTTTAAATGAAGAATAATGCATGGCATCACGCCGTTTGGGATGGACTGGATTACTTGAACGATTTGTCGTATCTATTTATTTTTGAAATTTTGTCACAATATAGAAAATTGAGCTAGCTTAACGTGGGCATTGGATTCTTATCATTCTGAGCTCTAAATCAAAAGTTACGAATGATCTAGTGCAGACATGTCAAGTTGATCGGACAGTTAAAGTGATCATTCTAAACTGATCATTGGTGGTAATTGAGTAAAGGCTTATAAATGAAGCATAAAACATGGCATCACAAGGTTTGGAATAAATTGGATTACTTGGACGTTTTGTCGTATCTAGTTTTGTCTCAAATTTTGTCAAAATATAGAAAATTGAACTAGCTTAATGTGGGCAATTGATTACGTAAACGCTTTTAAATGAAGAAAAGTTATGGACGATTTAGTACAGCCATGTCAAGTGGTTCGGCCAGTTAAAGTGATCATTCTAAACTGATCATTTGTGCTCATTGAGTAAAGGATTATAAATGGAGCATAGTGCATGGCATCACATAATTTTGGATAGACTGGATTACTTGGCCGCTTTTGTCGTATCTATTTCTGTCTCAAATTTTGTTACACTATAGAAAATTGAGCTAGGTTAACGTGGGCACTGGGTGTTGTGTGTTTATGAGCTCTAAATCAAAAGTTATAGATGATTTAGTACGGGCATGTCAAGTTGATCGGGGAGTTAAAATGATCATTCTAAACTGATCATTGGTGCTCATTAAGTAAAGACTTATAAATGAGGCATAAAGCATGGCATCACGTTGTTTGGGATAGATTGGATTACTTGGATGCTTTGTTGTATCTAATTCTGTTTCAAATATTGTCACAATATAGAAAATTAAACTAGCTTAATGTGGGCAATGCATTCGTGTCATTCTGAGCTATAAATCAAAAGTTATGGACGATTTAGTGCAGACATGACAAGTTGATTGGCAAGTTAAAATGATCATTCTAACCTGATCATTGTTGCTCATTGAGTAAAGGCTTATAAATGAAGCATAATGCATGGCATCACACAGTTTGGGCTAGATTAGATTATTTGGACGATCTGTCGTATATATTTATATCTCAAATTTTATCACAATATAGAAAATTGATATAGCTTAATGTGAGGCATTGGATTCGTGTCATTCTGAGCTCTAAATAAAAAGTTATGGATGATATAGTGTAGACATGTCAAGTTGATCGGCCAGTTAAACTGATCATTCTAAACTGATCATTGTTGCTCATTGAGTGAAGGCTTATAAATGGAGCATAATGCATGGCATCACACAGTTTTGGATATATTGGATTACTTGGATGCTTTTGTCATATCTATTTCTATCTCAAATTTTGTTACACTATAGAAAATTCAGCTAGCTTAACGTGGCATTAGATTCGTGTGTCTCTGAGCCCAAAATCAAAAGTTACAGACTAATTATTGCGGATATGTTAAGTTGATCGGCCAGTTAAACTTATCATTCTAAACTGATCATTGTTGCTCATTGAGTGAAGGCTAATAAATGAAGAATAACATATGACATCACACAATCTTGGATAAATTGGATTACTTGCACGCTTTCTCGTATCTATTTCTATCTCAACCTTTTCTAAATATAGAAAATTGAGGTAGCTTATCGTGGGAATTGGATTTGTGTCATTCTGAGCTGCAAATCCAAAGTTACGGACGATTCAGTGCTGACATGTCAAGTGTAGTGGCCAGTTAAAGTGATCATTCTAGATAGATCATTGTTGCGCATTAAGTAAAGGCTTATAAATGAAGCATATAGGATGGCAACAAATAGTTTGGATAGATTGGATTACTTGGACGCTTTGTCGTCTCTATTTCTGTCTCAAATTTTGTCAAAATATAGAAAATTTGGCGCTCTTAACATGGGCATTGGATTCGTGTCATTCTGAGCTCTAAATTAAAAGTTACAGACGATTAGTGTGGACATTCCAAGTTGATCGGCTAGTTAATATGATTGTTCTAAACTAATCATTGGTGCTCATTGATTAAAGGCTTATAAATGAAGTATAATGCATGGCATCACGTAATTTGGGATAGATTGGATTGCTTGGACGCTTTTTTGTATCTAATTCAGTCTCAAATTTTGTCACAATATAGAAAATTGAACTAGCTTAATGTGCGTATCAGATTCGTTCATTATGAGCTACAAATCAAAATTTATGGATGATTTAGTGCAGACATGTCAATATGATTGGCTAGTTATAATGATCATTCTAAACTGATTATTGGTGCTGACGTAAATGCTTTTAAATGAAGAATAATGCATGGCATCACACCGTTTGGGATGGACTGGATTAGTTGAACGATTTGTCGTATCTATTTATTTTTCAAATTTTGTCACAATATAGAAAATTGAGCTAGCTTAAGGTGGGCATTGGATTCGTATCATTCTGAGCTCTAAATCAATAGTTACGAACGATTTAGTGCGGACATGTCAAATTGATCAGACAGTTAAAGTGATCATTCTAAACTGATCATTGGTGGTAATTGAGTAAAGGCTTATAAATGAAGCATAATGCATGGCATCACAAGGTTTGGAATAAATTGGATTACTTGGACGTTTTGTCGTATCTAGTTTTGTCTCAAATTTTGTTACAATATAGAAAATTCAACTACCTTAATGTGGGCAATTGATTACGTTAACGCTTTTAAATGAAGAAACGTTATGGACGATTTAGTACAACCATGTCAAGTGGTTCGGCCAGTTAAAGTGATCATTCTAAACTGATCGTTTGTGCTCATGAGTAAAGGATTATAAATGGAGCATAGTGCATGGCATCACATAATTTTGGATAGACTGGATTACTTGGCCGCTTTTGTCGTATCTATTTCTGTCTCAAATTTTGTTAAACTATAGAAAATTGAGCTAGGTTAACGTGGGCACTGGGTGTTGTGTGCTTATGAGCTCCAAAATAAAAAAGGTATGGATGTTTTAGTGCGGACATGTTAAGTTGATCAGTAAGTTAAAATGATCATTCTAAACTGATCATTGGTGTTCATTAAGTAAAGGATAATAAATGAGGCATAAAGCATGGCATCACACAGTTTGGAATAGAATGGATTACTTGGACGATTTTTCGTATCTAATTCTGTTTCAAATTTTGTCACAATATAGAAAATTAAACTAGCTTAATGTGGGAAATGGATTCGTGTCATTCTGAGCTATAAATCAAAAGTTGTGGACGATTTAGTGCAGACATGACAAGTTGATTGGCTAGTTAATATGATCATTCTAACCTCATCATTGTTTGTCATTGAGTAAAGGCTTATAAATGAAGCATAATGCATGGCATCATACAGTTTGGGCTAGATTGGATTACTTGGACAATTTGTCGTATATATTTATATCTCAAATTTTATCACAATATCGAAAATTGATATAGCTTAATGTGAGGCAATGGATTCGTGTCATTCTGAGCTCTAAATAAAAAGTTATGGACGATATAGTGTAGACATGTCAAGTTGATCGGCCAGTTAAACTGATCATTCTAAACTTATCATTGTTGCTCATTGAGTGAAGGCTTATAAATGGAGCATAATGCATGGCATCACACAGTTTTGGATAGATTGGATTACTTGGATGCTTTTGTCATATCTAGTTCTATCTCAAATTTTGTTACACTATAGAAAATTCAGCTAGCTTAACGTGGCATTAGATTCGTGTGTTTCTGAGCCCTAAATCCAAAGTTACAAACGATTTATTGCGGATATGTTAAGTTGATCGGCGAGTCAAATTGTCATTCTAAACTGATCATTGGTCCTCATTAAGTAAAGGCTAATAAATGAGGCATAAAGCATGGCATCACACAATTTGATTACTTGGACGCATTGTCATATCTAGTTCTGTTTCCAATTTGTTCACAATATAGAAAATTAATCTAGCTTAATGTGGGCAATGGATTTGTGTCTTTCTGAGTTTTAAATCAAAAGTTATGAACGATGTAGTGCAGACATGACAAGTTGATCGGCCATTTCAAATGATCATTTTAAACAGATCATTGGTGCTCATAGACTAAAAGCTTATAAATGAAAAATAATGCATGTCATCACACAGTTTGGGATGGATTGGATTACTTGGATGCTTTGTCGTATCGATTTCTGTCTCAAATTTTGTCATAATATAGAAAATTGAGCTATCTTAACGTGGGCATTGGATTCGTGGCGTTCTGAGCTCTACGGACGATTTATTGCGGACATGTCAAGATGATCGGCCAGTTAAAGTGATCATTCTAAACTGATCATTCATTCTCATTAAGTAAAGACTTAGAAATGAAGTATAATGTATGGCATCACACAGTTTTGGATAGATTGGATTTCTTGGACTCTTTATCGTAACTATTTCGGTCTCAAATTTTTTGTCAGTATAGAAAATTCAGCTAATTTAACGTGGGCATAGAATTTGTGTCATTCTGAGCTCCAAATAAAAAGTTACGGATGATTTAGTGCAGACATTTCAAGTTGACCGGCCCGTTAAAATGATCATTCTAAACTTATCCTTGGTACTCATTGAGTAAAAGCTTATAAAAGAAAAATAATGTATGACATCACGCTGTTTGGGATGGATACGATTACTTGGATACTTTGTCGTATCTATTTCTGTCTCAAATTTTGTCACGTTATAGAAAATTGAGCTAGCTTAACTTGGGCAATTGATTCTTGTCATTCTGATCTCCAAATGTCTAGTTATGGACGATTTAGTGCGCACATGTCAAGTTGATCGGCCTGTTAATGTGATTCTTCTAAAATGATCATTGGTGCTCATTAAGTAAAGGCTTACAAATAAAGCATAACGCATGGCATCACACAGTTTTGATATATTGGATTACTTGGATGCTTTGTCGTATCTATTTATGTCTCGAATTTTGTTACAATATATAAAATTGAGCTAGCTTAACATGGGCATTGAATTTGTCTCCTTCTGAGCTCTAAATCAAAAGTTAAGGATCATTTAGTGCGGACATGTCAAGTTGATCGGCCAGTTAAAGTGATCATTGGTGGTGATTGAGTAAAAACTTATAAATGAAGCATAATGCATGGCATCACACTGTTTGGGATAGATTGGATTACTTGGACACTTTGTCGTATCTATTTCAGTCTCAAATTTTGTCAAAATATAGAAAATTGAGCTTGCTTATCATTGACATTGGATTCGTGTCATTCTGTGCTCTAAATCAAAAGTTACGGACGATTTAGTGTGGTCATGTCAAGTTTATCGGCCAGTTGATATGATTATTCTAAACTGATCGACGGTGCTCATTGAGTAAAGGGTTAAAATAAAGCATAATGCATGGCATCACACAGTTTGGGATAGATTGGATTACTTGGATGCTTTTTCGTATATAGTTCTGTCTGAAATTTTGTCACAATATAGAAAACTGAAGTAGCTTAACGTGGGCATTAAATTTCTGTCATTCTGAGCTCCAAAATAAAAAATTTATGGATGTTTTAGTGCGGACATGTCAAGTTGATCAGTGAGTTAAAATGATCATTCTGAACTTATCATTGGTGTTCATTAAGTAAAGGATAATAAATGAGGCATAAAGCATGGCATCACACAGTTTGGAATAGAACGGATTACTTGGATGCTTTTTCGTATCTAATTCTGTTTCAAATTTTGTCACAAGATAGAAAATTAAACTAGCTTAATGTGGGCAATGGATTCATGTCATTCTGAGCTATAAACCAAAAGTTATGGATGATTAAGTGCAGACATGACAAGTTGATTGGCTAGTTAAAATGATCATTCTAACCTGATCATTGTTGCTCATTGAGTAAAGGCTTATAAATGAAGCATAATGCATGGCATCACACAGTTTGAGTTAGATTGGATTACTTGGACGATTTATCGTATATATTTATATCTCAAATTTTATCACAATATAGAAAATTGATATAGCTTAATGTGAGGCATTGGATTCGTGTCATTCTGAGCTCTAAATAAAAAGTTATGGACGATATAGTGTAGACATGTCAAGTTGATCGGCCAGTTAAACTGATCATTCTAAACTGATCATTGTTGCTCATTGCGTGAAGGCTTATAAATGGAGCATAATGCATGGCATCACACAGTTTTAGATAGATTGGATTACTTGGATGCTTTTGTCATATCTATTTCTATCTCAAATTTTGTTACACTATAGAAAATTCAGCTAGCTTAACGTAGCATTAGATTCGTGTGTTTCTGAGCCCTAAATCCAAAGTTACAGACGATTTATTGCGGATATGTTAAGTTTATCGGCCAGTTAAACTTATCATTATAAACTCATCATTGTTGCTCATTGAGTGAAGGCTTATAAATGAAGAATAACGTATGACATCACACAATCTTGGATAAATTGGATTACTTGCACGCTTTGTCGTATCTATTTCTGTCTCAACCTTTTTTAAATATGGAAAATTGAGGTAGCTTATCGTGGGAATTGGGTTTGTGTCATTCTGAGCTGCAAATCCAAAGTTATGGACGATTCAGTGCGGACATGTCAAGTGTAGTGGCCAGTTAAAGTGATCATTCTAGATAGATCATTGTTGCGCATTAAGTAAAGGCTTATAAATGAAGCATATAGCATGGTATCAAATAGTTTGGATAGATTGGATTACTTGGACGCTTTGTCGTCTCTATTTCTGTCTCAAATTTTGTCAAAATATATAAAATTTGGTGCTCTTAACATGGGCATTGGATTCGTGTCATTATGAGCTCTAAATTAAAAGTTACAGACGATTAGTGTGGACATTTCAAGTTGGTTGGCTAGTTAATATGATTATTCTAAACTAATCATTGGTGCTCATTGATTAAAAGCTTATAAATGAAGTATAATGCATGGCATCACGCAATTTGGGATAGATTGGATTGCTTGGACGCTTTTTTGTATCTAATTCAGTCTCAAATTTTGTCACAATATAGAAAATTGAACTACCTTAATGTGCGTATCAGATTCGTGTCATTATGAGCTACAAATCAAACTTTATGGATGATTTAGTGCAGACATGTCAATATGATCGGCTACTTATAATGATCATTCTAAACTGATTATTGGTGCTTACGTAACCGCTTTTAAATGAAGAATAATGCATGGCATCACGCCGTTTGGGATGGACTGGATTACTTTAACAATTTTTCATATCTATTTATTTTTCAAATTTTGTCACAATATAGAAAATTGAGCTAGCTTAACGTGGACATTGGATTCGTATCATTCTGAGCTCTAAATCGAAAGTTACAAACGATTTAGTGCGGACATGTCAAGTTGATTGGACAGTTAAAATGATCATTCTAAACTGATCATTGGTGGTAATTGAGTAAAGGCTTATAAGTGAAGCATAATGCATGGCATCACAAGGTTTGGAATAAATTGGATTACTTGGACGTTTTGTCGTATCAAATTTTGTCATAATATAGAAAATTGAACTAGCTTAATGGGGGCAATTGATTACGTAAACGCTTTTAAATGAAGAAAAGTTATGGACGATTTAGTACAGCCATGTCATGTGGTTCGGCCAGTTAAAGTGATCATTCTAAACTGATCATTTGTGCTCATTGAGTAAAGGATTATAAATGGAGCATAGTGCATGGCATCACACAATTTTGGATAGACTGCATTACTTGGCCGCTTTTGTCGTATCTATTTCTGTCTCAAATTTTGTTACACTATAGAAAATTGAGCTAGGTTAACGTGGGCACTGGGTGTTGTGTGTTTATGAGCTCTAAATCAAAAGTTATAGATGATTTAGTACGGGATGTCAAGGTTATCGGGGAGTTAAAATGATCATTCTAAACTGATCGTTGGTGCTCATTAAGTGAGGACTTATAAATGAGGCATAAAGCATGCATCACGTAGTTTAAGATAGATTGGATTACTTGGATGCTTTGTCGTATCTAATTCTGTTTCAAATTTTGTCACAATATAGAAAATTAAACTAGCTCAATGTGGGAAATGGATTCGTGTCATTCTGAGCTATAAATCAAAAGTTATGGACGATTTAGTGCAGACATGACAAGTTGATTGGCTAGTTAAAATGATCATTCTAACCTGATCATTGTTGCTCATTGAGTAAAGGCTTATAACTGAAGCATAATGCATGGCATCACACAGTTTGGGCTAGATTGGATTACTTGGATGATTTGTTGTATATATTTATATCTTAAATATTATCACAATATAGAAAATTTATATAGCTTAATGTGAGGCATTGGATTCGTGTCATTCTGAGCTCTAAATAAAAAGTTATGGACGATATAGTGTAGACATGTCAAGTTGATCGGCCAGTTAAACTGATCATTCTAAACTTATCATTGTTGCTCATTGAGTGAAGGCTTATAAATGGAGCATAATGCATGGCATCACACAGTTTTGGATAGATTGGATTACTTGGATGCTTTTGTCATATCTATTTCTATCTCAAATTTTGTTACACTATAGAAAATTCAGCTAGCTTAACGTGGCATTAGATTTGTGTGTTTCTGAGCCCTAAATCCAAAGTTACAAACGATTTATTGCGGATATGTTAAGTTGATCGGCGAGTCAAAATTTTCATTCTAAACTGATCATTGGTCCTCATTAAGTAAAGGCTAATAAATGAGGCATAAAGCATGGCATCACACAATTTGAGATAGATTGGATTACTTGGACGCTTTGTCATATCTAGTTCTGTTTTCAATTTGTTCACAATATAGAAAATTAATCTAGCTTAATATGGGCATTGGATTTGTGTCTTTCTGAGTTTTAAATCAAAAGTTATGAACGATTTAGTGCAGACATGACAAGTTGATCGGCCAGTTAAAATGATCATTATAAACAGATCATTGGTGCTCATAGACTAAAAGCTTATAAATGAAAAATAATGCATGTCATCACACAGTTTGGGATGGATTGGATTACTTGGATGCTTTGTCATATCTATTTCTGTCTCAAATTTTGTCATAATATAGAAAATTGAGCTATCTCAACGTGGGCATTGGATTTGTGGCGTTCTGAGCTCTACGGATGATTTATTGCGGATATGTCAAGATGATCGGCCAGTTAAAGTGATCATTCTAAACTGATCATTCGTTCTCATTAAGTAAAGACTTAGAAATGAAGTATAATGTATGGCATCACACAGTTTTGGATAGATTGGAATTCTTGGACTGTTTCTCGTAACAATTTCGGTCCCAAATTTTTTGTCAGTATAGAAAATTCAGCTAATTTAACGTGGGCATAGAATTTGTGTCATTCTGAGCTTCAAATCAAAAGTTACGGATGATTTAGTGCAGACATTTCAAGTTGACCGGCCCGTTAAAATGATCATTCTAAACTTATCCTTGGTACTCATTGAGTAAAAGCTTATAAATGAAAAATAATGTATGACATCACGCTGTTTGGGATGGATTTGATTAGTTGGATGCTTTGTCGTATCTATTTCTGTCTCACACTTTGTCACGTTATGGAAAATTGAGCTAGCTTAACGTGGGCAATTGATTCTTGTCATTCTGATCTCCAAATCAAAAGTTATGGACGATTTAGTGCGCACATGCCAAGTTGATCGGCATGTTAATGTGATTATTCTAAAATGATCATTGGTGCTCATTAAGTAAAGGCTTACAAATAAAGCATAACGCATGGCATCACACAGTTTTGATATATTGGATTACTTGGATGCTTTGTCATATCTATTTATGTCTCGAATTTTGTTACAATATAGAAAATTGAGCTAGCTTAACATGGGCATTGAATTTGTCTCATTCTAAGCTCTAAATCAAAAGTTAAGGATCATTTAGTGCGGACATGTCAAGTTGATCGGCCAGTTAAAGTGATCATTGGTGCTGATTGAGTAAAAACTTATAAATGAAGCATAATGCATGGCATCACACTGTTTGGGATAGATTGGATTACTTGGACGCTTTGTCGTATCTATTTCAGTCTCAAATTTTGTAAAAATATAGAAATTTGAGCTTGCTTATCATTGGCATTGGATTCGTGTCATTCTGTGCTCTAAATCAAAAGTTACGGACGATTTAGTGTGGTCATGTCAAGTTGATCGGCCAGTTGATATGATTATTCTAAACTGATCGACAGTGCTCATTGAGTAAAGGGTTAAAATAAAGCATAATGCATGGCATCACACAGTTTGGGATAGATTGGATTACTTGGATGCTTTTTCGTATCTAGTTCTGTCTGAAATTTTGTCACAATATAGAAAATTGAAGTAGCTTAACGTGGGCACTAAATTTGTGTCATTCTGAGCTCCAAAATAAAAAGTTATGGATGTTTTAGTGCGGACATGTCAAGTTGATCAGTGAGTTAAAATGATCATTCTAAACTGATCATTGGTGTTCATTAAGTAAAGGATAATAAATGAGGCATAAAGCATGGCATCACACAGTTTGGAATAGAATGGATTACTTGGACGCTTTTTCATATCTAATTCTGTTTCAAATTTTGTCACAAAATAGAAAATTAAACTAGCTTAATGTGGGCAATGGATTCATGTCATTCTGAGCTATAAACCAAAAGTTATGGACGATTTAGTGCAGACATTACAAGTTGATTGGCTAGTTAAAATGATCATTCTAACCTGATCATTGTTGCTCATTGAGTAAAGGCTTATAAATGAAGCATAATGCATGGCATCACACAGTTTGGGTTAGATTGGATTACTTGAACGATTTGTCATATATATTTATATCTCAAATTTTATTACAATATAGAAAATTGATATAGCTTAATGTGAGGCATTGGATTCGTGTCATTCTGAGCTCTAAATAAAAAGTTATGGACGATATAGTGTAGACATGTCAAGTTGATCGGCTAGTTAAACTGATCATTCTAAACTGATCATTGTTGCTCATTGAGTGAAGGCTTATAAATGGAGCATAATGCATGGCATCACACAGTTTTGGATAGATTGGATTACTTGGATGCTTTTGTCATATCTATTTCTATCTCAAATTTTGTTACACTATAGAAAATTCAGCTAGGTTAACATGGCATTAGATTCGTGTGTTTCTGAGCCCTAAATCCCAAGTTACAGATGATTTATTGCGGATATGTTAAGTTGATCGGCCAGTTAAACTTATCATTCTAAACTGATCATTGTTGCTCATTGAGTGAAGGCTTATAAATGAAGAATAACGTATGACATCACACAATCTTGGATAAATTGGATTACTTGCACGCTTTGTCGTATCTATTTCTGTCTCAACCTTTTTTAAATATAGAAAATTGAGGTAGCTTATCGTGGGAATTGGATTTGTGTCATTCTGAGCTGCAAATCCAAAGTTACAGACGATTCAGTGCGGACATGTCAAGTGTAGTGGCCAGTTAAAGTGATCATTCTAGATAGATCATTGTTGCGCATTAAGTAAAGGCTTATAAATGAAACATATAGCATGGAATCAAATAGTTTGGATAGATTGGATTACTTGGACGCTTTGTCGTCTCTATTTCTGTCTCAAATTTTGTCAAAATATTGAAAATTTGGCGCTCTTAACATGGGCATTGGATTCGTGTCATTCTGAGCTCTAAATTAAAAGTTACAGACGATTAGTGTGGACATTTCAAGTTGATCGGCTAGTTAACGTGATTATTCTAAACTAATCATTGGTGCTCATTGATTAAAGGCTTATAAATGAAGTATAATGCATGCCATCACGCAATTTGGGATAGATTGGATTGCTTGGACGCTTTTTTGTATCTAATTCAGTCTCAAATTTGTCACAATATAGAAAATTGAACTAGCTTAATGTGCGTATCAGATTCGTGTCATTATGAGCTACAAATCAAACTTTATGGATGATTTAGTGCAGACATTTCAATATGATTGGCTAGTTATAATGATCATTCTAAACTGATTATTGGTGCTTACGTAAACGCTTTTAAATGAAGAATAATGCATGCCATCACGCCATTTGGGATAGACTGAATTACTTGAACGATTTGTCATATCTATTTATTTTTCAAATTTTGTCACAATATAGAAAATTGAGCTAGCTTAACGTGGGCATTGGATTCGTATCATTCTGAGCTCTAAATCAAAAGTTACGAACGATTTAGTGCGGACATGTCATGTTGATCGGACAGTTAAAGTGATCATTCTAAACTGATCATTGGTGATAATTGAGTGAAGGCTTATAAATTGAGCATAATGCATGGCATCACAAGGTTTGGAATAAATTGGACGTATCTGGTTTTGTCACAAATTTTGTCACAACATAGAAAATTGAACTAGCTTAATGTGGGCAATTGATTACGTAAACGCTTATAAATAAAGAAACGTTATGGACGATTTTGTACAGCCATGTGAAGTGGTTCGGCCAGTTAAAGTGATCATTCTAAACTGATCGTGTGTGCTCATTGAGTAAAGGATTATAAATGGAGCATAGTGCATGGCATCACATAATTTTGGATAGACTGGATTACTTGGCCGCTTTTGTCGTATCAATTTCTGTCTCAAATTTTGTTACACTATAGAAAATTGAGCTAGGTTAACGTGGGCACTGGGTGTTGTGTGTTTATGAGCTTTAAATAAAAAGTTATAGATGATTTAATACGGGCATGTCAAGTTGATCGGGGAGTTAAAATGATCAATCTAAACTGATCATTGGTGCTCATTAAGTAAAGACTTATAAATGAGTCATAAAGCATGGCATCACGTAGTTTGGGATAGATTGGATTACTTGGATGCTTTGTCGTATCTAATTCTGTTTCGAATTTTGTCACAATATAGAAAATGAAACTAGCTTAATGTGGGCAATGGATTCATGTCATTCTGAGCTGTAAATCAAAAGTTATGGACGATTTAGTGCAGCAATGACAAGTTTATTGGCTAGTTAAAATGATCATTCTAACCTGATCATTGTTGCTCATTGAGTAAAGGCTTATAAATGAAGCATAATGCATGGCATCACACAGTTTGGGCTAGATTGGATTACTTGGACGATTTGTCGTATATATTTATATCTCAAATTTTATCACAATATAGAAAATTGATATAGCTTAATGTGAGGCATTGGATTCGTGTCATTCTGAGCTCTGAATAAAAAGTTATGGACGATATAGTGTAGACATGTCAAGTTGATTGGCTAGTTAAACTGATCATTCTAAACTGATCATTGTTGCTCATTGAGTGAAGGCTTATAAATGGAGCATAATGCATGGCATCACACAGTTTTGGATAGATTGGATTACTTGGATGCTTTTGTCATATCTATTTCTATCTCAAATTTTAGTACACTATAGAAAATTCAGCTAGCTTAACGTGGCATTAGATTCGTGTGTTTCTGAGCCCTAAATCCAAAGTTACAGACGATTTATTGCGGATATGTTAAGTTGATCGGCCAGTTAAACTTATCATTCTAAACTGATCATTGTTGCTCATTGAGTGAAGGCTTATAAATGAAGAATAACGTATGACATCACACAATCTTGGATAAATTGGATTACTTGCACGCTTTGTCGTATCTATTTCTGTCTCAACCTTTTTTAAATATAGAAAAATGAGGTAGCTTATCATGGGAATTGGATTTTTATCATTCTCAGCTGCAAATCCAAAGTTACGGACGATTCAGTGCGGACATGTCAAGTGTAGTGGCCAGTTAAAGTGATCATTCTAGATAGATCATTGTTGCGCATTAAGTAAAGGCTTATAAATGAAGCATATAGCATGGCATCAAATAGTTTGGATAGATTGGATTACTTGGACGCTTCGTCTTCTCTATTTCTATCTCAAATTTTGTCAAAATATAGAAAATTTGGCGCTCTTAACATGGGCATTGGATTCGTTTCATTTTGAGCTCTAAATTAAAAGTTACAGACGATTAGTGTGGACATTTGAAGTTGATCGGCTAGTTAATATGATTATTCTAAACTAATCATTGGTGCTCATTGATTAAAGGGTTGTAAATGAAGTATAATGCATGGCATCACGCAATTTGGGATAGATTGGATTGCTTGGATGCTTTTTTGTATCTAATTCAGTCTCAAATTTTGTCACAATATAAAAAATTGAACTACCTTAATGTGCGTAGTAGATTCGTGTCATTATGAGCTACAAATCAAACTTTATGGATGATTTAGTGCAGACATGTCAATATGATCGGCTCGTTATAATGATCATTCTAAACTGATTATTGGTGCTTACGTAAACGCTTTTAAATGAAGAATAATGCATGGCATCACGCCATTCGGGATGGACTGGATTTCTTGAACGATTTTTCCTACCTATTTATTTTTCAAATTTTGTCACAATATAGAAAATTGAGCTAGCTTAACGTGGGCATTGGATGCGTATCATTCTGAGCTCTAAATCAAAAGTTACAAACGATTTAGTGCGGACATGTCAAGTTGATCGGACAGTTACAGTGATCATTCTAAACTGATCATTGGTGGTGATTGAGTAAAGGCTTATAAATGAAGCATAATGCATGGCATCACAAGGTTTGGAATAAATTGAATTACTTGGACGTTTTGTCGTATCTAGTTTTGTCTCAAATTTTGTCACAACATAGAAAATTGAACTAGCTTAATGTGGGCAATTGATTACGTAAATGCTTTTAAATGAAGAAACGTTATGGACGATTTAGTACAGCCATGTCAAGTGGTTTGGCAAGTTAAAGTGATCATTCTAAACTGATCGTTTGTGCTCATTGAGTAAAGGATTATAAATGGAGCATAGTGCATGGCATCACATAATTTTGGATAGACTGGATTACTTGGCCGCTTTTGTCGTATCTATTTCTGTCTCAAATTTTGATACACTATAGAAAATTGAGCTAGGTTAACGTGGGCACTGGGTGTTGTGCGTTTATGAGCTCTAAATCAAAAGTTATAGATGTTTTAGTACGGGCATGTCAAGTTGATCGAGGAGTTAAAATGATCATTCTA
>JAENJI010000013.1:214801-230949 GCA_018901935.1 Pugionium cornutum | reverse complement strand
TCATATCTATTTCTGTCACAATATAAAAAATTGAGTTTGCTTAACATGGGCATTTAATTCATGTGTTTCTGAGCTCTAAATCAAAAGTTACGAACGATTTAGTGCATACATGTCAAATTGATCGGCCAGCTTAAGTCATCATTCTAAACTGATCATTGGTGTTGATTGAGTAAAGGCTTATAAATGAAGCATAATGCATGGAATCATGTAGTTTGGGATAGATTGGATTACTTGGACGCTTTGTCGTATTTAATTCTATATCCAATTTTTTCACAATATAGAAAATTGAACTAGCTTAATGTAGGACTTCATATCATTCTAAGCTCTATATCAAAAGTTACGGATGATTTAGTGCGGACATGTCAAGTTGATGGGCCAATGAAAGTGGTCATTCTGAACTGATCATTAGTGCTGAATGAGTAAACACTTATAAATTAAGCATAATGCATAGTATCATGCATTTTAGGATAGATTGGATTAATTGGACGCTGTGTCATATCAATTTTGCTCTCAAATTTTTTACACTATAGAAAATTGAGCTAGCTTAACGTGGGCATTGGATTTGTGTGTTTCTGAGCTCTAAATAAAAAGTTACTGGCGATTTAGTGTAGAAATTTTAAGGTTATCGGCGAGTTAAAATGATCATTATAAATTGATCCTTGGTGCTCATTAAGTAAAGGCTTATATATGAGCCATAAAGGATGGCATCAAGCAGTTTGGGATAGATTGGATTATTTTGACGCTTTGTCATATCTAGTTCTGTTTCAAATTTTGTCACAATATAGAAAATTGAACTAGCTTAATGTGGGCATTGAATTCGTGTCATTCAAAGCTAGAAATAAAAAAATGGAAGATCTAGTGCAGACATGACAAGTTGATCGGCGTGTAAAATGATCATTCTAAACTGATCATTGGTGCTCATTGAGTAAAAGCTGATAAATGAAAATAATGCATGGCATCTCGCAGTTTGGGAAGGATTGGATTACTTGGACGCTTTGTCATATCTATTTCTGTCTCTATGTTTGTCACAATATAGAAAATTGAGCTAGGTTAACGATGGCATTTAATTCATGTCATTCTGAGCTCTAAATCAAAAGTTATAGACAATTTAGTGCGGAAATGTCAAGTTGATCGGCTAGTTAAAGTGATCATTCAAAAGTGATCATTGGTGCTGATTGAGTAAAGACTTATAAATGAAGCATAATGCATGGCATCACCCATGTTGGGATAGATTGGATTACTTGGATGCTTTGTCGTATCTAGTTCTATCTCAAATTTTGTCACAATATAGAAAGTTGAACTAATTTAATGTGGGCATTGGATTCGTGTCATTCTAAGCTACAAATGAAAAAATATGGATGATATAGTGCCGACATGTCAAGTTGATCGGCTAGTTAAAATGATCATTCTAAACTGATCGTTGGTGCTCATTGAGTAAGACCTTATAAATGAACAATAATGCATGGCATCACGTAATTTGGGATAGACTGGATTACTTGTATGCCTTTTCGTATCTATTTCTGTTTAGAATTTGTTCATAATATCGAAAATTGAGATAGCTTAACGTGGACATTGGATTCGTGTCATTATGAGATCTAACTCACATGTTACGGACGATTTAGTGCAGACATGTCTAGTGGATTGGCCAGTTAAAATGATCATTCTAAACCGATCATTGGTGCTAATTAAGTAAAGGCTTATAAATGAAGCATAATGCATGGAATCAAACAACTTTGGATAGATTGGGTTACTTGGACGCTTTGTCGTATCTATTTATGTTTCAAATTTTGTCACATATAGAAAATTGAGCTAGCTTAACGTAAGCATTGGATTCGTGAAATTCTGAGCTCTATATCGAAAGTTACGGATGATTTAGTGCGGACATGTCAAGCTGATGGGACAGTGAAAGTGATCATTCTAAACTGATTATTGGTGCTGATTGAGTAAACACTTATAAATGAAGGATAAGGCATATCATCACATAGCTTTTGATGGATTGGATTAGTTGGATGCTTTGTCATATCTATTCCGGTCTCAAATTTTATTACACTATAAAAAAATTGAGCTAGCTTAACGTTGGCATTGGATTTGTGTGTTTTTGAGCTCTAAATAAAAAGTTACGGACGATTTAGTGTGGACATTTTAAGTTAATCGGCGAGTTAAAATGATCATTCTAAACTAATCCTTGGTGCTCATTAAGTAAAGGTTTATAAATGATACATAAAGGATGGCATCATGCAGATTGGCATAGATTAGATTATTTTGACGCTTTGTCGTATCTAGAGTTATGTTTCAAATTTTGTCACAATATAAAAAATTGAACTAGCTTAATGTGGGAGACATGACAAGTTAAAATGATTATTCTAAACTGATCATTGGTGCTCATTGAGTAAAAGCTGATAAATGATTCTAAACTGATCATTTGTGATCATTGAGTAAAAGCTGATAAATGAAAAATAGTGCATGGCATTACGCAGTTTGGGAAGGATTGGATTACTTGTACGCTTTGTCGTATCTATTTTTGTCTCAAATTTTGTCACAATAAAATTGAGTTAGCTTAACTAGGCCATTGGATTCATATCATTCTGAGCTATAAATCAAAACTTAAGGACGATTTTAGTGTAGACATGTCAAGTTGATCGGCTAGTTAAAATGATCATTCTAAACTGATCATTGGCGCTGATTGAGTACACGCTTATAAATGAAGCATAATTCATGGCCTCACGCAGTTTGGGATAGATTGGATTACTTGGATGTTTTAAGTTATGGACGATATAGTGCAGACATGTCAAGTTGATTTGCCTGTTAATATGATTATTCTAAACTGATCATTGGTGCTCATTGAGTAAAGGCTTTTAAATGAAGCATAATGTATGGTATCACGCTGTTTGGGATAGATTGGATTAGTTGGACGGTTTGTTGTACATAGTTTTGTCTCAAATTTTGTCCCAATATAGAAAATTGAACTAGCTTAATGTGGACATTGGATTTGTGGCACTCTGAGCTATAAATCAAAAGTCACGTTTGATCTGGTGTGGACCAGTCAAGTTGATCGGCCAGTTAAAGTGATCATTCTTAACTGATCATTGGTGCTCATTAAGTAAATGCTTATAAATTAAGCATAATGCATGGCATCACACAGTTTTGTATAGATTGGATAACTTGGACGCTTTGTTGTATCTATTTCTGTCTCAAATTTTGTCACAATATAGAAAATTGTACTAGCTTAACGAGGGCATTTAATTCGTGTCATTCTGAGCTCTAAATCAAAAGATACAGACGATTTAGTACGGATATGTCAAGTTGATCGCCCAGTTAAAGTGATCATTCAAAATTGATCATTGGTGCTGACTGATTAAGGACTTATAAATGGAGCATAATGCATGGCATCACGCAGTTTGGGATAGATTGGATTAGTTGGATGCTTTGTCATATCTAGTTTTGTCTCATTTGTAAAAATATAGAAAATTGAACTAGCTTAATGTAGACATTGGATTCGTGTCATTCTGAGCTATAAATGAAAAGTTATGGACGATATAGTGCAAACATGTCAAGTTGATCGGCTAGTTAAAATGATCATTCTAAACTGATCGTAGGTACTCACTGAGTGAAAGCTTATAAATGAAGAATAATGCATGACATCACGTAGTTTGGGATAGACTGGATTACTTAGATGCTTTGGCATATCTATTTTTGTCTCAAATTTTGTCATAATATAGAAAATTGAGCTAGCTTAACATGGGCATTGGATTCGTGTCAGTCTGACCTCTAAATCATAAGTTACGGACCATTTAGTGCGGACATGTCTATTTGATTGGCTAGTTAAAGTGATCATTCTAAACTGATCATTGGTGTTGGTTGTGTAAAGGCTTATAAATGAAGCATAATGCATGGCATCACACTGTTTCGGATAGATTGGATTACTTGGGCGCTTTGTCGTATCTATTTTGGTCTCAAATTTTTTCACATATAGAAACTTGAGCTAGTTTAACGTAAGCATTGGATTCGTCTCATTCGGAGCTCTATATCAAGAGCTACGGATGATTTAGTCCGGACATATCAAGTTCATCGGACAGTGAAAGTGATCATTTTAAACTGATCATTAGTGCTAATTGAGTAAACGCTTATAAATGAAGCATAATGCATAGCATCACGCAGTTTTTGATAGATTGGATTACTTGGACGCTTGGTCGTATCGATTTCTGTCTCAAATTTTGTTACACTATAGAAAATTGAGCTAGATTAATATGGGCATTGGATTCGTGTGTTTATGAGCTCTAAATAACAAGTTACGGACAATTTAGTGCGGACATTTTAAGTTGATTGGGGAGTTAAAACGATCATTCTAAACTGCTCATTGGTGCTCATTAAGTAAAGGCTTATAAATGAGGCATAAAACATGGCATCCCGCATTTTGGGATATATTTGATTACTTTGAAGCTTTGTCGTATCTAGTTTTGTTTCAAATTTTGTCACAATATAAAAATTTGAACTAGCTTAATGTGGGCATTGGATTCGTGTCATTGTGAGCTATAAATCAAAAGTTATGCAGGATTTAGTGTAGACAAGACAAGTTGATCGGCCTGTTTAAATGATCATTCTAAACTGATCATTGGTGCTCATTGAGTTAAAGCTTATAAATGAAAAGTAATGCATGGCATTACATAGTTTGGAAGGATTGGATTATTTGGACGTTTTGTCGTATCTATTTTTTTCTCAAATTTTGTCACAATATAAAAAATTGAGCTGGCTTAACGAGGCCATTTAAATCGTGTCATTCTGAGTTCTAAATCAAAAGGTACAGACAATTTAGTGCAAAAATGTCAAGTTGATCGGCCAATTAAAGTGATCATTCCAAATGGATCATTGGTGCTGATTAAGTATTACTGTTTGGGATTGATTGGATTACTTGGATGCTTTGTCGTATCTTGCTGTGTCTCATATTTTTTCACAATATAGAAAATTGAACTACCTTAATGTGGGCATTCGATTCTTGTGTTTCTGAGCTCTAAATAAAAAGTTACGGATTTAGTATGGACATGTCAATCTATTCGGCGAGTTAAAATGATCATTCTTAACTGATCAATGGTGCTCATTAAATAAAGGCTTATAAATGAGGCATAAAGCATGCCATCATGTAGTTTGGAATAGATTGGATTACTTTGACGCTTTGTCGTATCTAGTTTAGTTTCAAATTTTTTCACAATATAGAAAATTGAACTAGCATAATGTGGACATTGGATTTGTATCATTCTGAGCTATAAATCAAAATTTATGGACGATTTTAGTGCAGCCATGGCAAGTTGATTGGCCAGTTAAAATAATCATTATAAACTGATAATTGGTGCTCATTGAGTAAAAGCTTATAAATGAAGAATAATGCATGGCATCACGCAGTTTGGGATTGACTGGATTACTGGGACGCTTTTTCGTATTCATTTGTGTTTCAAATTTTGTCACAATATAGAAAGTTGAGCTAGCTTAACATAAGTATTTGATTTGTGCCATTCTGAGCTCCAAAATCAAGAGTTACGGATGATTTAGTGCGGACATGTCAAGTTGATCGACCAGTGAAAGTGATCATTCTAAACTCATCATTGGTGCTCATTGAGTAAACGCTTATAAATGAAGAATACTACATTGCATCACACAGTATCTATTTTTGCCTCAAATTTCGATACCCTATTAAAAAATAAGGTAGCTTAGTGTGGGCATTGGATTCGTGTGTTTCTGAGCTCTAAATCAAAAGTTACGGACGATTTAGTGTGTATATGTCAAGTTCACCGGCTAGTTAAAGTGATCATTATAAACTGATGATTGGTGCTCATTGAGTAAAGGCTTATGAATGAAGCATAATGCATATCATCACGTAGTTTGGAATATATTGGATTACTTGGATGCTTTTTCGTATCTAGTTCTATCTCAAATTTGGTCACAATATAGAAACTTGAGCTAGCTTAATGTGGGCAATTGATTCATGTCATTGTGACCAATAAATCAAAAGTTATAGACGATATTGGGCACACATGTCAAGTTTAATGGCCTGTTAAAATGAACATTCTAAACTGATCGTTGGTGTTCAGTGAGTAAAAGCTTATAAATGAATAATAATGCATGGCATCACGAAGTTTGTGAATGACTCGATTACTTGGACGCTTTATCGTATCTATTTCTTGGATGCTTTGTCATATCTATTTCTGTCTCAAATTTGTTATACTATAGAACATTGAACTAGCGTAATGTGGGCATTGGATTCATGTCATTCTGAGCTACAAATCAAAAATTATGGACGATTTAGTACATACATGTCAAGTTGATTGACCAGTTAAAATGATTATTCTAAACTGATAATTGGTGCTCACTGAGTAAAAGCTTATAAATGAAGAATAATGCACGGCATCACGCAGTTTTGGATTGACTGGGTTACTTGGACACTTTGTGCTATCTATTTTTGTCTCAAATTTTGTCACAATATATAAAATTTAGCTAGGTTAACGTAAGCATTGGATTTGTGCCATTCTGAGCTCTAAATCAAGAGTTTTGGATGATTTAGTGCAGACATGTCAAGTTGATCGGCCAGTGAAAGTGATCATTCTAAACTCATCAGTGGTGCTCATTGAGTAAACTCTTATAAATGAAGCATAATACATTGCATCACACAGTTTCGTAAAGATTGGATTACTAGGATGCTTTGTAGTATCTATTTTTGCCTCAAATTTTGTTACCCTATAAAACAATTAGCTAGCTTAACGTGGGCATTGGATTCGTGTGTTTTTGAGTCTAACTCAAAAGGTACGGACGATTTAGTGCGCATATGTCAAGTTCACCAGACAGTTAAAGTGAATATTCTAAACTGATCATTGGTGCTCATTGAGTAAAGGCTTATAAATGAATCAAAATGCATGCCATCACGTAGTTCGGGATAGATTGGATTACTTGGATACTTTGTCGTATCTAGTCCTATCTCAAATTTTGTCAAAATATAGAAAATTGAACTAGATTTATGTGGGCAATTGATTCATGTCATTCTGACTAGTAAATCAAAAATTATGCACGATATTGGGCAAATATGTCAAGTTTATCAGTCTGTTAAAATGAACATTCTAAACTGATCGTTGGTGGTCATTGAGTAAAACCATATAAATGAAGAGTGATGCATGGCATCACGCACTTTGGGATTGACTGAATTACTTGGACGCTTTGTTGTATCTATTTCTCAAATTTTGTTACACTATAAAAAATTGAACTAGATTAATGTGGGCATTGGATTCGTGTTTTGAGCTAAATCAAAAGTTATGGACGATTTAGTGCATATGACAAGTTGATCGGCCAGTTAAAATGATCATTCTAAACTGATCATTGGTGCTCATTGAAAAAGCTTATAAATGAAGAATAATGCATGCCATCACGCAGTTTGGGATAGATTGGATTACTTGACGCTTTTGTCGATCTAGTTCTATCTCAAATTTTGTCACAATATAGAAAATTGAACTAGATTTATGTGCATTGATTCATGTCATTTTGAGCCTAAATCAAAAATTATGGATATTAGTGAAGACATGTTAAGTTGATCAGCCTGTTAAAATGATCATTCTAAACTGATCATTGGTGGTCATTGAGTAAAACCATATAAATGAAGATAATGCATGGCATCACGTTATGGGATTACTTGACGATGATCCATTACTTGGACGCTTTTGTATCTAGAAAATTTCTATTAACGCATTTTCGTATCTATTTCTGTCTCAAATTTTATTACTCTATAGAACATTGAACTAGCTTAATGTGGGCATTGGATTCGTATCATTCTGAGCCAGAAATCCAAATTTATGGACGATTTAGTGCAGACATGTCAAGTTGATCGGCCAGTTCAAATGATCATTCTAAAGTGATAATTGGTGCACATTGAGTTAAATCTTATAAATAAAAAATAATACATGGCATCACGGAGTTTGGGATAGAATGGATTACTTGGACGCTTTGTCGTATCTATTTCTGTCTCAAATTTTATCACAGTATAGAAAATTGAGCTAGTTTAACGTATGCATTGGATTCATGTCATTTTGAGCTCTAAATCAAAAGTTACGGATGGTTTAGTGAAGACATGTTAAGTTGATCAGCCAGTGAAAGTGATCATTCTAAACGGATCATTGGTGCTGATTGAGTAAACGCTTATAAATGAAGCATAATGCATAGCACCACACAGATTTGGATAGATTGAATTACTTAGATGATTTGCCGTATCTATTTCTATCCCAAATTTTGGTACACTATAGAAAATTGAGCTAGATTAACATGGGCATTGGATTCTGTTATTCTAGCTATAGCTGAAAAAATTATAGACGATGTATATGTCAAATGTCATGTCTAGTTGATCGGGTAGTTAAAGTAATCATTCTAAACAGATCATTGGTGCTCATTGAGTAAAAGCTTATAAATGAAGAATAATGCATGGCATCACGCAGTTTGGGATTGACTGGATTACATGGACGCTTTGTCGTATCTATTTGTGTTTCAAATTTTGTCACAATATAGAAAGTTGAGCTAGCTTAACGTAAATATTTGATTTGTGCCATTCTGAGCTCTAAGTCAAGAGTTACAGATGATGTAGTGCGGACATGTATAGTTGATCCGCCAGTGAAAGTGATCATTCTAAACTCATCAGTTGTTCTCATTGAGTAAACACTTATAAATGAACCATACTACATAGCATCACACAATTTTGTATAGATTGGATTATTTGGACGTTTTGTAGTATCTATTTTTGCCTCAAATTTTGTTACCGTATAAAAACATTAGCTAGCTTAACGTGGGAATTGGATTCGTGTGTTTTTGAGGTCTAACTCAAAAGTTAAGGACGATTTATTGTGCATATGTCAAGTTCACCAGCCAGTTAAAGTGATCATTCTAAACTGATCATTGGTGCTCATTGAGTAAAGGCTTATAAATGAAGCACAATGCATGCCAGCACGTAGTTTGGGATAAATTGGATTACTTGGATGCTTTGTCGTATCTAGTCCTATCTCAAATTTTGTCAAAATATAGAAAATTGAACTAGCTTTATGTGGGCAATTGATTTATGTCATTCTGACCAATAAATCAAAAGTTATGCACGATATAGGGCAAACATGTCAAGTTTATCGGCCTGTTAAAATGAACATTCTAAACTGATCATTGGTGTTCATTGAGTAAAACCATATAAATGAAGACTAACGCATGACATCACGCAGTTTCGGATTGACTGGATTACTTGGACGCTTTGTCATATCTATTTCTTGGATGCTTTGTCATATCTATTTCTGTCTCAAATTTTATTACTCTATAGAACATTGAACTAGCTTAATGTGGGCATTGGATTCGTATCATTCTGAGCCAGAAATCCAAATTTATGGACGATTTAGTGCAGACATGTCAAGTTGATCGGCCAGTTCAAATGATCATTCTAAAGTGATAATTGGTGCACATTGAGTTAAATCTTATAAATAAAAAATAATACATGGCATCACGGAGTTTGGGATAGAATGGATTACTTGGACGCTTTGTCGTATCTATTTCTGTCTCAAATTTTATCACAGTATAGAAAATTGAGCTAGTTTAACGTATGCATTGGATTCATGTCATTTTGAGCTCTAAATCAAAAGTTACGGATGGTTTAGTGAAGACATGTTAAGTTGATCAGCCAGTGAAAGTGATCATTCTAAACGGATCATTGGTGCTGATTGAGTAAACGCTTATAAATGAAGCATAATGCATAGCACCACACAGATTTGGATAGATTGAATTACTTAGATGATTTGCCGTATCTATTTCTATCCCAAATTTTGGTACACTATAGAAAATTGAGCTAGATTAACATGGGCATTGGATTCGTGTGTTTTTGATCTTTAAATCAAAACTTACCAACGATTTAGTGCGGACATATCAAGTTGATCGGCGAGTTAAAATGATCATTCTAAACTGATCATTGGTGCTCATAAAGTAAAGGATTATGAATGAGGCATAAAGCATGGCATCACGTAGTTTAGGATAGATTGGATTACTTTGACACTTTGTCGTATCTAGTTCTGTTTTAAGTTTTATCACAATATAATAAATTGAACTAACTTAATGTGGGCATTGGATTCATGTCATTATGAGCTATAAATAAAAAGTTATGGACGATTTAGTGCAGATTTGACAAGTTGATCGGCCAGTTAAAATGATCATTCTAAACTGATCATTGGTGCTCATTGAGTAAAATTTTATAAATGAAAAATAATGCATGGCATCACGCAGTTTGGGAAGGATTGGATTACTTGGACACTTTATCGTATCTATTTCTGTCTCAAATTTTGTTACACTATAAAAAATTGAACTAGCTTAATGTGGGCATTAGCTTCGTATGTTTCTGAGTTCTAAATCAAAAGTTACAGACGATTTAGTGCGCACATTACAAGTTGATTGGCGAGTTAAAATCATCATATTGAACTGATCATTAGTGCTCATTAAGTAAAGGCATATAAATGAGGAATAAAACATGGCATCACGCAGTTTGGGATAGATTGGATTACTTTGACGCTTTTTGTATCTAGTTTTGTTTCAAATTTTGTCACATTATAGAAAATTGAACTAGATTAAAATGGGCATTAGATTCGTGCAATTTTGAGCTCTAAGTCAAGAGTTATGGATGATTTAGTGCGGATATGAGAAGTTGATCGGCCAGTTAAAATGATGATTCTAAACTGATCATTGGTGCTCATTGAGTAAAAAGCTTATAAATGAAAATAATGTATCACATCATGCACTTTGGGAAGGATTGAATTACTAGGATGCATTGTCGTATCTATTTATGTCTCAAATTTTGTCACAATATAGAAAATTGAGTCAACTTAACGAGGGCATTTAATTCGTGTTATTGAGTAAAAGCTTATAAATGAAGAATTATGCATGGCATCACACAGTTTGGGATTTACTGGATTACTTGGATGCTTTGTCGTATTTATTTCTGTCTCATATTTTATCACAATATAGAAAATTGAGCTAGCTTAACGTAAGCATTGGATTCGTGTCATTCTGAGTTGTAAATCAAAAGTTACGGATGATTTAGTGCGTAAATGTCAAGTTGAACGACAAGTTAAAGTGATTCGTGTCATTCTAAACTGATCATTGGTGCTCATTAAGTAAAGGCTTATAAATGAGGCATAAAGCATGGCATCATGCAGTTTGGGATAGATTGGATTACTTTGACGCTTTGTTGTATCTACTTCTGTTTAAATTTTTTTCATAATATAGAAAATTAAACTTGCTTAATGTGGGCATTGAATTCGTGTCATTTTGAGTTATAAATGAAAAGGGATGAACGATTTAGTGCAGACATGACAAGTTGATCGACCAGTTAAAATGATCATTCTAAACTGATCTTTGGTGCTCATTGAGTATAAGCTTATAAATGAAAAAATAATGCATGGCTTCACGCTGCATGGGAAGGATTGGATTAGTTGTACTCTTTGTCGTACGTAATTCAGTCCCAATTTATGTCAATATATAGAAAATTGAGATAGATTAACGAGGGCATTTAATTCGTGTCATTCTGAGCTCTAAATCAAAAGTTAGGGATGAATTAGTGCGGACGTGTCAAGTTGATCGGCCAGTTAAAGTGAACATTCGAAACTGATCAATGTTACTCATTAAGTAAAGGCTTATAAATGAAGTTTAATGCATGGCTTCACACATTTTTGGATAGATTGGATTACTTAGATGCTCTGTCGTATTATAGTTCTGTCTCAAATATAGAAAATTGAACTAGCTTAGTGTGGGCACTGGATTCGTATCATTCGGAGCTATAAATCAAAAGATGTGGATAATTTAGTGTCGACATGAGAAAATCATCGACCTGTAAAAGGGATCATTATAAACTGATCATTTGTGGTGATTGAGTAAAGACTTATAAATGAAGCATAATGCATGGCATCACGTAGTTTGGGATAGATTGGATTACTTTGACGGTTTGTTGTATCTAGTTCTGTCTCAAATTTTGTCACAATATAGAAAATTGAACTTGCTTAATGTGGGCATTGGATTCGTGTCATTTTGATCTATAAATAAAAAGTTATGGACGATATAGTGCGGACATGTCAAGTTGATCGGCTAGTTAAAATGAAAATTCTAAAATGATCGTTGGTGCTGATTGAGTAAAAGCTTATAAATGAATAATAATGCATGTCATCACACATTTTGGGATAGACTGGATTACTTGGATGCTTTGTTGACTCTATTTATGTCTCAAATTTTGTCATAATAAAGAAAATTGAGCTATCTTAACGTGGGCATCGGATTTGTGTCATTCTGAGCTCTAAATCAAAAGTTACGAACGATTTAGTGCGGATATGTCAAGTTGATTAGCTAGTTAAAGTGATCATTTTAAACTAATCATTGGTGCTGATTGAGGTAGGCCTTATAAATCAAGCATAATGCATGGCAACACACAATTTGGGAAGGATTTGATTACTTGGACGCTTTATCGTAACTATTTTTGTCTCAAATTTTGTTACACTATAAAAAATTGAACTAGCTTAATGTGGGCATTAGCTTCGTGTGTTTCTGAGTTCTAAATCAAAAGTTACGGACGATTTAGTGCGGACATTACAAGTTGATTGGCGAGTTAAAATCATCATTCTGAACTGATCATTGGTGCTCATTAAGTAAAGGCTTATAAATGAGGCATAAAACATGGCATCATGCAGTTTGGGATATATTGGATTACTTTGACCCTTTTTCGTATCTAGTTTTGTTTCAACTTTTGTCACATTATAGAAAATTGAACTAGATTAAAATGGGCATTAGATTCGTGCCATTCTGAGCTCTAAGTCAAGAGTTATGGATGATTTAGTGCGAACATGACAAGTTGATGGGCCAGTTAAAATGATGATTCTAAACTGATCATTGGTGCTCATTGAGTAAAAAGCTTATAAATGAAAAATAATGTATCACATCATGCACTTTGGGAAGGATTGAATTACTAGGATGCATTGTCGTATCTATTTATGTCTCAAATCTTGTCACAATATAGAAAATTGAGTCAACTTAACGAGGGCATTTAATTCGTGTTATTCAGAGCTCTAGATTAAAAGTTACGAACGTTTTAGTGCGTACATGTCAAGTTGATCGGCCAGTTAAAGTGATCATTCCAAACTGATCATTGGTGTTTATTGAGAAAAGACTTATAAATGAATAATAATGCATGGCACCACGCTGTTTGGGATAGATCTGATTACTTGGACGCTTTGTCATATATATTTCTGTCTCAAAATTTATCACAATATAGAAAATCGACCTAGCTTAATGTTGGCATTGGATTCGTGTTATTCTAAGCTATGAATGAAAATTTATAAACGATATAGTGCAGACATGTCAAGTTGATCGGCTAGTTAAAATAATCATTCTAAACTGACATTGATGCTCATTGAGTAAAAGCTTATAAATGAAGAATAATGCATGGCATCACGCAGTTTGGGATAGACTAGATTACTCGGAACCTTTTTCGTATCTATTTCGGTCTCCAATTTTGTAATAATATAGAAAATTGAGCTAGATTAACGTGGACACTGGATTCGTCTTATTCGGAGCTCTAAATCAAAAGTGACAAACAATTTAATGCGGACATGTCAAGTTGATTGGCCAGTTAAAGTGATCATTCTAAATTAAGCATTGGTGCTAATTGAGTAAAGGCTTATAATGAAGCATAATGCATGCATCACACAGTTTTGGATAGAATGGATTACTTATACGTTTTGTCATATTTATATCTATGTCAAATTTTGTCATTTTATAGAAAATTGAGCTAGCTTAACGAGGGCATTTAATTCCTGTCATTTTGAGCTCTAAATCAAAAGTTACAAATGATTTAGTGCGGATATGTCAAGTTGATAGGCCAGTTAAAGTGATCATTCTAAACTGATCATTGGTGCTGATTGAGTAAAGACTTATAAATGAAGAATAATGTCTGGCACCATGCAGTTTGGGATAGATTAGATTATTTGGACGCTTTGTCGTATCTATTTCTGCCTCAAATTTTGTCAAAGTATAGAAAACTGGGCTTACTTGTCATGGGCATTGGATTCGTTTCATTCTAAGCTCTAAATCAAAAGTTACGATGATTTAGTGAGGTCATGTCAAGTTGATCAGCCAGTTTAAGTGATCATTCTAAACTGATCATTGGTGCTCATTAAGTAAAGGCTTATAAATGAAGCATAATGCATGGCATCACGCAGTTTGGGATAGGTTGGATTACTTGGACCCTTTTTCGTATCTAGCTCTGTCTCAAATTTGGTTACAATATATAAAATTGAACTAGCTTGATGTGGGCATTGTATTCGTGTCATTCTGAGCTACAAATCAAAATTTATGGACGATTTAGTGCAGACATGTCAAGTTGATCGGCTAGTTAAAATGATCATTGTAACATCATTGGTGCTCATTGAGTAAACGCTTATAAATGAAGAATAATGCATGGCATCACGCAGTTTAGGATCGACTGGATTACTTGAACGCTTTATTGACCTAGTTCTGTCTCAAACTTTGTCACAATATAAAAAATTGAACTAGATTAATGTGGGAAATTGATTGTTGTCATTTTGTGCTATAAATCAAACGTTATGGACAATATAGTGTAGACATATCAAGGTTATCAGCTAGTTAAAATGATCACTGATCGTTGGTGCTCATTGAATTAAAACTTTTAAATGAAAAATAATGCGTGGCATCACGCAGTTTGGGATGGATACGATTACTTGGACGCTTTGTCGTATCTGTTTCTGTCTTAAATTTTGTCGTAAAATAGAAAATTGAGCTAGCTTAACGCGGGCATTGGAATTGTGTCATTCTAAGGTCTAAATCAAAAGGTACGGATGATTTAGTGTGGACATGTCAAGTTGATCGGCTAGTGAAAGTGATCATTCTAAACTGATCATTGGTGCTAACTGAGTAAACGCTAATAAATGAAGCATAATGCATAGCATCACACAGTTTTGAATAGATTTGATTACTTGGACGCTTTGTCGTATCTATTTCTGTCTCAAATTTTGTTACACTATAGGAAATTGATTTAGCTTAACGTGGGCATTGGATTCATGTGTTTTTGAGCTCTAAATCAAAAGTTACAGACGATTTAATGCGGATATGTCAAGTTGATAGGCCAGTTAAAGTGATGAATCTAAACTGATCATTCGTGTTCATTGAGTAAGAGCTTATAAATAAAAAGTAATGCATGGCATCACGCAGTTTGGGGTGGATTCCATTATTAGGATGCTTTGTCGTATCTATTTTTGTCTCAAATTTTGTCACAATATAGAAAATTGAGCTAACTTAACGTGGGTATTGGATTTGTGTCATTATGAGCTATAAATCAAAAGTTATGGATGATTTAGTTTGGACATATCAAGTTGATTGGCCAGTTAAAATGATCATTCTAAACTGATCGTTGGTGCTCATTAAGTAAAGGCAAATAAATGAAGCATAACGCATGGCATCACACAGTTTTTGATAGAATAGATTACTTGTATTATTCGTCATATCTATTTCTGTCTCAAATTTTTTACAATATAGAAAATTGAGCTAGCTTAACGTGGGTATTGGATTTGTGTCATTCTGAGCCATAAATCAAAAGTTATGGACGATTTAGTGCGGACATGTCAAGTTGATCGGCGAGTTAAAATGATCATTCTAAACTAATCTTTGGTGCTCATTAAGTAAAGGCTAATAAATTAGGCGCATCACACTGTTTGGGATAGATTGGATTACTTGGATTCTTTTTCGTATCTAGTTTTGTTTAAATTTTGTCACAACATAGAAAATTCAACTAGCTTAATATGTGCATTCCATTCGTGCCATTCAGAGCTATAAATCACAAGATATGGACGATTTAGTGCAGACATGTCAAGTTGATCGGCCAGTTAAAATGCACATTCTAAATTGATCGTTGGTGGTCATTGAGTAAAAGCTTATAAATGAAGAATTATGCATGGCATCACACAGTTTGGGATTTACTGGATTACTTGGACGCTTTGTCGTATCTATTTCTGTCTCATATTTTATCACAATATAGAAAATTGAGCTAGCTTAGGGTAAGCATTGGATTTGTGTCATTCTGAGCTATAAATCAAAAGTTACAG
>JAENJI010000013.1:53338-214301 GCA_018901935.1 Pugionium cornutum | reverse complement strand
AAACTTAGAGCTAGGAGGGCTGGTCTCAACTAGGTTCTAAGCGCACAAGTCTCTTGAGAGAATAACTTGTTGAAAGAAAATTCGATCTTTATTAATATCAAAAAGGTTGTAGAACTACAATGCTGGAAGGAGCCTTATTAATATGCTCGACAGCTTGACCTTCTAGGGTCGACACAAATAAAGAAAAAGGAAAGTTTACAAAAGTGCACAAAGGAAAAGATACAAAGTGCATAACCGAAAAAGGACCTATTCCTAAAATGTTCTTGACTCAAAAATGTAAAGCAACTAGATCCTACCTTGCAAAACAGAAAGAGGCATATATTGAATGTAAACTTACCTTAACTCACCTCACGGCCAAGAAATGGAAGGTGGCCGTCCTTGTGGCATGCTGCTTGCTCCTTGCTCCTAGTCTTGACTTGGAGTAGGGTTAAATATCTTTGGGCCCTGACCTCTCTTGCCACTAAAGCCCAAGTCTCTGATGTTCCTTGTGTTGTTGAGAAGCCTTTGGACTCTAATTTGCTCTTCTGGCCCATTGTCCTTAGCTGCTCTTCCTCTAGAAGCTTGTCGACCCATAAGCTGAATTTGTGGAAGAGTGCTCTTGATCTGCTTCTTGTCATTGCTCCTGGAGGTACCACTGGTGTAGATATTTCCTCTAAGTGCATGTCCTGGAGCTGGTAGCTCATTTGGTCCGAGTCCTCTTGTGTAGAAGTGGAAGTGTGCGTGTACTCGGCTGGATGGCCTGTACCGGCTGGATTGTGCGCGGTACTGGCCGGAATGACTTCAGGACCGGCCAAGTTGATCCCGGAGTCGGCGGTGTCATCAGGGGGACCGGAGGTGTCATTCACGTCCCCACCAAGTGTGCTGGAAGCTTGGGCCTCTCCGCCGGCGATGTTGACCGGTCTGGTCCTATAGGTTGAAGGTCCGGCGGTATTGTCTGGTCCGGCAGGCGCGCCAGATGGTCCTGCTGTCTCGGGCAAGCTTCCTGGTCGGCCAGTCTGGTCACCTGGCTGGATGTACGACCTGATGTCCTCATCAGAGCTTTAGGGGGAATGTAAGGTGTCTAGGTACATCCTGTATGCTTTGGAAAGTTTTCAATACGTGCCCAAGTTGCAAGGAATAGAGATATTGCAATCTGAACACATTAAATGCACTTAGGTCCATATATGGTAAGTCTTGGCGGAAAGGGATGTGTCTAATCCTATGGTGGCTGGTGCATGGTAGGTTGATTTTGGGATTCCTTAGGACCTTAATAATATCTCTTGGAGGCCATATTTTGGTTTTCAAGTGATTAAACCAGTTGGTCAATGGCTCCAATCGGTTCATTTGAAGGCACGGATGGACCCACCTGGTCCAAGGCGTATTTGCATTTCTACAAGTGCTTAAAGGAGCTCCTAGAACCACCAAAAAGTCTTCTTGTCGCCAAAGAAATGTTTGGAGACTTTCATATAAGAAAAATTCCAAATTGATGTATGGTGTATGACTTAATCTGGCCTGGTTTGGGGTGATCTCCATGTCGCTGCGTGTCCTCTGTTAGTTAGGATTATAGGCCAGATTTGGTCTTGGCTGGCCGCTTCTTTGTTAGGCTTGAATTCATGAAGATACACCCATATATCTTTTTGCGCGTATTTGGCCACCTTTCACTACAAGAAAATATCACATTCCCGACGGCCATTTTCGTCGGAAAAACGTCGGTAATACCAATTCCTGTTTACTTTCCGAGGAAAATGGTCCGTCGGAACTATTTCGTCGGAACTATTTCGTCGGAAATAAATTTCCCTCGGGAAAGTATCGGGAATTTCCAACGGCTTAGCGAAGAAATGTGCCGTCGGCAAATTCTGATGGCTTTTCGATGATCTCTTACAGTCGGAAAACTCCAACGGATATGAAATGGAACTGTCCATCGGGAATTCCAGACGAATTTGCGATGGTAGGTTTCCGATGACTAGTGCCATAGGAAATTTGAACCGATGATATTTCCCGACGGTTTTCACCCGTCGGGAGGTAGGCGACACGTTTCCGACGGCAATATCCGTCGGAAATTACCGATGACAGTATACTTCGAAAATAACCAATTAATTGAAAAAAATAATTTTTTTTAAATTTTTCATTAAATATTTTTAAAATATAAATATTAAAAATATTAATTTAATTTAATATTTTTTATTTTTCACAATTAAATTAAATTAAATTAATATTAAATTAAATTAATATTTTTAAATATTTTTAAAAAAATAATAATACAATTAATAAAAATAATATTTTAATTATAAATATAATAATTAAACAATTGTTTTAAAATACAAATTACAACGGAGGGGCAATAGGAGAAGCAGGAGAAAAAAAGTCATCAGACAACTTGTTTCTCATCATTTCTATAATACTTTTGAGATTATTTATCTTTATTTTCATAGCCGCTATTTTTTCTTTTACCTGTTCATTCTCCTCATTTCTAGCTGCAGCTGTTGCGCCACCGGTATCTACAACTCTCACGAGTGCTGGATGACGACACTTAGAAAATGGTATTTCCTATAAAAATAAAAAAATATTATTAGAAAATTATTAAAATATTAATTTAAAAAAAATCAAACTTACATCAATAACGAGACGGTTAATCTCAGAACGAGGTAAGTCGCCGATCGAAGATGAATAACCAACTTGAGACTACTGGGTTAAGATATCACTTTTTTTTTACTTTTTCGATGATCTCACTAACGAGACCATCTTGGATACGATCAGTGTTTTTGTTCGCGTGGACGGTCTCGAGAAGTTGCAAGTGATGTGGAGGCGCTCCAATTTCTTGTGCTTAAAAGAAAACAATTCTAAATAAGTAATTTAAAATTTTTTAAATAATAATAAATAAAATTAATATAATAATTAATTTACCAATTGATCGGCTCGTATCAGAAAACTAGTCGATCCACCATTGTGAATTTAAATGCATTTGCCTCCTCGCTGGCTCTTCCGGTTTCCTGAATTAGTTCTCGAGATGACCTCAGTGCGGGAAGATTCCTAATAACAAATAAAGTCATTCCAAACCGACTCATTCAACTCTCTTGGTTTATCTTTTCCCTTTTTCCATTTTTGTTTCCACTCGTTCATGTGGCGGGAAAATTGTACTACAGCCTCTTTTTCGAAAGTTTCTTCCACAGTTTTGTGTTCATGGGATCCCATGTAAATTTTTGCTGCAAAATTTACTTATATATTACTAAGAAATATTATTAAAAACTATTTAAAACAATTATATATTTAAAATTTAAATAACGTACCGCAAACGCCCTGAACCAAATCTGACGTTCTTCGGATAGAATATCTCTAAATTTGGTATATGGTTTGTTCAAAAGAGAATGAATCATCTTTAATATAGATTTACTTATTCCGTTGTTTGAAATACCAAAACTATGAATTTTTATTAGAATAGCGTTATAAATATTTTAAATATAATTATACAATATCGTTAAAATAATTATTTCAAATATAATTATAAAAAAATTTATTTACCATGTCGAATTTCCTTGACGCATCGGATCTAGAAAAGTAAGAAGTTCACGACCAGAATGCTGAACCAATTCTTCAATAGTAATTGGTCGAAAAGAATCATATGCAAATTCTGGAACTTGAGTTGGTGTGCAACTCGGAGTAGATGACTCACCACGTCTTTGGTACTCTTGATACGACCTATGTTTGTGACATTTAATCAATCTATTTAAATTTAATATTTAGCATTTTCTTTTTGAAATATTTAAATTTTAAAAACTAAATATAAACCTATAATTTTTAATGTTTATGATATTTTTGTAAAAAGAAATTTGTATTGCTAAAATTATTATTAAAATACTGTTTAAAGTCTAATTTAAATGATTGAAGCAAGATAGCAAGAGGACAATGTGACAATTACCAAATCGAACATGAATCAAAAATTTTAAATATCCAAACATATCACATATTTTTATAATACTAAAATAACCGAAACTATCCAAAATCGGAATAGATACGTCCAAACCTATAATATATATTGAATTCCATTTAAAAAACAAATGAAGAACACATTTGAATACATTTTTCATTTATTTAACATAGAAACACTCTTGTTGTTTACTGCATGTCTCCTACTTAAGGACAAGATTTCTCAAGACAAGAATGAACATCTCAATCAAGGTCATGAGTTCTCATGTGGATAACTTCAAATAAAACCAGTTTGCCATGATCCACTAGGACAACTAAGTTTATGTACATTATCGTTATTTGAACAATGTGTTCTGAACAAACTCTTACGTTGTCCACTTCTTATTTATCATACCAGACTATTCAAGGAAACTCTTACAGTTTACAAACTCCATTTTCTTATGTATAATCTTTTAAACAACTAATGTATTTGGTTACTTTCAAATTTACCATCTCTACTTTCAAGTTATTGACTTAACTTGCTAATTTTTAGAGACATCCATGATGTCGAAAAATCTATTAACATCCATCTACCAATGAATCATAATATTATTGAGTAGTTTCTCAAATTAAAATTCATTGACGGTAACATCTAACCTAACCGATAAAACTTACATGATGACGACGAGAAATGGCGAGGATGAGATATGGCGATGAGGAGAAACGGCGACGAGGAGAAACGGCGACGAGAAGAAATGGCGATGAGTAGAAACGGCGATCGACGGAAATTATGAGAGTAACGCGAAACGGCGAGAGAGAGAGAGAGAGAAGAAAAAACGTCGTAGGTTATATTCAATATTGTCATCTAGCCATATCAGTCGATATGGCATGGGATACTTTGTCTTCTGTAGACCTAGCTTATCAACCATATATGCACTAGCCACGTTAGTGTAAGAACCACCATCTATGATGAGGTTACATACCTTACCCTTGATGGTGCACCGGTTGTGGAAGATGTTCTCCCTTTGAATGGTCTCGGAGGAGTATACCATTGCACTTAGGACCCGTCTTGTTACCAGTACCTCTCCCACATCAGGGTACTCGATCTATGTCTCCATATTCTGCTTCTGGTTCGAAATTCTTTTCATCTTAAGACTCATATTCTGCAGCCTCCGTGATTAGCATGACCCAGTTGTTTGGACACTCCCTTGAGATGTGACCACGGCCCCTACACTTGAAACAAGTAATATCACGTGATCTTTGAGGGTTAGAAGTCTTACTAGGCTCTTTTTGGTCATGGGTTTGTTCAGGAGGCTTGCTCTTGAACTGTGACTATATATCTATGCTTTTGCCTTTGTCTACAGGCTTGATGCCATTGCTTGGTGCCCAAGGCATCTTAGGTCTGTTGCGTATGTCTTGGCTCTTACGCTTGATGTGTTTTTCAGCCTGGACAGAAAGGTGGAACAAGTCCTTGAAAATCACTATAGATTTGTCTCTCCACTTTCCGGCTGATTCTTTCTTGGAATCCATCCAAGAATTGAGCCATCAATGCTTCTTCATCATCATTGAGCTCCAGCCAATTTCTTAGTTTCTCAAACTCCTCATAGTACTTCTCCACCGATCTTGTGCTCTGTTTAAGAGTACAAAAATGGTGTTACAAATACCTATGCAAATAAAGTGGACAAAACCGTTATCTCATGAGATCCTTTATGTCGACCCAAGAGTATACGGGTCTCAACCTCCTTCTCCTACGGTCAGAAGCCTCACGATCCCACTAGATGAGAGCATTATCCGTGAGTTGTGCTACTGCCATAGAGACTCTCCTAGGGCCTGGTTAGTTGTAGTGGTCGAATGTGATCCATCCTCCTTTCCCAATCTAGATAGGCCTCGGGGTCTACTTTTCCTGCAAAACTTGGAGGTGTTAGTTTGACATCATGATTGTTTACCCGGTTCTAGGCATAGTCATCTCCATCATCGTGATGTCTACGGGGCATTCTTGGTCTCTGATGGTGACCATATGGCTCGTACCCATTGCCCTTTGCTTGTCGTTGTCGTGGAGGTCCTCTCGGTCTAGGGTGATAGCCGTGAGGCTGTTGGCCCTTATCTTCATCCTTGTGGGGCTCCTCCTATTTTGGCCGTGTCCTTGGGTGGTCAGAACCTTTAGTAGGGTCTTGGCCAGCCCTCACGTGCCTTATGGCCTGGAATCTCACCGGTCTTTCCACAGGATCCAGCCTCTTGCCTATTGATGCGAATTGGGTTTGGAGTGTGGTGAACATGGCCATCATGACCTCGGTGGCATATTGATTTCCAGCTTCAGCCATCGCTTGCTACAAAAAAATAGGATTAGTTTCTCATAAGAATTCTTCAGGAGAGGGTTTTTATAGTAGGGGAAATTTAAAGAAAAGGCAAAAGTAGAAAAAAAAAGAAAAATCTAACAAAAGGAAAACAATTAATGATAAAAATCTAACAATTAATGATAAAAATTTAACAATTAATGATAAAAATCTAACAATTAATGATAAAAATCTAACAATTAATGATAAAAATCTAACAATTAATGATGCAAATCTTCTAGATTCTTTGGGCCGATTTTTCTTTGATTGTCTTGGTATTTTTCTTTTTAATTTTTGATTTTTAACCTAAGATTAATGTAAATATGCTTTAGCAAAGAGGAAAAACAAAGATACAATGAAAAGAATGATCCTAAATCCTAGTGATACACATAGGAGATAGCTTGCACTCGGTTTGATTTTTAGGTGATATTTTTTTGACTTTTTTGAAAGGAACTAAACTAATGCACGAAACTGAATAAAGACTGAAATAAAGGATAGAAACAACCTAGTTTTAGGAGCTTAAGCTCTGATACCAAAATGATACAAGCCTTGAATCAAGGTTGTAACACTTGCGGGCTGGTTGGAGAAGATTAGGCAAGAAACTCGGCCTAAGGCTTTAGGAATGGGGTTTTCTGGTAGGTATTATATGGTGGGGTGAGGTGAACCACACAAGGGATTGAAAGCCTCGTGATAAATCAAAACTTAGAAGTTAGGAGGGCTGGTCTCAACTAGGGTTCTAAGCGATTAGAGTTCTTAGAAGAAAAACTCGTAAGAAAAATACTCTTTTTATTAATAATCAAAAACTTGTCAAAATACAATGCTGAAACGATCCTTATTAATATGCTCAGTAGCTTTGACCTTCTAGGATCAACCCAAAAAGAAAAGGAAAATCTACAAAAGTGTATAAAGGAAAGTTTACGAAAGGGAATAACCAAAAAAGGACATCAACTTAAATGTTCTTGACTTAATAAATAGAAAACTACTAATTCCTCCCATTCAAAAAAGAAAAGGCAAATATATAATTGAAAACTTACCTACTTACCATTCGGTCAATTAATGGAAGGTGGCCAATCTTTGTTACACTCGCTCACTCTTCGATTTGAATTAGGGTTGTGAAGTGTTGGGCCTTGACCTCTTTTGCCACGAGAGCCCAAGTCTCTGGAGTCCTTTGAAATGTTGAGAAGCCCTTGGATTCATCCTTGCACTCTTGGCCCAATGCTCCTTGCCGTTGGTCTTCTATGAGCTTGTCTACCCACAAGCTGAACTTGTGGAAGAGGGCCATTGTTCTGCTCCTTGTCATGGCTCCTGGTAGCACCACTGGTGTAGAGACTTCATCTAGGTTCATGCCTTGAAGCTGGTAGCTGATTTGATTCGAGTCTCCTTGTGTAGAGGTGGAAATGGTCGTGTGATCGCTTGAGCCGGCTGGGCCGTTCGAGTAGAAATCGGAGCCGGCCAGATCGATTGGTGGGCCGGCATCACCAGCTGGGCCGGCGTTGTTAGTCATGTCACCGCCAATTGGGCCGCAGGTTTGGGCCTCTCCGCCGGCAAGGTTGGTGGGCCTGGCTGATCGTAATGCCAGCGGTACCGCTTGGCCTGGCAGATGCACCAAATGGCCCGACTGTCTTGGTCAGGGCTTCTGGTCGGCCATTTTGATTTTCTGGTTGGCCTGACGATCTGGTGCCCAAACTTCGTGATGCCATGATTTATGCTTCATTTATAAGCATGTACAAAAAGAGCACCAATGATCCATTTAGAACTTTCATTTTAACTAGCAAATAAACTTGACATCTCTGACTTAAATTCTATTCAACTTTTGATATAGATACCAAAATGAGATGAGTCCAAGGCCCACGTTAAGCTAGCTCAATCTTCCATATTGTGACAACATTTGAGACTAAAAGAGCTACGACAAAGCTTCAAAGGAATCCAGTGTATCCCAAAGTGCGTGATGCCATGCATTATGCTTCATTTAGAAGCTTTGACTCAAGGAGCACCAATTATCATTCTAGAATGATCATTTTAACTAGCCGATCAACTGACATGTCCACACTAAATCATGCATAACTTTTGATTTAGAGTTTCAAATCACATGAATCCAACACCCATGTTATACGCTAGCTCACTTTTTTAATTGTGACAAAATTTAAGATCGAAATAGCTATGACAAAGCCTCATAGTACGAAAATCTATCCTAAACTACGTGATGGCATGCATTATACTTCATTTATAAGCCTGTACAAAAGGAGCACCAATGATCAGTTTAGAATGATCATTTTAAATACCTGATCAACTTGACATGTCCACACTAAATCGTATTTAACTTTTTATTTAGAGCACAAAATGACATGATTCCATTGCACACGTTAAGCTAGCTCAATTTTCCATATTGTGATAACATTTGAGACTATAATAGCTAGGACAAAGCCTCCAAGTAATCCATTGTATCCCAAACAGCGTGATGCCATTCATTATGGTTCATTTATAAGATTTTACTCAAGTAGCACCAATGATCAGTCTATAATGATCATTTTAAGTCGCTAATCAATTTACATGTCCACACTAAATCGTCCATAAATTTTGATTTAGAGTTCAAACTGACGCGAATCCTACGCCTACGTTAAGCTAGCAAAATTTTCTATATTGTGACAAAATTTAAGACTGAAATAGCTACGACAAAACCTCCAAGTAATCCAATCTATCTCAAAATGAATGATGCCATGCATTATTCTTCATTTATAAGCCTTTACTCAAGGAGTAACAATGATCAATTTAGAATGATCCTTTTAACTGGCTGATCAATTTGACATGTCCACACTAAATCTTCCATAATTTTTGATTTAGATTCAGAATGACAAGAATCCAATGCCCATGTTGAGCTATCTCAATTTTCTATATTGTGACAAAATTTAATATCGAAATAGCTATGACAAAGCCTCCAAGTAATCCAATATATCCCAAACAGCGTGATGCTATGCAATACGCGTCATTTATAGGCCTTTACTCAATAAGCACTAATAATCAGTTTAGAATGATCATTTTAACTACCTGACAAACTTGACATGTCCACACTAAATTGTCTTTAACTTTTTATTTAGATCTCAAGATGACATGAATCCAATGCCCAAATTAAGCTAGCTCAATTTTCAATATTGTGACAACATTTGAGGCTGCAAGAGCTAGACAAAGCCACAAAGTAATGCAATCAATCCCAAACTGCGTGATGCCATGGATTATGGTTCATTTATAAGCCTTTACGCAAGGAGCACAAATGATCAGTTTAAAATGTATCATTTTAGCTGGCTGATCAATTTGACATGTCCACACCAAATCGTCCGTATTTTTTGATTTATAGTTCAGAATGACATGAATAAAACGCCCACGTTAAGCTAGGTCAATTTTCAATATTGTGACAAATTTTAAGATTGAAATAGCTATGACAAAGCCACCAAGTAATCCAATATATCCCAAACAGCGTGATGCTATGCAATACACTTCATTTATATGCATTTACTCAATGAGCACTAATGATCAGTTTCTAATGATCGTTTTAACTAGCTGAGCAACTTGACATGTCCGCACTAAATCCTTTTTAACTTTGATCTAGAGCTCAAAATGACATGAATTCAATGCCCACGTTAACCTAGCTAAATTTTCCATATTATGAAAACATTTGAGACAAAAAGAGCTACGACGAATCCTCCAAGTTATCAAATGTATTCCAAACTACGTGATGCCATGCATTATGCTTCATTTAAAAGCGTTTACACAAGAAGCACCAATGATAAGTTTAGACTAATAGATTTAACTATCAGATCAACTTGACATGTCCACACTATATCATATTTAACTTTTTATTTAGACCTCAAGATGGCATGCATCCAACGCCCACGTTAAAATAGCTCAATTTCCATATTCTGACAACATTTGATACTGAAAGAGCTAGACAAAGCATCAAGGTAATGACATCTATCACAAACTGCATGATACCATGCATTATACTTCATTTGTAAGCCTTTACTCAAGGAGCACCAATGATTAGTTTAAAATGATCATTTTAACTAGCCGATCAACTAACATGTCCGCACTAAATCGTCCGTAACTTTTGATTTTGAGTTTAAAATCACACAAGTCAAACACACATGTTAAGCTAGCTCAATTTTATAATTTTGGCAAATTTAGGATTGAAATAGCTATGAAAAAGCCTCCTAGTACTCCAATCTATCCCAAACTACGTGATACCATGAATTATGCTTCATTTATAAGCTTGTACAGAAGGAGCACAAATGATCAGTTTAGAACGATTATTTTAACTAGCTGATAAACTTTATATGTCCGCAATAAATCGTATTTAACCTTTGATTTAGAGCTCAAAATTACATCAGTCTAACGCCCACGTTAAGCTAGCTCAAATTTCCATATCGTGTCAACATTTGAGACTAAAAGAGCTATGAAAAATCCACAAAGGAATTCAATGTATCCCAAATTGCGTGATGCCATGCATTATGCTTCATTTATAAGCCTTTACTCAAAGAGCACCAATGATCAGTCTAAAATGATCATTTTAATTGGCCGATCAATTTATATGTCTACCTTAAATCGTTCGTAAATTTTGATTTAAAGTTCAGAATGACGCAAATTCAATGCCCACATTAAGTTAGGTATATTTTCTGCATTGAGAAAACATTTAATACTGAAATAGCTACGACAAAGCCTCCAAGTAATCCAATCTATTCCAAAATGTGTGTGGCCATGCATTATGCTTCATTTATAAGCTTTTACTCATGGAGCACCAATGATCACTTTAACTAGCTGCTCAACTTGACATGTACACACTAAATCGTCTTTAAATTTTTAGTTAGAGCTCAAGATGACATGAATCCAACGCCCACATTAAGCTAGCTAAATTTTCCATATTGTGACAACATTTGAGACTGATAGAACTAGACAAAGTTTCAAAGTAATGCAGTCTATCCCAAACTATATGATGTCATGGATTATGCCTCATTTATAAACTTTTACTCAAGGACCACTAATGATCAATTTAGAATGATCATTTTAACTGGCCGATCAATTTGACATATCCACATTAAATCATCTGTACCTTTTGGTTTAGAGTTCATAATGACACAAATGCAATGCGCACGTTAAGATAGTTCAATTTTCTATATTGTGACAAAATTTAAGATCAAAATAGCTATGACAAAGCCTCCAAATAATCCAATATATCCCAAACTGTATGATGCTATGCATTATACTTCATTTATACTCCTTTAATCAATGAGCACCAATGATCAGTTTAGAATGATCATATTAATTAGCTGAGCAACTTGACATATACGCACTAAATCCTTCTTAACTTTTTAGATATACGCACTAAATATCAGATGTGGTTGCAAATGAGTCGCAAATATGCGACTGATTTGCGACCACATTATCAAAATTTGTAGCGTGGTCGCAAATTGGTAGCAAAATAGCTACCACTTTGCGACTACGTATAAATTCACATTTCCCCTATGTATTTTCACATTAACAACTTGTTTTTGCATTTCTACGTAAGTACTAACCATTTTAGGTGGCCAAATATACACAAAATCATATTTGTGTTCATGTAATTTTTGAAACATTTGAAGTGTATATATGAGGTATAAGGTTAAGGAAATGTGTTAAGTTTTTAAGGTAAATGATATGTAAATTTGGTAAATGTTTTTGTTTACTTATTAATTGAAATTAGTACAACCCCTAATCAAGTTATCAATCTTATATAATTTAATTCATTCAACAAAATCATAAAATTTAGAGTTTGGGCATTAATTGTGACTACTTTGCCACCACATTTGAAAAGTGGTGGCAAATTGGTCAAAAATATCAGATGTGGTCGTAAATCAGTCGTAACTATTGAAAATAACAGATTATCATACATAAAATAAAATGTGGTCACAAATCAGTCGCAAAATATATGATTGATTAGTGACCACTTATTTATTTATTAAATTAATAAGAGTAGTCGCAAATCAGTCACCAATTTGCGACTGATTTGCAACCACATGTGCATTCGGTGGGAATTGAAAATCTAAAAACTTTCAAACTCCCACCAAATTTAATGGTGGTCGCAAATCAGTCGTAAAATTTAATTTACGACAGAATTGTGACCACCAGTTATTATGGTGAGAATAAAAAATTTCGAGATTTTTTTATTCCCACCAAATCGAAAGTTTTTGGATTTTTCAACTCCCACCAAATTAATTGGTGGGAGTTTGAAAGGTTTAGCATTTTCAACTCCAACCAAATTAATTGGTAGTCGTAAATCAGTCGCAAATATGTGACTGATTTGCGACCATGTTATTAATTTTGCATTTTGATACTGATTTGTGGTTGCACAAAAATTCTATAAATACGTGATGGTTTTCCCTCATTTTTCACATTTCAAACATTCCTACTTTCTAAAAATCTTCTCAAACACAAAACTTTTTCCCAACCAAAAAAAACAAATAACCAATGGCAAGTAGCGGTAGGTCGATGAGAGGTCGTGGAAGACGACAAATCCCGTTGTCTTCCGGTTGTGGTAACTCTTTGGCCTACTCGAACCGCTCACCCGCCGCTTATAGAGCGGCAGCATGCCTCCCTCAACAATACACATTTCCCTCCGCACTCGGTTCCTGACATTGATCCTACTCCCATGGTTTCAGGAATACGAGGAGCATGAGGAGGAAAATGTTATGCCATCCGAAACGGAAACGGGGGAACAAACCCCGGGGCGGGAGCAGTACTTGACTGTAGTATCTCCTGTACTAGCACCGAACACAACATGGTAAGTTTTTTATTTTATTTTTATATTAATTTATATAAATTATAAATATTTAATTATAAATAAATAATTTAATTTTAGAATTAAATATTTGTAATTAATTAGGTTTGACCGGGAAAAATGGGCAATAACCCATCAAATTTCAAAAAAATTTAAAAATAAATTTGATGGCCCCTATTACAATTGGACGGTCTTACCAGCTGAACGGCAGGAAAAATATTTCATCGAATTTGCGGTTCATAAAATTTAAAATTTACTAAAACTAATAATATATTATTAAATTTGAAACAATCGTACACGTGGGATCCTATGGTCACCCCGGTCGTATGAAAGGAGTTTGACTCCGTTTGTGTAAGACGGATGAAAGGGATGGTGATCACGGTTCAACAAAACTGGCAAATTTACAAGGTGGATTTCCCCACGTTTGTACAAAATAATGACTGACTTCTAGAGAACAGAAACGTCAAACGAGAGTAGTAACAAGTCCTCTAATTTATTTATTATTTTATTATGTAAATATCATAATAATTATAATTATAAAATAATTTATTTAAACAAAATATTTTTAAACTATATTAAAAATTATGTTCATTATTAATCTATTAATAATAATAATAATTAAAAATTTTAAATAATAATAATTAATTAAAAATAGTTTGAAATTAAAATTAGTTACTGAAATCCAGTCACAAAGTAGTTGCAAATACAGTCACCAATATTTGGTCGTAAATCAGTCGCAAATTGTACCACTATTACATTGGTCACAAATCAGTAGCTAAAGTGCGACTGATTTGCGACTAAACAATTTTGCAACGAAGATTGTGTGACCACCTTATGTGGTCACAAAGTGGTCGCACAATCCTGTTTTGTGTACAAGTAATCCAATGTATCCGAAAATACGTGATGCCAAGAATTTTGCGTCATTTATCAGCCTTTATTCAAGGAGAACCAATGATCAGTTTAAAATGATACTTTGAACTAGCCGATCAACTTGACATATCCGCACTAAATCATTCCTAACTTTTGAATTAGAGTTTTGAATGACACGAATCCAAAGCCCACGTTAAACTAGCTCAATTTTCTATATTATGACAACATTTGAGACTTAAAGAGTTAGGACAAAGCCTCCAAGTAATCCAATGTATCCTAAACTGCGTGATGCCATGCATTATCCGTAATTTATAAGCCTTTACTCAAGGAGCACGAATGATCAGTTTAAAATGATATAACAGGCCAATCAACTTGATATTTTCATACTAAATCGTCTTTTACATTTGATTTAGAGCTCAAAATGACATGAGTTCAACACCCACGTTAAGCTACCTCAATTTTCCATATTATGACAACATTTGAGACTGAAAGAACTACTACAAATCCTCCAAGTAATCCGATGCATCCCAAACTGCGTGATGCCATGCATTATGCCTCATTTATAAGCCATTACTCAAGGAGCACCAATGATAAGTTTAGAATGATCATTTTAACTGGACGATTAACTTGACATGTGCGCACTAAATCGTCCGTAAATTTTGATTCACAGTTCAAAATTACAAGAATCCATTGCCCACGGTAAGCTAACTAAATTTTCTGTATTGTGACGAAATTTAAGAGTGAAATAGCTACGACAAAGCATCCAAGTAAACCAGTGTATCCCAAACTGCGTGATGCCATGCATTATGCTTCATTTATAAGCCTTTACCCAAGGAGCACCAAATATTCGTTGAGAATGATCATTTTAACTAGCAAATTATCTTGACATGTCCACACTAAATCGTCTTGAACTTTTAATTTAGAGTCCAACGCCGACGTTAAGCTAGCTTAATTTTCAATACTATGACAACAATTGAGACTGAAAGAGCTACGAAAAAGCCTCCAAGTATTCCAATGCATCTCAAAATGCGTGATGCCATGCATTATGCGTCATTTATAAGCCTTTACTCAAGGACCACCAATGATCAGTTTAGAATGATCATTTTAACTGACCTATAAACTTGACATATCTACACGAAATATTCCATAACTTTTGAATAACACGAATCCAACGCCCATGTTTAGCTAGCTCAATTTTCTATATTATGACAACATTTCAGACTTAGAGAGTTAGGACAAAGCCTCAAGGTAATCCAGTGTATCCCAAACGGCGTGATGCCATGCATTATGCTTCATTTATAATCCTTTACTCAAGGAGACCAATGATATGTTTAGAATGATCATTTTAATTGGCCGATTAACTTGACATATGCGCACTAACTGGGCTGTACCTTTTGATATAGAGTTCAAAATGACATAAATCCAATGCCCATGCTAATCTAGCTGAATTTTCTATATTGCGACAAAATTTAACACTGAAATAGCTATTAAAAGCCTCCCGTAATCCAATGCCCATGCTAATCTAGCCGAATTTTCTATATTGTGACAAAATTTAACACCGAAATAGCTACAAAAAGCCTCCAAGTAATCCAATCTTTCGCGAATTGCGTGATGTCATCCATTATGCTTCATTTATTGCCTCTACGCAAGGAGCACCGATGATCGGTTTAGAATGATCATTGTAACTAGCAGATCTACTTACATGTCTGCACTAAATCATCTTTAACTTTTGATTTAGAGTTTAGAATGACATGAATCCAACTCCCTTGTTTAGTAGCCCAATTTTCTATATTGTGACCAAATTTAACACCAAAATAGCTACGAAAAAGTCTCCAAGTTATCCTATCTATTCCAAACGGCGTGATACCATGCATTGTGTGTCATTTATAATCATTTACTCAAAGATAACCAATGATCAGTTTAGAATATTCATTTTAACTAGCGGATCAACTTGACATGTCCGCACTAAATTGTCTTTTACTTTGATTTAGAGCTCAAAATGACATGAGCACAACGCCCACGTTAAGCAAGCTCAATTTTCCATATTGTGACAACATTTGAGACCAAAAGAGCTAGTAAAAAGCCTCCAAGTAATCCAATGTATCCCAAACTGCGTGATACCATGCACTATGCTTCATACTCAAGGAGAACCAATGGTAAGTTTTGAATGATAATTTTAACTGGCCAATCAACTTGACATATGCGAACTAAATCATCTGTAACTTTGGAATTATAGTTTAAAATGACACGAATCCAATTCCCACGTTAAGCTAGCTTAATTTCTATTGTATGACAACATTTGAGACTTAAAGAGCTATGAGAAAGCCTCCAAGTAATCCAATGAATCCCAAACTGCGTGATACCATGCATTTTGCTTCATTTATAAGCCTTTATTTAAGGAGCACCATTGATCAGTTTAGAATGTTCATTTTAACTACCTGATCAACTTGACATGTCTGCACTAAATCGTCCGTATCTTTTGATTTAGAGTTTAGAATGACATGAATCCAACGCCCACGTTTAGTTAGCTCAAGTTTCTATATTGTGACAAAAATTAACACCAAAAGAGCTACGAAAAAGCCTCCAAGTAATCAAACCAATTCCAAACCGAAAGAGGTACTACAAAGCCTCCACGTTATCCAATGTATCCCAAACTGCATGATGCCATGCACTATGCTTCATTTTCAAGTCTTTATTCAAGGAGCACCAATGATCGATTTAGAATTATCATTTTCACTGTCCAATCAACTTGACATGTCTGCAAGCAATCATCTGTAAGTTTTGATTTAGAGTTTAGAATGACACGAATCTAACGCCCATGTTCAGCTAGCTCCAATGTCTATATTGTGACAGCATTTGAGACTGAAAGAGCTATGACAAAGCCCCCACATAATCCACTGAATTCCAAATTACGTGATGCCTTGCATTATACTTCATTTATAAGCCTTTACTCAATGAGAACAAATGATTAGTTTAGAATGATCATTTTAACTGTCCGAACAACTTGACATTTCTTCACTATATCGTCAGAAATTATGATTAGAATTCAAAATGACACGAATCCAACGCAGATAGCTCAATTTTCTATATTGTGACAAAATTTAATACCGAAATAGCTATGACAAGGACTCCAAGTAATCCAGTCTATACCAATATGCGTGATGCCATGCATTATGTCTCATTTATTGCTTATACTCAAGGACCACCGATGATCAGTTTAAAATGATCATTTTAACTAGCTGATCCTCTTTTATGTCTACAGTAAATCATCTTTAACTTTTCATTTAGAGCTCAAAATGACATGAGTCCAACGCCCACGTCAAGCTAGCTCAATTTTCCATATTGTGACAACATTTGACACTAAAAGAGCTACTACAAACCCTCCAAGTAATCCAATGTATCCCAAATTGCGTGATGCCATGCATTATGTTTCATTTATGAGCCTTTACTCAAGGAGCACCAATGATCAGTGTATAATGATCATTTTCACTGGCCGATCAACTTGACATGGGTCCACTAAATCGTCCGTAAATTTTCATTTAGAGTTTAGAATAACACGAATCCAATACCCATGTTAAACTTGCTCAATTTTCTATATTGTGACAACATTTGAGAATGAAAGAGTTACGATAAAGCCTCCAAGTAATCCAATATTTCGCAAACTGTGTGATGTAATGCATTATGCTTCATTTACAAGCCTTTACTTAAGGAGCACCAAAGATTAGTTTATAATGATCACTTTAACTAGCTGATCTACTTCACATGTCCGCACTAAATCGTCCATAGCTTTTGATTTAGAGCTCAAAATGACATGAGTCAAATGCCCACATCAAGCTAGCTCAATTTTTCATATTGTGACAACATTTGAGACTGAAAGAGCTACGAAAAATTCTCCAAGTAATCTAATATATCCCAAATTGTGTGATGACATGAATAATGCTTCACTTATAAGCCTTTACTCAAGGAGCAGCAATGATCAGTTCAGAATGATCATTTTAACTAGCCGGTCAATTTGACACGTCTGCACTTAATCATCCGTACCTTTTGATATAAAGTTCAGAATGACACAAATCCAACGCCCACGTTAAGCTAACTCAATTTTCTATATTGTGATAACATTTGAGACTAAAAGAGCTACGAAAAATCCTCCAAGTAATACAATGTATCCCAAACTCTATGATGCCATGTATTATGCTTCATTTATTGCCTATACTAAAAGAGCACTGATGATCAGTTTAAAATGATCATTTTAAGTTGTTGATTAAATGGACATGTGCGCACTAAATCGTCCGTAACTTTTGATTTAGAGTTCAAAATGACATGAATCCAAAGCCCAAAGCTAGCTCAATTTTCTATATAGTGACAAAATTTAAGACCGCAATAGCAACGACAAAGACTTTAAGTAGTCCAATCTATTACAAACTGCGTGATGACATGCATTATGCTTCATTTATATGCACCAAAGATAAGTTTAGAATGATCATTTTAACTAGCTGGTCAACTTGATATGTCCGCACTAAATTGTCTTTAACTTTTTATTTATAGCACAAAATGACATGATTCCAAAGCCCACGTCAAGCTAGCTCAATTTTACATATGGTGACAATATTTAAGGCTGAAAGAGCTACGAAAAAACCACTAAGTAATCCAATGTACCCCAAACTGTGTGATGCCATGTATTATGCTTCATTTGTAAGCCTTTATTCAAGGAGCTTAGATGATCAGTTTGGAATGATCATTTTAACTAGCTAATAAGCTTACATGTCTGCACTAAATCATCTTTAACTTTTTTTTAGAGCTTAAAATGACATTAGTCCAATGCCCACGTTAAGCTAGCTCAATTTTCCATATTGTGACGATATTTGAGACTGAAAGAGATACAAGAAAGCCTCCAAGTAATCCAATGTATCCAAAAATGTGTGATACCATGCATTATGCTTTATTCATAAGTCTTTACTAAAGGAGCACCAATGATTAGTTTAGAATGACCATTTTAACTGGCCGATCAACTTGACATCATCACAATAAATCATACATAACTTTTGATTTGGAGTTTAGAATAACACGAATCCAACATCCATGTTTAGCTAGCTCAATTTTTTATAATTTGACAAAATTTAACACCGAAATAGCAAGGAAAATGCCTCCAAGTAATCAAATCAATCCCAAACTACGTGATCAAATGCATTATGCTTTATTTATAAGCCTTTACTCAAGGAGCACAAATGATCAGTTTAGAATGATCATTTTAACTAGCTGATCAACTTGACATGTCCGCACTAAATCGTCTTGAAATTTTGATTTAGAGCTCAAAATGACGTGAGTCCAACGCCTACGTCAAACTAGCTCAATTTCCATATTGTGAGAAGATTTGACACTGAAAGAGTTACGACAAAGCCTCCAAGTAACCCAATGTATCCAAAACTGCGTGATGCCATGCATTATGCTTCATTCATAAGCCTTTACTCAAGAAGCACCAAGGATCAGTTTAGAATGATCATTTTAACTATCCTATCAACTTGATATGTCTGCACGAAATCTTTGGTAAATTTTGATTTAGAGTTCAAAATGACACGAATCCAACGTCCACCTTAAGCTAGCTCAATTTTCCATATGGTGACAACATTTGAGACTAAAAGAGCTACGAAAAAGCCTCCAATTAATGCAATGTATCCTAAACTTTGTGATGCAATGCATTATGCATCATTTACAAGCCTTTACTCAATGAGCACCAATGATCAGTTTAGAATAGTCTTTGCTGGCTGATCAACTTGACATGTATGCACTAAGTCGTCCGTAACTTTTGATATAGAGTTTATAATGACACGAATCCAACACCCACGTTAAGCTAGCTCAATTTTCTATATTCTGAAAACAATTGATACGGAAAGAGCTACGATAAAGCCTCCAAGTAATCCAATGTATCCCAAACTCCGTGATGCTATGTATTATGCTTCATTTATAAGCCTTTACTCAAGGAGTACCAATCAAAAGTTTAGAATGATCATTTTAACTGGCCGATTAACTTGACATGTGCACACTAAATTGTCCGTAACTTTTGATTTAGTGTTCGAAATGACACAAATCCAACGCCCACGTTAAGCTAGCTCAATTTTCTATATTGTGACAAAATTCTAGACAAAAATAGCTACGAAAAAATCTCCAAGTAATCCAATGTATCACAAACTGGGTGATGTCATGTATTATGCCTCATTTATAAGTCTTTATTCAAGGAGCACCAATGATCCGTTTAGAATGATCATTTAAACTAGCTGATCAACTTGACATGTCCGCATTAGATCATCTTGAAATTTTGATTTGGAGCTCAAAATGACATGAGTCCAACGCCCACGTCAAACTAGCTCAATTTTCCATATTTGAAAAGATTTGACACTACAATAGCTACGACGAAGCCTCCAAGTAATCTAATATATCCCAAACTGTGTGATGCCAAACATTATGCTTCATTTTAAGCCTTTCCTCAAGAAACACCAATGATCAGTTTAGACTGATCATTTTAACTGTCCGATCAACTTGACATGTCTGCACGAAATCTTCGGTAAATTTTGATTTAGAGTTCAAAATGACACGAATCAACCGCCCACCTTAAACAAGCTCCATTTTTCATATTGTGACAATATTTGAGACTCAAAGAGCTACGAAAAAACCTCCAAAATAATCCAATGTATCCCAACCTGCGTGATGCCATGCATTATGCTTCAGTTATAAGCCTTTACTCAAGGAGCACCAATGATCAGTAGAATGATTATTTTAACTGGCCGATCAACTTAACATGTCTACACTAAGTCATTCGTAACTTTTGATATAAAGTTCAAAATGACACAAATCCAACACCCACATTAAGCTTGGTCAATTTTCTATATTGTGACAATATTTGATACGGAAAGAGCTACGAGAAAGGCTTCAAGTAATCATGTGTATCTCAAACTCCGTGATGTTATGTATTATGCTTCATTTATAAGCCTTACTTAAGGAGTACCAATGATCAGTTTAGAATGATCATTTTAACTAGACAGTTAACTTGACATGTGCACACTAAATCGTCCGTAAGTTTTAGCGCCCACGTTAAGCTAGCTCAATTTTCTATATTGTGATAAAATTCTATACCGAAATAGCTACGAAAAAGCCTCCAAATAATCCAATGTATACAAAAATGGGGGATGCCATGCGTTATGCTTGATTTAATGCCATTACTCAAGGATCACCGATGATCAGTTTAGAATGATTATTTTAACTTACATGACTTTACTCAAGGAGCACCGATGATCACTTTAGAATGATCCACTTAAGTGTCTGCACAAAATCATGTTTAACTTTTCATTTAGAGCTCAAAATTACATGAGTGCAACGCCCACATGAAGGTAGCTCAATTTTCCATATTGTGACGACATTTGAGACTGAAAAAGCTACTACAAAGCCTCCAAGTAATCCAATGTATTCAAAACCGTGTGATGCCATGCATTATGCTTCATTTATAAATCTTTACTCAAGGAGCACCAATGATCAGTTTAGATTGATAATTTTAACTTGCTGATCAACTGCACATATTCACACTAAATTGTCCGTCACTTTTGATTAAGAATTCAAAACGACACGAATCAAATGCACTCGTTAAGGTAGCTCAATTTTCTATATTGTTACAAAATTTAAGACCGAAATAGCTATGACAAAGCCTCCAACTAATCCAATCTATCCCAAGCTGCATGATGCCATGCATTATGCTTCATTTATTGCATTTACTCAAGGAGCACCAATGATCAGTTTAGAATTATCATTTTAATTAGCTGATCAACTTCACATGTCCGCATTAAATCGTCTTTAACTTTTGATTTAGAGCTCAAAATGTCATGAATCCAACACCCACATCAAGCTAGCTCAATTTTCCATATTGTGACAACATTTGACACAGAAAGAGCTACGACAAAGCCTCCAAGTAATCCAATGCATCCCAAACTTTGTGGTCCCATGCATTATGCTTCATTTATAAGCCTTTACTCAAGAAGCACTAATGATCAGTTTAGAATGGTCATTTTAACTGTCTGATCAACTTGACATGTCTACAGTAAATCTTCGGTAAATTTTGATTTAGAGTTCAAAATGACACGAATCCAACGCCCACATTAAGCTAGATCAATTTTCCATATTGTGAAAACAATTGGGACTGAAAGAGCTACGAAAAATCCTCGAAGTAATTCAATTTTCCAATGATTACTTTTAACTGGCCGATTAACTTGACATGTGCACACTAAATCAGTCGTAACTTTTTATTTAGAGTTCAAAGTGACACGAATCAAACGCACACGATAAGCTTGCTCAATTTTTGATACTGTGACAACCTTTTCTACTGAAAGAGACACGAAAAAGCGTTCAAGTAATCCAATGTATCCCAAAATGTCTGATGCCACACATTATGCCTCATTTAAAAGCCTTTACTCAAGGAGCACCAATGATCAGTTTAGAATGATCATTTTAATTGGCTGATCAACTTTACATGTCGGCACTAAATTGTTTGTAATTTTTGATTTAGAGTTCAGAATGACACGAATCCAACGCCACATTAAGCTAGATCAATTTTTCATATTGTGAGAAAATTTAACAGCGAAATAGCTACGAAAAAATGCTCCAAGAAATCCAATCTATCCCAAACTACGTGATGCCGTGCATTATGCTTCATTAATGATCAGTTTAAAATGATCAATTTAACTAGCTGATCAACTTGATATGTTCGTGTTAAATCGTCTTTAACTTTTTTATTTAGGGCTCAAAATGACATGAGTCCAACTCCCACATTAAGCTAGCTCAGTTTTCCATAGTGTGACACCATTTGAGACTGAAATTCAATGTATCCCAAACGACGTGATGCCATGCATTATTCTTCATTTATAAACCTTTACTCAAGAAGCATTGGTGATAAGTTTAGAATGATCATTTTTTCCAACAAAATAATTTTATTAATAAAAAATGCTGTGAATTACAACAGATCGTAAAAAAGATGGAAAAATATCAAATAAACTCCAATCAACTGATGATAATATTGAAGCCTTCGCCAATGCATCAGCAGCTTTATTACTTGAACGTTCTTGATGAAGAAACTAGCTAGCATCAAATTTAGAATTCATTGGTTAATTGTATGAATGTAATGATAACATCGTAAATTAACACTGCATTGTTGGAGGAGCATATTTAAGGCTAAATTATCTCCTTCAAAAATAATCTTACGATATCCCAATGACCATGTAGATTGGAGAGCCCATATCATAGCCGACAATTCTGCTTCAATAACCATTTATCATCCTTGGAATTTACCCATACCAGCATGGAGGAAAAACCCTAAATCATTTCGTATAATCCACTCTATACCTGAACTCGCATTTCCATCCTTAAGGGCAGCATCATAGTTACATTTGACCCATCCCTACTGCAGACTTTTCCAACGCCCGTTAAAAACGACATTTCAGGAAGTATGTTGTTCATTGAATTTCTCCATTGAACATAGTTACTCTTGAACATCATCTTGACAGTTTTCGAGTAGGGAATCAACAGAGTTTCCTTATTTTGAAAAATAAGCATATTTCTGCTTTTCCAAATACACCAAAGGATATGAAACAGCAATATTTTTGTGCTGATGTAGAATCAAAATTATTGTAGCTTGATATCAAAAATCTGACATTGTCTTGAAGTGTCAAAACTGGATCACAAATGGTAGTAATTAAAATACCAAACTTTCTCCATATGATTTGAGCATAAGGACATTGGAAAAAAAGATGAATTACTGTTTCTTCGGAATCTCGGAATGACAACATCGAGAACATTTATTGTCAGTGATTATTTTCCTTGAAAATAAATGTGTTTTAAGTGGGAGAGCTTGTGATGATAGACGCCATAAGAAATGTTTGATCTTTGGAGCCACCTCAATGGACCCAATATCTTTGGCTAGATCCGGAAAGTTAGAAAAAATTGGATGGGCATCAGAAGAGGAATTATTAACATCATCAAATGCACTCCGATATCGAGACTTGGCTGAATATACACCATTAGAAGTATGCTTTCAAAACCAACCATCCAATGTAGCACTTGGTGGGAAATAGATCTTAAAAATAAGATGATGATCCTCTTTTTCAATTGGATCATAAATCCTCTCTGCATTCCATTGTCCAGTAAATTTATTTATAAGTACATCCACTGTAAGAAGAGGATTTGTATAGGGTAATAATATTTAGGTGCATAGGCCGGGTAGATAGGAAGCGAATTTTTATCTCCAATGCATGTAAATGTACCATTACCAATCAGATGATGAAGACCCAAATTTAAAAAATCCCATCCATATAGAACTGATTGCCAAACAAAAGATGGACGGTTGCCTTTTGTAGCTGATAAGAGATCTCCTTTACTGTAATATCGACTCTTTGAAATTCTGGAGAGAAGGCAATCCGGTCTCCCAATTATTTTCCACCACAGATTACCTAAGAGAGCTTGATTAAATTTCTGTAAATCGTGAAATCCCAAACCATCGTTTCATTTTGGTGTAGCCATCTTTTTCTAAGAAACCCATGATATTTTCCTATTGTTTTATGAGGAGCTCCACCAGAACCGAGATAATGATTTGTTGGTAATATTCAGATACCATTTGGAAGCTTGAACACATTCATCAAATATACTGGCAAAGCAAAAGCAACAACTTTAATCAGAGTTACTTTCCTAGTCAGAGATAGAAATTTGGATTGCCATCCCGATATTCCCAATGATACTCTGTCATAAATGTAACATAACATATATCTTTTATTACGTCCAAATTATTCAGGTAACCCCAAATAGTTTCCACTGCCCCCAACATTTGATATTCCTAACATGTGATGAATAGTTGATCTTGTATGCGAGAATAATTTATTAACAAAAATAATTGAAGATTTTTCACAACTGAGTATTTGTCCAAATACTCTGCCATACTCTGCCATACTCTTCAAATATATTTATTGTATCCGCTTTGACAAAAAACAGAAAATCCACTGGACCAACTGAATCGAAAAACCTTTTTTAGGAGAACAACTTCTAAAAATTCCCATTCAATATGATCATAGGGTTTACTGATATCCGTTTTAACCGCCATAAAATATTTTGCACAAATGTCGTGGGTCCTTAAAGACTGCAGAGCTTCAAGTGCAATGAGGACGTTATCAGAAATTGACCTACCAGAAATAAATGCTGCTTGATTTTCCAAAACTAAGGCATCGAGGATCTTTTGTAATCTAATAACTAAGACTTTAGAGATAATTTTGTAAGAAACATTACAAAGAGATGTCGGCCTAAAGTCAGTAACAGTTATTGGAGAATCCACCTTTGGAATTAAGCATATGTTTGTATGATTAAACTCGGAAATCATACAACCTGAATTGAAAAATCTTTGAACTTCCTCAAAAACGGAGTTTCCTACAATGTTCCAATGTTGTTGGAAAAAAGAGGCCATAAATCCATCTGGACCAGGGTTTTATTGGCTCCTATTGATTAAATGGCTCCGAAAACTTCTTCTCTTGAAACTGGTTTTATCAAATCCAGATTCATATCATCATAGAAAACCTGCCTAACATGTGAAGAACTGAATCCATATTTCCAATATTAGTTGATTCAAATAGATTCGAGAAATATGTTTGAACTTCTTGGGCAATCGCTTCATTACCAACAACATCACCACCAACACTATTTTTGATAGAATGATATTATTCCATGATCTTTTGATTCTTAGTAATTGCGTGAAAGAAACGGGTATTCCGATCTCCCTCTTTTAATCACTGGTTTCAACTTTTAATTTTCCAATAATTTTTCTCAATAGAATAAGCTTTGCACAACTCTTTTTTCAAAGTGGAGATATCATTTACCGAAGAATTGGAGCTTGTTTTCGCTAAATCGATCTCGGAGGTTAACTCCTTTATTCGAGTATTAGAATTGACCATATTATTCCTCTTCCATACTGATATTTGTTTCCGGCAAGTACTCATTCTATTCAGTAAAACCGGATCAGAGATGTTTGAAAAATTATTTCAATTGTTTCGAATCAGACTTGAAAACTCTTTATGCTGAATCCAACGAGGACCATATCGGAACAGTCTTTTCCTATATCCCCGGTCAATGATCAGAATCAATTAAGGCTCATTACTTAACAGAGGATGCATAATAAAGAGCCTTCCATTATGCATTCCCCATTGCACTATCTATCCTGCTCTGAATCAAAAAATTATTTCTTCTGTCGGCCCAAGTCATATTATTCCCCATAAAATATAGATCTCACATCAAACATGTTGAGACCATGTTTTGTAAATCAAACAGACTCCATGGTTCTCTAACGACACCACCTTTTTGTCATTTACATGTAGAATTTCGTTAAAATCTCCACACATTAACCAAAGTCCTTTTCTTAGCTGAGCAGTACGTTGTAATCTTTTCCAAAGATTATATCTAAATTTACCTATTGGATGCCCATAAACACATGACAAATAAAAGTCAAATCCTTTAGTGTTGATTTTACAATCTATAAGTCGTTCATCCGCACTTACAGAAGCAACATTAATAGAGTTTTTCCACAACAAAGCTATGCCTTCACTTAGTCCTTTTGGAGGAATACACATTAAACAATCTTAATTTAAAATAGCGGCAACATCGTGAACTGCATTATTATTATTTTTCGTTTGCACCAGGAAGGGTATATCTGAGGAATAATCCTTCTTTATTCCCTCTGGCATCGAACTACCACACACCTCCTAGACCTCATCAGTTCCAAAACGCAATTTTCATTTAATTCCTAGGGGTTTGAGGCCCACCACACCTTCACCTAGACAGCCTAAAATCATCACCATCATACAGAGAGAACACGATTGTTGAAGCACATAAACTACATACTCATCAATCCGTAGATGTGCTTTAAAAATACCACACAAGAACCAATTCCATTGAATGCTATTTTCCATATCACTACGATCTGAACCGATTTCAATATACAGAAATACTATTTGAAAATTTCCAAATATTGGATTGTTGTAAGCAAGAACTGAACCTGGAGCATGTGAAGTGAGATTTGGAGGATTTTCTTTCCTACGTTTAGCATCAGGGACTTCAACATTTCTGGGAGTTGGAATCGCATTTGGAGGAGAAGATTAGTTGCCCGAAGTGTAGGGACTCGGAGGAGATTGGTTGCAGGAATTGTCTTCATCATTCCGATGGTCATCTTCCGGAGGAGGAGAGGCGGTTGATGAAGGGCAATCTGGCGCGTCATGTCAAATCAGGCCACATTGAACTCAGTTTACATGGTGAGTTTAGAATTATCATTTTAACAAGTTGATCAACTTTACATGTCCGCACTAAATCTTCTTTAACTTATGATTTAAAGCTCAAAATGACATGAGTCCAATGCAAACGTTAAGCTTGCTCAAATTTCCATATTGTGACAACATTTAAGACTGAAAGAGCTATGAAAAAGCCTCCAAGTAATTCAATGTATCCCACACTGCATGTTGCCATGTATTATGCTTCATTTATAAGCCTTTACAAATGAAGTACCAATGATCAGTTCAGATTGATCATTTTAACTGGCCGATCAATTTGACATTTCCGCACTAAATCGTTTGTAACTTTTGATTTAGTGTCCAGAATGATATAAATCCAACGCCCAAGTTAAGCTAGCTCAATTTTCCATATTGTGACAACATTTGAGACTTAAACAGCTATGAAAAATCCTCCAAGTAATCCAATGTATCCCGAACTGCGTCATGTCATGCATTATGCTTCATTTACAAGCTTTTACTCAAGGAGCACCGATGATCACTTTAGAATGAAAATTTTAACTAACTGATCAACTTACATGTCTGCACTAAATCATCTTCAACTTTTTATTTAGATCTAATAATGACATGAGTCCAACAGCCATGTTAAGCTAGCTCAATTTTCCATATTGTGACAACATTTAAGACTAAAAGAGCTACAAAAAAGCCTTCAAGTAATCCAATGTATCCCAAAATGTGTGATGCCATGCTTTATGCTTGATTTATAAACCTTTACTCAAGGAGCACCAATAATCAATTTAAAATGTTCATTTTATCTACCCGATCAACTTGTCATATCCGCACTAAATCGTCTATCACTTTTGATTTAGAGTTTAGGATGAAATGAATCCAGTACCTAGGTTAAGCTAGCTCAATTTTCTATATTGTGATAAAATTTAAGACTGAAATAGCTAAGAAAAAGCATCCAAGTAATCCAATCTATCCCAAACTACGTGATACCATGCAAGATGCTTCATTTATAAGCCTTTTACTCAAGGACAACCAATGATCAGTTTAGAATGATCATTTTTACTGGTCGATCAACTTGAAATATCCATACTAAATAGTCCGTAAGTTTTGACAAAGAGTTTGAAATGACGAATCCAACGCTCACATTAAGCTAGCTAAATTTTCCATATTATGACAACATTTGAGACTACAAGAGCTACGAAAAAGCCTACAAGTAATGCAATGTATCCCAAACTAAGTGATGCAGTGTATTATGCTTCATATATGATCAGTTTAGAATGATAACTTTAACTAGCCAATCAACTTGACATGTCCGCACTAAATCGTCCATAACTTTAGATTTAGAGCTCAGAACGACACGAATCCTTTGCCCACGTTAAGCTAGCTCAATTTTTTATATTGTTACAAAATTTGAGACAAATATAGAAATGACACGAATCCAACGCTCACGTTAAGCTAGCTAAATTTTCCATATTATGACAACATTTGAGACTGAAAGAGCTATGAAAAAGCCTACAAGTAATGCAATGTATCCCAAACTGAGTGATGCAGTGTATTATGCTTCATATATAAGCCTTTACTAAATGAGCACCAATGATCAGTTTAGAATTATAATTTTAACTGGATGATTAACTTGACATGTGTGCACTAAATCATCCGTAAATTTTGATTTAGAGTTCAAAGTGACACGAATCCAAGGCCCACATTAACCTCGATTAATTTTCTATATTGTGACAAAATTTAAAACCGCAATAGCTACGACAAACCCTCCAAGTAATCCAATCTATCCCAAACAGTGTGATTCCATGCATTATGCTTCATTTATTGCCTTCAATCAAGGAGCACCGATGATCAGTTTAGAATGAACATTTTAACTAGCTGATCAACTTACACGTCTACAATAAATCATTTTGGCTTTTTATTTAGAGCTAAAAATAACATGAGTCCAACACCCACTTTGAGCTATCTCAATTTATCATATTGTGAAAACATTTGAAAGCGAAAGAGCTACAAAAAAGCCTCCAAGTAATCCAATGTATACCAAAATGCGTGATGCCATGCATTATGCTTCATTTATAATTCTTTACTCAAGTAACACATGTAGTCAGTTTAGAATGATCATTTTTAACTGGCTGATCAACTTGTCATGTCTGCACTAAATCGTCTGTAACTTTTGATTTAGATTTTAGAATGATACAAATCCAATGCCCACGTTAAGCTAGCTCAATTTTATATAGTGTGACAGCATTTAAGGCTGAAAGAGCTATGAAAAAGTTTCCAAGTAATCCAATGTATCCCATACAGCGTGATGCCATGCATTATGCTTTATTTATAAGCCTTTATTGAAGTAGCACCAATGATAAGTTTAGATTTTTCTTTCTAACTGGACGATTAACTTGACATATGCGTACTAGATAATCCATAAATTTTGATTTAGAGTTTGAAGTGACACGAATCCAAGGCCCAGGTTAAGGTAGCTCAATTGTCTATATTGTGACAAAATTTAAAGCCGAAATAGCTACGACAAACCCTTCAAGTAATCTAGTCTATCCCACACAGCGTGATGCCATGCATTATGCTTCATTTATTGACTTTACTCAAGGATCACCGATGATCAGTTTAGAACGATCATTTTAACAAGGTGATCAACTTACATGTGTGTACTAAATAATCTTCAACGTATGATTTCGAGCTCAAAATGACATGAGGCCGACACCTATGTTAACCAAGCTCAATTTTCGAAATTGTGACAACATTTGAGACTGAAGGATCTACGAAAACGCCTCCAAGTAATCCAATGTATCCCAAAATACATGATGCCATGCATTATACTTTATTTATAAGCCTTTACTCAAGTAGCACCAAAATTCAGTTTAGAATGATCATTTTAACTGGCCGATCAACTTGACATGTCCGTATTAAATCGTCCATAAGTTTTGACACAGAGTTCGGAATGACACGAATCCAACACTCACGTTAAGCTAGCTCAATTTTTTACATTGTGACAACATTTAAGGGTGAAAGGGCAACGACAAAGCCTCCAAGTAATCCAATGTATCCCAAACTATGTGATGCCATGCATTATGCTTCATGTATAAGCCTTTACTAAGGTAGCACCAATGATCAGCATAAAATTATCATTTTAACTAGACGATTAACTTGACTTGTGCGCACTAAATCGTCTATAAATTTTGATTTGGAGTTCGAGGTGACACGAATCCAAGGCCCACATTAATATAACTCAATTTTCTATATTGTGACAAAATTTATAACCAAAATAGCTACTACAAACCCTCCAAATCCAATCTATTCCAAACAGCGTAATGCCATGCATTATGCTTCATTTATTCCCTTTACTCAAGGAGCAGCGATGATCAGTTTAGAATAATCATTTTAACTGGCCGATCACTTGACATGTCAACACTTAATCGTCCGAAACTTTTGATTTAGAGTTCAGAGTAACACGAATCCAACTCCCACGTTATGCTAGCTCAATTTTTTATATTGTGATAAAACTTAAGACTGAAATAGCAACGACAAAACCTCCAAGTAATCCAATCTATCCCGAACTGTGTGATGCCATGCATTATGCTTCATTCATAACCCTTTACTAAAGTACCACCAATGATCAGTTTAGAATTGTCATTTTAACTAGACGATTAGCATGACATTTTACTGAAGTAGCACCAATGATCAGTTTAGAATTATCATTTTAACTAGACGATTAGCATGACATGTACACACTAAATCATCCATAAATTTTTATTTATATTTCAAAGTGACACGAATCTATGGCCCACGTAAAGATACCTCAATTTCTATATTGTGACAAAATTAAAAACCAAAATAGCTATGAAAAACCCTCCAAATCCAATCTATGTCAAACAGCGTGACGCCATGCATTATGCTTCATTTATTGCCTTTACTCAAGGAGCACTGATGATCAGTTTAGAATGATCTTTTAACTAGCCGATCAACTTATATGTGTGCACTAAATAATCTTCAACTTTTGATTTAGAGCTCAAAATGACATGAGGCCAACACCCACGTTAAGCTAGCTCAATTTGCCATATTGTAAAAACATTTGAGACTGAAGGAGCTATGAAAAAGCCTCCAAGTAATCCAATGTATCCCAAAATGCGTGATGCCATGTATTATGCTTCACTTATAAGCCTTTACTCAAGGAGCACCAATAATAAATTTAGAATGATCATTTAAACTGGCTGATCAACTTCACATTTCCGCACTAAATCGTCCGTAACATTTGATACAGAGTTTTGAATTACACGAATCAAACGCCCACATTAAGCAACCACAATTTCCTATATTGTGACATCATTTAAGACCAAAAGAACTACGATAAAGCCTCCAAGTAATCCAATGTATCCGAAACTGCGTGATGCCATGCATTATGTTTCATTTATAAGCCTTTATTAAAGGAGCACCAATGATTAGTTTAGAATTATCATTTAAACATGATGATTAACTTGACATGTTCGCGCTAAATCATCCACAGCTTTTGATTGAGAGTTCAAAGTGACACGAATCCAAGGCCCACATTAAACTAGCTCCATATTCTATATTGTGACAAAATTACAAGCCGAAATAGCTAAGACAAAGGCTTCAAATGATCCAATCTATCCCAAACTGCGTGTTGACATGTATTATGCTTCATTTATTGCCTTTACTCAAGGAGCACCGATGATCGGTTTAGAATGAACATTTTAACTAGATGATCAACTTACATGTATGCACTAAATCATCTTCAACTTTCTATTTAGAGCTAAAAATGACATGAGTCCAACACCCAAGTTAAGCTAGCTCAATTTTCCATATTGTGACAACATTTGAGACTTAAACAGCTATGAAAAATCCTCCAAGTAATCCAATGTATCCCGAACTGCGTCATGTCATGCATTATGCTTCATTTATAAGCTATTAATCAAGGAGCACCGATGATCACTTTAGAATGAACATTTTAACTAGCTGATCAACTTACATGTCTGCACTAAATCATCTTCAATTTTTTATTTAGATCTAAAAATGACATGAGTCAACCACCCATGTTAAGCTAGCTCAATTTTCCATATTGTGACAACATTTAAGACTAAAAGAGCTACAAAAAGCCTTCAAGTAATCCAATGTATCCCAAAATGTGTGATGCCATGCTTTCTGCTTGATTTATAAACCTTTACTCAAGGAGCACCAATAATCAGTTCAAAATGATCATTTTATCTACCCGATCAACTTGTCATATCCGCACTAAATCGTCTATCACTTTTGATTTAGACTTTAGAATGAAATGAATCCAGTACCCATGTTAAGCTAGCTCAATTTTCTATATTGTGATAAAATTTAAGACTGAAATAGCTAAGAAAAAGCATCCAAGTAATCCAATCTATCCCAAACTGCGTGATACCATGCAAGATGCTTCATTTATAAGCCATTACTCAAGGACCACCAATGATCAGTTTAGAATGATCATTTTTATTGGCCGATCAACTTGAAATATCCATACTAAATCGTCCGTAACTTTTGACGAAGAGTTTGAAATGACACAAATCCAACTCTCACGTTAAGCTAGCAAAATTTTCCATATTATGACAACATTTGAGACTGAAAGAGCTATGAAAAAGCCTACAAGTAATGCAATGTATCTCAAACTGAGTGATGCAGTGTATTATGCTTCATATATGATCAGTTTAGAATGATCACTTTAACTAGCCAATGAACTTGACATGTCCGCAATAAATCTTCCATAACTTTTGATTTAGAGCTCAGAATGACACGAATCCATTGCCCACGTTAAGCTAGCTCAATTTTTTATATTGTTACAAGATTTGAGACAAAAATAGAAATGACACGAATCCAACGCCCACGTTAAGCTAGCTAAATTTTCCATATTATGACAACATTTGAGACTGAAATAGCTATGAAAAAGCCTACAAGTAATGCAATTTTTCCCAAACTGGGTGATGCAGTGTATTATGCTTCATATATAAGCCATTACTAAATGAGCACCAATGATCAGTTTAGAATTATAATTTTAACTGGATGATTAACTTGACATGTGTGCACTAAATCGTCCGTAAATTTTGATTTAGAGTTCAAAGTGACACGAATCCAAGGCCCACATTAACCTCGATTAATTTTCTATATTGTGACAAAATTTAAAACTTCAATAGCTACGACAAATTCTCCAAGTAATCCAATCTATCTCAAACAGTGTGATGCCATTCATTATGCTTCATTTATTGCCTTTAATCAAGGAGCACCGATGATCAGTTTAGAATGAACATTTTAACTAGCCGATCAACTTACACGTCTATAATAAATCATTTTGGCTTTTTATTTAGAGCTAAAAATAACATGAGTCCAACACCCACTTTTAGCTATCTCAATTTATCATATTGTGAAAACATTTGAGACCGAAAGAGATACGAGAAAGCCTCCAAGTAATCCAACGTATGCCAAAATGCGTGATGCCATGCATTATGTTTCATTTATAAGCCTTTACTCAAGTAACACATGTAATCAGTTTAGAATGATCATTTTTTAACTGGCTGATCAACTTGTCATGTCTACACTAAATCGTCTGTAACTTTTGATTTAGATTTTAGAATGATACGAATCCAATGCCCACGTTAAGCTAGCTCAATTTTATATAGTGTGACAATATTTAAGGCTGAAAGAGCTATGGCAAAGTTTCCAAGTAATCCAATGTATCCCATACAGCGTGATGCCATGCATTATGCTTTATTTATAAGCCTTTATTGAAGTAGCACCAATGATAAGTTTAGATTTTTCGTTTTAAGTGGACGATTAACTTGACATATGCGTCTAGATAATCCATAAATTTTGATTTAGAGTTTAAAGTGACACAAATCCAAGGCCCAGGTTAAGGTAGCTCAATTGTCTATATTGTGACAAAATTTAAAGCCGAAATAGCTACGACAAACCCTTCAAGTAATCCAGTCTATCCCACACAGCGTGATGCCATGCATTATGCTTCATTTATTGACTTTACTCAAGGATCACCGATGATCAGTTTAGAATGATCATTTTAACAAGGTGATCAACTTACATGTGTGTACTAAATAATCTTCAACGTATGATTTCGATCTCAAAATGACATGAGGCCAACACCTACATTAACCAAGCTCAATTTTCAAAATTGTGACAACATTTGACACTGAAGGATCAACGAAAACGCTTCCAAGTAATCCAATGTATCCCAAAATACGTGATGTCATGCATTATACTTCATTTATAAGCCTTTACTCAAGTAGCACCAAAATTCAGTTTAGAATGATCATTTTAACTGGCCGATCAACTTGACATGTCCGCATTAACTCGTCCATAAGTTTTGACACACAGAGTTCGGAATGACACGAATCCAACACTCACGTTAAGCTAGCTCAATTTTTTAAATTGTGACAACATTTAAGGGTGAAAGGGCAACGACAAAGCCTCCAAGTAATCCAATGTATCCCAAACTATGTGATGCCATGCATTATGCTTCATGTATAAGCCTTTACTAAGGTAGCACCAATGATCAGTATAAAATTATCATTTTAACTAGACGATTAACTTGACTTGTGCGCACTAAATCGTCTATAAATTTTGATTTGGAGTTCGAGGTGACACGAATCCAAGGCCCACATTAATATAACTCAATTTTCTATATTGTAACAAAATTTAAAACCAAAATAGCTACTACAAACTCTCCAAATCCAATCTATTCCAAAGAGCGAAATGCCATGCATTATGCTTCATTTATTGCCTCTACTCAAGGAGCAGCGATGATCAGTTTAGAATAATCATTTTAACTGGCCGATCACTTGACATGTCAACACTTAATCGTCCAAAACTTTTGATTTAGAGTTCGGAGTAACACGAATCCAACTCCCACTTTATGCTAGCTCAATTTTTAATATTGTTGTAAAACTTAAGACCGAAATAGCTACGAAAAAGTCTCCAAGTAATCCAATCTATCCCAAACTGCGTGATGCCATGCATTATGCTTCATTCATAAGCCTTTACTGAAGTAACACCAATGATCAGTTTAGAATTATCATTTTAACTAGACAATTAGCATGACATGTGCACACTAAATCATCCATAAATTTTGATTTATATTTCAAAGTGACACCAATCTAAGGCCCACGTAAAGATACCTCAATTTCTATATTGTGACAAAATTAAAAACCAAAATCGCTATGACAAACCCTCCAAATCCAATCTATTCCAAACAGCGTGACGCCATGCATTATGCTTCTTTTATTGCCTTTACTCAATGAGCACCGATGATCAATTTAGAAGGAACATTTTAACTAGCTCATCAACTTACATGTCTGCACTAAATCATCTTCAAGTTTTTATTTTGAGCTCAAAATGACATGAGTCCAAGGCCCACGTTAAGCTAGCTCAAGTTTCCATTTTATGACTACATTTGAGACTGAAAGATCTACTACAACCTCCAAGTACATCAATGTATCCCAAGCTGCGTGATACAATGCATTATGCTTCATTTATAAGACTTTACTCAAGGAGCACCAATGATCAGTTTAGAATAATCATTTTAACTGGCCGATCACTTGACATGTCAACACTTAATTTTCCGTAATTTTTGATTTAGAGTTCAGAGTTACAGGAATCAGATCCCCACGTTATGCTAGCTCAATTTTTTATATTATGACAAAACTTAAGCCCGAAATAGCTACAACAAAGCCTGCAAGTAATCCAATCTATCCCAAGCTGCGTGATACCATACATTATGCTTCATTCATAAGCCTTTACTGAAGTAGCACCAAGGATCAGTTTAGAATTATCATTTTAACTAGACGAATAACCTGAAATGTGCACACTAAATCATCCATAAATTTTGATTTATAGTTCAAAGTGACACGAATCCAAGGCCCACGTTAAGATACCTCAATTTCAATATTGTGACAAAATTAAAAACCAAAATAGCTACGACAAACCCTCTAAATCCAATCTATTCCAAACAGCGTGTTGTCATGCATTATGCTTCATTTATTGCCTTTACTCAAGGAGCAATGATGAACAGTTTATAATGATCATTTTAACTAGCCGATCAACTTATATGTGTGCACTAAATAATCTTCAACTTTTGATTTAGAGCTCAAAATGACATGAGGCCAACACCCACGTTAAGCTATCTCAATTTTCCATATTTTGAAAACATTTGAGACTGAAGGAGCTATGAAAAAGCCTCCAAGTAATCCAATGTATCCCAAAATGCGTGATGCCATGTATTATGCTTCACTTATAAGCCTTTACTCAAGGAGCACCAATAATAAATTTAGAATGATCATTTTAACTGGCTGATCAACTCTACATGTCCGCACTAAATCGTTTGTAACATTTGATACAGAGTTTTGAATGACACGAATCAAACGCCCACGTTGAGCTACCACAATTTTCTATATTGTGACAACATTTAAGACCAAAAGAACTACGAAAAAGCGTCCAAGTGATCCAATGTATCCGAAACTACGTGATGCCATGCGTTATGTTTCATTTATAAGCATTTACTGAAGGAGCACGAATGATTAGTTTAGAATTATCATTTTAACTTGACGATTAACTTGACATGTTCGCACTAAATCGTCCGTAACTTTTGATTTAGAGTTCAAAGTGACACGAATCCAAGGCCCACATTAAAAAGCTCCATATTCTATATTGTGACAAAATTTCAAACCGAAATAGCTAAGACAAAGCCTTCAAATAATCCAATCTATCCCAAACTGCGTGATGACATGTATTATGCTTCATTTATTGCCTTTGCTAAAGGAGCACCGATGATCAGTTTAGAATGAACATTTTAACTAGCTGATCAACTTACATGTATGCACTAAATCATCCTCAACTTTCTATTTATAGCTAAAAAGACATGAGTCAACCACCCAGGTTAACCTAGCTCAATTTTCCATATTGTGACAATATTTGATACTAAAAGAGCTACAAAAGGCCTTCAAATAATCCAATGTATCCCAAAAGGCGTGAGGCCATGCACTATGCTTCATTTATAAGCCTTTACTCAAGGAGAACCAATAATAAGTTCAGAATGATCATTTTAACTGGTCGATCATCTTGTCTTGTCCGCACTAAATCATCTATCACTTTTGATTGATAGTTTAGAATGAAATGAATCCAATGCCCACGTTAAGTTAGCTCAATTTTCTATATTGTGACAAAATTTAAGACCGAAATAGATAAGAAAAAGAATCCAAGTAATCCAATGTATCCCAAACTTCGTGATGCCATGCATTATGCTTCATTTATAAGCTTTTACTCAAGGAGAACCAATGATTAGTTTAGAATGATCATTTTAACTGGCCGATCAACTTGACATGTCCGCACTAAATCATCCGTAACTTTTGACATTGAGTTAGAAATGACACGAATCCAACGCCCACATTAAGCTAGCACAATTTTCTATACTGTGACAATAATTTAAGGCTGAAATAGCAATGACAAACCCTCCAAGTAAACCAACGTATCCCAAAATACGTGATGCCATGCATCATGGTTCATTTATAAGCCTTTACTCAAGGAACACCAATGATTAGTTTAGAATGATTATTTTAACTGGCCGATCAACTTGACATGTCCGCATTAAATGACCAGTTTAGAATTATCATTTTAACTGGATGATTAACTACACATGTGCGCACTAAATCATCTGTAAATTTTTATTTAGAGTTCAAAGTGACACGAATCCTAAGCCCATGTTAATCTAGCTTAAATTTCTATATTGTGACAAAATTTAAATCCAAAATAGCTACGACAAACCATCCAAGTAATCCAATCTATCCCAAACAGTGTGATTCCATGCATTATGCTTCGTTTATTGCCTTTAATCTAGGAGCACCGATTATCAGTTTAGAATATAAATTTTAATTAGCTGATCAAATTACATATCAGTACTAAATCCTCTTTAACTTTTTATTTAGAGCTAAAAATAACATGAGTGCAACACCCACGATAAGCTATTTTAATTTTCCATATTGTGACAACATTTGAGACTGAAAGATCTACGAAAAAGACTCCAAGTAATCCAATATCCCAAAATGCGTGATGCCATGCATTATACTTCATTTATAAGCTTTTACTCAAGTAGCACAAAAATTCAGTTTAGAATGATCATTTTTTAACTGGCCGATCAACTTGACATGTCCGCACTAAATCGTCCATAAGTTTTGACACACTGTTCGGAATGACACGAATCCAACGCCCATGTTAAGCTAGCTCAATTTTCTATATTGTGACAACATTTAAGACTAAAAGAGCTACGAGAAAGCCTCCAAGAAAGCCAATGTATCCCAAACTGCGTGATGCCATGCATTATGTTTCATTTATCAGGCTTAACTAAAGGAGATCCAGTGATATGTTTAGAATTACCATTTTAACTAGACGATTAACTTGACATGTGCACACTAAATCATCCTTTACTTTCAATTTTAGAGTTCAAAGTGACACGAATCCAAGGCCCATGTTAAGCTTGTTTAATTTTCTATATTGTGACAAAATATAAAACCAAAATAGCTATGATAAAGCCTCCAAATAATCCAATCTATCCCAAAGTGTGTGATGCCATGCATTATGCTTCTTTTATTGCCTTTACTCAATGAGCATCGATGATCAGTTTAGAAGGAACATTTTAACTAGCTTATCAACTTACATGTCTGCACTAAATCATCTTCAAGTTTTTATTTTGAGCTCAAAATGACATGAGTCCAAGGCCCACGTTAAGCTAGTTCAAGTTTCCATTTTATGACTACATTTGAGACTGAAAGATCTACTACAACCTCCAAGTACTTCAATGTATCCCAAGCTGCGTGATACAATGCATTATGCTTCATTTATAAGACTTTACTCAAGGAGCACCAATGATCAGTTTAGAATAATCATTTTAACTGCCTATCACTTGACATGTCAACACTTAATTTCCGTAATTTTTGATTTAGAGTTCAGAGTTACAGGAATCAGATCCCCACGTTATGCTAGCTCAATTTTTTATATTGTTACAAAACTTAAGACCGAAATAGCTACAACAAAGCCTGCAAGTAATCCAATCTATCCCAAACTGCGTGATGCCATGCATTATGCTTCATTCATAAGCCTTTACTAAAATAGCACCACAGATCAGTTCAGAATTATCATTTTAACTAGACGATTAACTTGAAATGTGCACATTAAATCATCCATAAATTTTGATTTATAGTTCAAAGTGACACGAATTCAAGGCCCACGTTAAGATACCTCAATTTCAATATTGTGACAAAATTAAAAACTGAAATAGCTACGACAAACCCTCTAAATCCAATCTATTCCAAACAGCGTGTTGTCATGCATTATGCTTCATTTATTGCCTTTACTCAAAGAGCAATGATGATCAGTTTAGAATGATCATTTTAACTAGCCGATCAACTTATATGTGTGCAATAAATAATCTTCAACTTTTGATTTAGAGCTCAAAATGACATGAGGCCAACACACACGTTAAGCTATCTCAATTTTCCATATTTTGAAAACATTTGAGACTGAAGGAGCAATGAAAAAGCCTCCAAGTAATCCAATGTATCCCAAAATGGTTGATGCCATGTATTATGCTTCACTTATAAGCCTTTACTCAAGGAGCACCAATAATAAATTTAGAATGATCATTTTAACTGGCTGATAAACTACTAAATCGTTTGTAACATTTGATACAGAGTTTTGAATGACACGAATCAAACGTCCACGTTAAGCTACCACAATTTTCTATATTGTGACAACATTTAAGACCAAAAGAACTACGAAAAAGCGTCCAAGTGATCCAATGTATCCGAAACTACGTGATGCCATGCATTATGTTTCATTTATAAGCATTTACTGAAGGAGCACGAATGATTAGTTTAGAATTATCATTTTAACTTGACGATTAACTTGACATGTTCGCACTAAATCGTCCATAACTTTTGATTTAGAGTTCAAAGTGACACGAATCCAAGACCCACATTAAAAAAGCTCCATATTCTATATTGTGACAAAATTTCAAACCGAAATAGCTAAGACAAAGCCTTCAAATAATCCAATCTATCCCAAACTGCGTGATGACATGTATTATGCTTCATTTATTGCCTTTACTAAAGGAGCACCGATGATCAGTTTAGAATGAACATTTTAACTAGCTGATCAACTTACATGTATGCACTAAATCATCCTCAACTTTCTATTTATAGCTAAAAAGACATGAGTCAACCACCCAGGTTAACCTAGCTGAATTTTCCATATATTGACAATATTTGAGACTAAAAGAGCCACAAAAGGCCTTCAAGTAATCCAATGTATCCCAAAAGGCGTGAGGCCATGCACTATGCTTCATTTATAAGCCTTTACTAAAGGAGAACCAATAATAAGTTCAGAATGATCATTTTAACTGGTCAATCATCTTGTCTTGTCCGCACTAAATCATCTATCACTTTTGATTGATAGTTTAGAATAAAATGAATCCAACGCCCACGTTAAGTTAGCTCAATTTTCTATATTGTGAGAAAATTTAAGACCGAAATAGATAAGAAAAAGAATCCAAGTAATCAAATGTATCCCAAACTTCGTGATGCCATGCATTATGCTTCATTTATAAGCTTTTACTCAAGGAGAACCAATGATCAGTTTAGAATGATCATTTTAACTGGCCGATCAACTTGACATGTCCGCACTAAATCGTCCGTAACTTTTGACATTGAGTTAGAAATGACACGAATCCAACGCCCACATTAAGCTAGCACAATTTTCTATACTGTGACAATATTTTAAGGCTAAAATAGCAATGACAAACCCTCCAAGTAAACCAACGTATCCCAAAATATGTGATGCCATGCATCATGGTTCATTTATAAGCCTTTACTCAAGGAACACCAATGATTAGTTTAGAATGATCATTTTAACTGGCCGATCAACTTGACATGTCCGCATTAAATGATCAGTTTAGAATTATCATTTTAACTGGATGATTAACTACACATGTGCGCACTAAATCATCTGTAAATTTTTTTTTAGAGTTCAAAGTGACACGAATCCTAAGCCCATGTTAATCTAGCTTAAATTTCTATATTGTGACAAAATTTAAATCCAAAATAGCTACGACAAACCATCCAAGTAATCCAATCTATCCCAAACAGTGTGATTCCATGCATTATGCTTCGTTTATTGCCTTTAATCTAGGAGCACCGATTATCAGTTTAGAATGTAAATTTTAATTAGCTGATCAAATTACATGTCAGTACTAAATCCTCTTTAACTTTTTATTTAGAGCTAAAAATAACATGAGTCCAGCACCCACGATAAGCTATCTTAATTTTCCATATTGTGACAACATTTGAGACTGAAAGATCTACGAAAAAGACTCCATGTAATCCAATGTATCCCAAAATGCGTGATGCCATGCATTATACTTCATTTTATAAGCTTTTACTCAAGTAGCACAAAAATTCAGTTTAGAATAATCATTTTTTAACTGGCCAATCAAATTGACATGTCCGCACTAAATCGTCCATAAGTTTTGACACACAGATCGGAATGACACGAATCCAACGCCCATGTTTAGCTTGCTCAATTTTCTATATTGTGACAACATTTAAGACTAAAAGAGCTACGAGAAAGCCTCCAAGAAAGCCAATGTATCCAAAACTGTGTGATGCCATGCATTATGTTTCATTTATAAGGCTTCACTAAAGGAGATCCAGTGATCTGTTTAGAATTACCATTTTAACTAGACGATTAACTTGACATGTGCGCACTAAATCATTCTTTACTTTCAATTTTAGAGTTCAAAGTGACACGAATCAAAGGCCCATGTTAAGCTAGTTCAATTTTCTATATTGTGACAAAATATAAAACCAAAATAGCTACGACAAAGCCTCCAAATAATCCAATCTATCCCAAAGTGTGTGATGCCATGCATTATGCTTCTTTTATTGCCTTTACTCAATGAGCACCGATGATCAATTTAGAAGGAACATTTTAACTAGCTTATAAACTTACATGTCTGCACTAAATCATCTTCAAGTTTTTATTTTGAGCTCAAAATGACATGAGTCCAAGGCCCACGTTAAGCTAGCTCAAGTTTCCATTTTATGACTACATTTAAGACTGAAAGATCTACTACAACCTCCAAGTACTTCAATGTATCCCAAGCTGCGTGATACAATGCATTATGCTTCATTTATAAGACTTTACTCAAGGAGCACCAATGATCAGTTTAGAATAATCATTTTAACTGGCCGATCACTTGACATGTCAACACTTAATTTTCCGTAATTTTTGATTTAGAGTTCAGAGTTACAGAAATCAGATCCCCATGTTATGCTAGTTCAGTTTTTTATATTGTGACAAAACTTAAGACCGAAATAGCTACAACAAAGCCTGCAAGTAATCCAATCTATCCCAAACTGCGTGATGCCATGCATTATGCTTCATTCATAAGCCTTTACTAAAGTAGAACCAAGGATCAGTTTAGAATTATCATTTTAACTAGATGATTAACTTGAAATGTGCACACTAAATCATCCATAAATTTTGATTTATAGTTCAAAGTGACACGAATCCAAGGCCCACGTTAAGATACCTCAATTTCAATATTGTGACACAATTAAAAACCAAAATATCTATGACAAACCCTCTAAATCCAATCTATTCCAAACAGCGTGTTGTCATGCATTATGCTTCATTTATTGCCTTTACTCAAGGAGCAATGATGATCATTTTAGAATGATCATTTTAACTAGCTGATCAACTTATATGTGTGCACTAAATAATCTTCAACTTTTGATTTAGAGCTCAAAATGACATGAGGCCAACACCCACGTTAAGCTATCTCAATTTTCCATATTTTGAAAACATTTGAGACTGAAGGAGCTATGAAAAAGCCTCCAAGTAATCCAATGTATCCCAAAATGCGTGATGCCATGTATTATGCTTCACTTATAAGCCTTTACTCAAGGAGCACAAATAATAAATTTAGAATGATCATTTTAACTGGCTGATCAACTCTACATGTCCACACTAAATCGTTTGTAACATTTGATACAGAGTTTTGAATGACACGAATCAAACGCCCACGTTAAGCTACCACAATTTTGTATATTGTGACAACATTTAAGACCAAAAGAACTATGAAAAAGTGTCCAAGTGATCCAATGGATCCGAAACTGCGTGATGCCATACTTTATGTTTCATTTATAAGCATTTACTGAAGGAGCACGAATGATTAGTTTAGAATTATCATTTTAACTTGACAATTAACTTGACATGTTCGCACTAAATCGTCCGTAACTTTTGATTTAGAGTTCAAAGTGACACGAATCCAAGGCCCACATTAAAAAAGCTCCATATTCTATATTGTGACAAAATTTCAAACCGAAATAGCTAAGAAAAAGCCTTCAAATAATCCAATCTATCCCAATCTGCGTGATGACATGTATTATGCTTCATTTATTGCCTTTACTAAAGGAGCACCGATGATCAGTTAAGAATGAACATTTTAACTAGCAGATCAACTTACATGTATGCACTAAATCATCCTCAACTTTCTATTTAGAGCTAAAAAGACATGAGTCCAACACCCATGTTAACCTAGCTCAATTTTCCATATTGTGACAACATTTGAGACTAAAAGAGCTACAAAAGGTCTTCAAGTAATCCAATATATCCCAGAAGGCGTGAGGCCATGCACTATGCTTCATTTATAAGCCTTTACTCAAGGAGAACCAATAATAAGTTCAGAATGATCCTTTTAACTGGTCGATCAACTTGTCTTGTCCGCACTAAATCATCTATCACTTTTGATTGATAGTTTAGAATGAAATGAATCCAACGCCCACATTAAGTTAGCTCAATTTTCTCTATTGTGACAAAATTTAAGACCAAAATAGATAAGAAAAAGAATCCAAGTAATCCAATGTATCCCAAACTTCGTGATGCCATGCATTATGCTTCATTTATAAGCTTTTACTCAAGTAGAACCAATGATCAGTTTATAATGATCATTTTAACTGGCCGATCAACTTGACATGTCCGCACTAAATCGTCCGTAACTTTTGACATTGAGTTAGAAATGACACGAATACAACGCCCACATTAAGCTAGCACAATTTTCTATATTGTGACAATATTTTAAGGCTGAAATAGCAATGAAAAACCCTCCATGTAATCCAACATATCCCAAAATACGTGATGCCATGCATCATGGTTGATTTATAAGCCTTTACTCAAGGAACACCAATGATTAGTTTAGAATGATCATTTTAACTGGCCGATCAACTTGACATGTCCGTATTGAATGATCAGTTTAGAATTATCATTTTAACTAGATGATTAACTACACATGTGCGCACTAAAGCATCTGTAAATTTTTATTTAGAGTTCAAAGTGACAGGAATCCTAAGCCCATGTTAATCTAGCTTAAATTTCTATATTGTGACAAAATTTAAATCCAAAATAGCTACGACAAACCATCCAAGTAATCCAATCTATCCCAAACAGTGTGATTCCATGCATTACGCTTCGTTTATTGCCATTAATCTAGGAGCACCGATTATCAGTTTAGAATGTAAATTTTAATTAGCTGATCAAATTACATGTCAGTACTAAATCATCTTTAACTTTTTATTTAGAGTTAAAAATAACATGAGTCCAACACTCACGATAAGCTATCTTAATTTTCCATATTGTGACAACATTTGAGAGTGAAAGATCTACGAAAAATACTCCAAGTAATCCAATGTATCCCAAAATGCGTGATGCCATGCATTATACTTCATTTATAAGCCTTTACTCAAGGAGCACCAAAATTCAGTTTAGAATGATCATTTTAACTGGCCGATCAAGTTGACATGTCCGCAATAAATCATCCATAAGTTTTGACACAGAGTTTGGAATGACACGAATCCAACGCCCACGTTAAGCTAGCTCAATCTTCTATATTGTGACAATATTTAAGACTAAAGAGCTACGAGAAAGCCTGCAAAATCCAATGTATTCCAAACTGCGTGATGCCATGCATTATGTTTCATTTATAAGGCTTTATTGAAGGAGATCAAGTGATATGTTTAGAATTATCATTTTAACTAGACGATTAACTTGACATGTGCGCACTAAATCGTCCTTAACTTTTAATTTTAGAGTTCAAAGTGACACGAATCCAAGGCCCATGTTAACGTAGTTCAATTTTCTAAATTGTGACAAAATATAAAACCAAAAGAGCTAAGACAAAGCCTCCAAATAATCCAATCTATCCCAAAGTGTGTGATGCCATGCATTATGCTTCTTTTGTTGACTTTACTCAAGGAGGACTGTTGATCAGTTTAGAAGGAACATTTTAACAAGCTGATCAACTTACATGTCTGCACTAAATCATCTTCAAGTTTTTATTTAGAGCTCAAAATGACATGATTCCAACACCCTCATTAAGCTAGCTCAATTTTCCATATTGAGACAATATTTAAAACTGAAAGAGCTACAAAAATGCCTTCAATTAATCCAATGTATCCCAAAATGCGTGAGGCTGTGCATTATGCTTCATTTATAATCCATTACCCAAGTAGCGCCAATATTCAGTTTACAGTGAACATTTTAACTGGCCAATCAACTGGTCATGTCTACACTAAATCGTCTGTAACTTTTGATTAAGAGTTTAGAATGAAACGAATACAACACCCACGTTAAGCTAGCTCAATTTTCCATATTGTGACATAATTTAAGACATAAATACCGACGAAAAAACCTCAAAGTAATCCAATGTATCCCAAAATGCGTGATGTCATGCATTATGCTTCATTTATAAGCCATTACTCAAGGAGCACCAATGATCAGTTTAGATTTATCATTTTAACAAGACTATTATCTTGACATGTTCGCACTAAATCATCCATAAATTTTAATTTAGAGTTCAAAGTTACACGAATCCAAGGCCCACGTTAAACTAGGTTAATTTTCTATATTGTTATAAAATTTAAAACCAAAATCGCTACGACAAACCCTCGAAATAATCCAATTTATCCCAAATAGCGTGATGCCATGGATTATGCTTCATGTATTGTCTTTACTCAAGGAGCACCGATGATCAGTTTAGAATGACATTTTAACTAGCTGATCAACCTGACATGACCGCACTAAATTATCTTTAACTGTTGAATTAGAGCTCAAAATGACATGAGTCCAACACCCACGTTAATCAAGCTAAATTTTACATATTGTCACAACATTTAAGACGAAAGAGATACAAAAAAGCCTCCAAGTAATTAATTGTATCCCAAACAGCATGATACCATGCATTATGCTTCATTTATATGCCTTTACTCAAGGAGCACCAATGATCTGTTTTGAATGATCATCTTAACTGGCCGATCAACTTGACATGTCCGCATTAAATTGTCCGCATTAAATTGATTTCTGCAACTTGTCATTTTAGGCATGACACCAATCCAACGCCGACATTAAGCGACCTCAATTTTCTATATTGTGACAAAATTTAAAACCGAAATAGCTACGACAAAGCCTCCAAGTAATCCAATTTATCTTAAACTGCGTGATGCCATGCATTATGTTTCATTTATAAGCCTTTACTCAAGGAGATCCAGTGATATGTTTAGAATTATTTTTTTATCTAGGCGATTAACTTGACATGTGCGCACTAAATCGTCCTTAACTTTTAATTTTAGAGTTCAAAGTGACACGAATCCAAGCCCCATGTTAAGCTAGTTCAATTTTCTATATTGTGACAAAATTTAAAACCAAAATAGCTATGACAAAGCCTCCAAATAATCCAATCTATCCCAAAGTGTGTGATGCCATGCATTATGCTTCTTTTATTGCCTTTACTCAAGGAGCACCGATGATCAGTTTAGAAGGAACATTTTAACTAGCTGATCAACTTAAATGTCTGCACTAAATCATCTTCAAGTTTTTATTTAGAGCTCAAAATAACATGAGTCCAAGGCCCAGGTTAAGTAAGCTCAAGTTTCCATATTATGACAACATTTGAGACTGAAAGGGCTACTACAACCTCCAAGTAATTCAATGTATCCCAAGCTGCGTGATACAATGCATTGTGCTTCATTTATAAGACTTTACTCAGGGAGCACCAATAATCAGTTTAGAATGATAATTTTAACTGGCTGATCACTTGACATGTCAACACTTAATTGTCCGTAATTTTTGATTGAGTTTAGAGTTACAGGAATCAGATCCCCACGTTATGCTAGCTCAATTTTTTATATTGTGACAAAACTTAAGACCGAAATAGCTACGACAAAGCCTTCAAGTAATCCAATCTATCCCAAACTGCGAGACGCCATGCATTATGCTTCATTTATAAGCCTTTACTAAAGTAGCACCAATGATCATTTTAGAATTATCATTTTAACTAGACGATTAACTTGAAATTTGCACACTAAATCATCCATAAATTTTGATTTATAGTCCAAAGTGACACGAATCCAAGGTCCATGTTAAGATACCTCAATTTCTATATTGTGACAAAATTTAAAACCAAAATAGCAACGACAAAGGATCCAAGTAATACAATCTGTCCCAAATTCATAAGTGCCATTCATTATGCTTCATTTATAAGCCAACACGCAAGGAGCACCAATGACCAGTTTAGAATTATCATTTTATATAGCTGATCAACTTGACATGTCCGCACTAAATCGTTTTTAACTTTTGATTTAGAGCTCAAAATAACATGAGTCGAACGCCCACATTAAGCTAGCTCAATTTATTATATTGTGACAACATTTGAATTCGAAAGAGCTATGAAAAAGCATTCAAGTAATCCAATCTATCTTAAACTGCGTGATGCCATGCATTATGCTTCATTTATAACCCTTTACTCAATGATCCCCAATAATCAGTTTATAGTGATCATTTTAACAGGCCGATCAGCTTTACATGTTGCAACTAAATCGTCCGTAACTTGAAACAAACCCAACGCCCATGTATGTTACCTCAATTTTCTATATTGGGACATTATTTAATACATAAATAGTTATGAAAAAACCTCCAAGTAATCCAATCTATCCCATACTGCGTGATGTCATGCACTATTGTTCAATGAGCACCAATGATCAGTTTAGAATGATCATTTTAACTAGCTGATCAACTTTACATGTTCACACTAAATCGTCTTTAAGTTTTGAATTAAAGCTCAAAATAACATGAGTCCAATGCCCACGTTAATCTAGCTCAATTTCCCATATTGTGACAATATTTGAGATTGAAATAGCTACGAAAGAGCCTCCAACTAATCTAATGTATCCCAAACTGCGTGATGTCATGCATTATGCTTTATTTATAACCCTATACTCAAGGATCACCAATAATTAGTTTAAAATGATTATTTTCACAGGCCGATCAACTTGACATTGCAAAACTAAATCATATGTAACTTTTGATTTAGAATTAATAGTAACGCGAATCAAATGCCCACGTTATGCTAAGCTCAATTTTCTATATTGTGCCAATAGTTAATATTGAAAGAGCTACGACAAAGCCTCCAAGTAATCCAATGTATCCCAAACCTCGTAATGCCATGCATTATGCTTCATTTATAACCCTTTACTCAAGGATCACCAATGATCAGTTTAGAATAATCATTTTAACAGGTCGATCAACTTTACATGTTCCTAATAAATCGTTCGTAACTTTTGATTTATAGTTCAAAATGACACGACACAAATACCCACATTAAGGTACCTCATTTTTTTCTATTGTGACATCAGTTAAGACAAAAATAGCTATGAAAAAGCCTCCAAGTAATCCAATCTATCCCATTATGTGTGATGTCATGCACTATGCTTCGTTTGTAAGCCTTTGCTCATTGGGTTCCAATGATTAGTTTAGAATTATCATTTTAAGTGGCCGATTAACTTGATATGTCCGCAATAAATCCTCCAAAAATTTTAATGTGGAGTTCAGAAAGACATGAATCCAAACCCCACAATAAGCTATCTCAATTTTCTATATTGTGCGAACAATTGAGACTGAAAGAGGTACGACAAAGCCTCCTAGCACTCTAATGTATCCCAAACTACGTGATACCATGCATTATGCTTTATTTTTAAGCCTTTACTCAAAGAGCACTAATGATTAGTTTAGAATGATCATTTTAATTGGCCGATCAACGTGATATGTTCGTAACTTTTGACATTGAGTTAGAAATGACACGAATACAACGCCCACATTAAGCTAGCACAATTTTCTATATTGTGACAATATTTTAAGGCTGAAATAGCAATGAAAAACCCTCCATGTAATCCAACGTATCCCAAAATACGTGATGCCATGCATCATGGTTGATTTATAAGCCTTTACTCAAGGAACACCAATGATTAGTTTAGAATGATCATTTTAACTGGCCGATCAACTTGACATGTCCGTATTGAATGATCAGTTTAGAATTATCATTTTAACTAGATGATTAACTACACATGTGCGCACTAAAGCATCTGTAAATTTTTATTTAGAGTTCAAAGTGACAGGAATCCTAAGCCCATGTTAATCTAGCTTAAATTTCTATATTGTGACAAAATTTAAATCCAAAATAGCTACGACAAACCATCCAAGTAATCCAATCTATCCCAAACAGTGTGATTCCATGCATTATGCTTCGTTTATTGCCATTAATCTAGGAGCACCGATTATCAGTTTAGAATGTAAATTTTAATTAGCTGATCAAATTACATGTCAGTACTAAATCATCTTTAACTTTTTATTTAGAGTTAAAAATAACATGAGTCCAACACTCACGATAAGCTATCTTAATTTTCCATATTGTGACAACATTTGAGACTGAAAGATCTACGAAAAATACTCCAAGTAATCCAATGTATCCCAAAATGCGTGATGCCATGCATTATACTTCATTTATAAGCCTTTACTCAAGGAGCACCAAAATTCAGTTTAGAATGATCGTTTTAACTGGCCGATCAAGTTGACATGTCCGCAATAAATCATCCATAAGTTTTGACACAGAGTTTGGAATGACACGAATCCAACGCCCACGTTAAGCTAGCTCAATGGTTTGTCGTAGCTATTTTGGATTTAAATTTTGTCACAATATAGAAATTTAAGCTAGATTAACATGGGCTTAGGATTCCTGTCACTTTGAACTCTAAATAAAAATTTACAGATGCTTTAGTGCGCACATGTGTAGTTAATCATCTAGTTAAAATGATAAATCTAAACTGATCATTCAATGCGGACATGTCAAGTTGATCGGCCAGTTAAAATGATCATTCTAAACTAATCATTGGTGTTCCTTGAGTAAAGGCTTATAAATCAACCATGATGCATGGCATCACGTATTTTGGGATACGTTGGATTACATGGAGGGTTTTTCATTGCTATTTCAGCCTTAAAATATTGTCACAATATAGAAAATTGTGCTAGCTTAATGTGGGCGTTGTATTCGTGTCATTTCTAACTCAATGTCAAAAGTTACGGACGATTTAGTGCGTGAGGCTGTGCATTATGCTTCATTTATAATCCATTACCCAAGTAGCGCCAATATTCAGTTTACAATGAACATTTTAACTGGCCAATCAATTGGTTATGTCTACACTAAATCGTCTGTAACTTTTGATTAAGAGTTTAGAATGAAACGAATACAACACCCACGTTAAGCTAGCTCAATTTTCCATATTGTGACATAATTTAAGACATAAATAGCGACGAAAAAACCTCAAAGTAATCCAATGTATCCCAAAATGCGTGATGTCATGCATTATGCTTCATTTATAAGCCATTACTCAAGGAGCACCAATGATCAGTTTAGATTTATCATTTTAACAAGACTATTATCTTGACATGTTCGCACTAAATCATCCATAAATTTTAATTTAGAGTTCAAAGTTACACGAATCCAAGGCCCACGTTAAACTAGGTTAATTTTCTATATTGTTATAAAATTTAAAACCAAAATCGCTACGACAAACCCTCGAAATAATCCAATTTATCCCAAATAGCGTGATGCCATGGATTATGCTTCATGTATTGTCTTTACTCAAGGAGCACCGATGATCAGTTTAGAATGACATTTTAACTAGCTGATCAACCTGACATGACCGCACTAAATTATCTTTAACTGTTGAATTAGAGCTCAAAATGACATGAGTCCAACACCCACGTTAATCAAGCTAAATTTTACATATTGTCACAACATTTAAGACGAAAGAGATACAAAAAAGCCTCCAAGTAATTAATTGTATCCCAAACAGCATGATACCATGCATTATGCTTCATTTATATGCCTTTACTCAAGGAGCACCAATGATCTGTTTTGAATGATCATCTTAACTGGCCGATCAACTTGACATGTCCGCATTAAATTGTCCGCATTAAATTGATTTCTGCAACTTGTCATTTTAGGCATGACACCAATCCAACGCCGACATTAAGCGACCTCAATTTTCTATATTGTGACAAAATTTAAAACCGAAATAGCTACGACAAAGCCTCCAAGTAATCCAATTTATCTTAAACTGCGTGATGCCATGCATTATGTTTCATTTATAAGCCTTTACTCAAGGAGATCCAGTGATATGTTTAGAATTATTTTTTTAACTAGGCGATTAACTTGACATGTGCGCACTAAATCGTCCTTAACTTTTAATTTTAGAGTTCAAAGTGACACGAATCCAAGCCCCATGTTAAGCTAGTTCAATTTTCTATATTGTGACAAAATTTAAAACCAAAATAGCTATGACAAAGCCTCCAAATAATCCAATCTATCCCAAAGTGTGTGATGCCATGCATTATGCTTCTTTTATTGCCCTTACTCAAGGAGCACCGATGATCAGTTTAGAAGGAACATTTTAACTAGCTGATCAACTTAAATGTCTGCACTAAATCATCTTCAAGTTTTTATTTAGAGCTCAAAATAACATGAGTCCAAGGCCCAGGTTAAGTAAGCTCAAGTTTCCATATTATGACAACATTTGAGACTGAAAGGGCTACTACAACCTCCAAGTAATTCAATGTATCCCAAGCTGCGTGATACAATGCATTGTGCTTTATTTATAAGACTTTACTCAGGGAGCACCAATAATCAGTTTAGAATGATAATTTTAACTGGCCGATCACTTGACATGTCAACACTTAATTGTCCGTAATTTTTGATTGAGTTTAGAGTTACAGGAATCAGATCCCCACGTTATGCTAGCTCAATTTTTTATATTGTGACAAAGCTTAAGACCGAAATAGCTACGACAAAGCCTTCAAGTAATCCAATCTATCCCAAACTGCGAGACGCCATGCATTATGCTTCATTTATAAGCCTTTACTAAAGTAGCACCAATGATCATTTTAGAATTATCATTTTAACTAGACGATTAACTTGAAATTTGCACACTAAATCATCCATAAATTTTGATTTATAGTCCAAAGTGACACGAATCCAAGGTCCATGTTAAGATACCTCAATTTCTATATTGTGACAAAATTTAAAACCAAAATAGCAACGACAAAGGATCCAAGTAATACAATCTGTCCCAAATTCATAAGTGCCATTCATTATGCTTCATTTATAAGCCAACACGCAAGGAGCACCAATGACCAGTTTAGATTTATCATTTTATATAGCTGATCAACTTGACATGTCCGCACTAAATCGTTTTTAACTTTTGATTTAGAGCTCAAAATAACATGAGTCGAACGCCCACATTAAGCTAGCTCAATTTATTATATTGTGACAACATTTGAATTCGAAAGAGCTATGAAAAAGCATTCAAGTAATCCAATCTATCTTAAACTGCGTGATGCCATGCATTATGCTTCATTTATAACCCTTTACTCAATGATCCCCAATAATCAGTTTATAGTGATCATTTTAACAGGCCGATCAGCTTTACATGTTGCAACTAAATCGTCCGTAACTTGAAACAAACCCAACGCCCATGTATGTTACCTCAATTTTCTATATTGGGACATTATTTAATACATAAATAGTTATGAAAAAACCTCCAAGTAATCCAATCTATCCCATACTGCGTGATGTCATGCACTATTGTTCAATGAGCACCAATGATCAGTTTAGAATGATCATTTTAACTAGCTGATCAACTTTACATGTTCACACTAAATCGTCTTTAAGTTTTGAATTAAAGCTCAAAATAACATGAGTCCAACGCCCACGTTAATCTAGCTCAATTTCCCATATTGTGACAATATTTGAGATTGAAATAGCTACGAAAGAGCCTCCAACTAATCTAATGTATCCCAAACTGCGTGATGTCATGCATTATGCTTTATTTATAACCCTTTACTCAAGGATCACCAATAATTAGTTTAAAATGATTATTTTCACAGGCCGATCAACTTGACATTGCAAAACTAAATCATATGTAACTTTTGATTTAGAATTAATAGTAACGCGAATCAAATGCCCACGTTATGCTAAGCTCAATTTTCTATATTGTGCCAATAGTTAATATTGAAAGAGCTACGACAAAGCCTCCAAGTAATCCAATGTATCCCAAACCTCGTAATGCCATGCATTATGCTTCATTTATAACCCTTTACTCAAGGATCACCAATGATCAGTTTAGAATAATCATTTTAACAGGTCGATCAACTTTACATGTTCCTAATAAATCGTTCGTAACTTTTGATTTATAGTTCAAAATGACACGACACAAATACCCACATTAAGGTACCTCATTTTTTTCTATTGTGACATTAGTTAAGACAAAAATAGCTATGAAAAAGCCTCCAAGTAATCCAATGTATCCCATTATGTGTGATGTCATGCACTATGCTTCGTTTGTAAGCCTTTGCTCATTGGGTTCCAATGATTAGTTTAGAATTATCATTTTAAGTGGCCGATTAACTTGATATGTCCGCAATAAATCCTCCAAAAATTTTAATGTGGAGTTCAGAAAGACATGAATCCAAACCCCACAATAAGCTATCTCAATTTTCTATATTGTGCGAACAATTGAGACTGAAAGAGGTACGACAAAGCCTCCTAGCACTCTAATGTATCCCAAACTACGTGATACCATGCATTATGCTTTATTTTAAGCCTTTACTCAAAGAGCACTAATGATTAGTTTAGAATGATCATTTTAATTGGCCGATCAACGTGATATGTTCGCATTAAATCAACTGTAACTTTTGATTTAGAGTTCAAAATGACAAGAATCCAACATAAGCTAGCTTAATTTTCTATATTGTGATAGAATTTAAGAACAAAATTGCAACGACAAAGGAACCAAGTAATCCAATCTATCCCAAATTCATAAGTGCCTTGCATTATGCTTCATTTATAAGGCTACACTCAAGGAGCACCAATGATCAGTTTAGAATGATCATTTTAATTAGCTAATCAACATGACATGTCCGCACTAAATCGTTTTTAACTTTTGATTTTGTGCTCAAAATAACATGAGTTTAACGCCACGTTAAGCTAGCTCAATTTTCTATACTGTGACAACATTTAAGACTGAAAGAGCTACGGAAAAGCCTCCAAGTAATCTAATCTATCTTAAATTGTGTGATGCCATGCATTATGATTCATTTATAAGCCTTCACTCAAGGAGCACCAATGATCAGTTTAGAATCATCATTTTAACTAGCTGATCAACTTTACATATACGCACTAAATCATCTTTAACCTAACAGAAATTTAACGCCCACGATAAGCTATCTCAATTTTCTATATTGTGACATAATTTAACACCTGAATACCTATGACAAAACCTCCAAGTAATCCAATCTATCACATACTGCATGATGTCATGCACTATGCTTCATTTGTAAGCCTTTGCTGAATGAGCACCAATGATCAGTTTAGAATGATCAGTTTAAGTGGTCGATCAGCTTGATATGTCCGCACTAAATCCTCCGTAACTTTTGATGTAGAGTTCAGAATAACACGAATCCAATGCCCACGTTAAACTAGCTAAATTTTCTATATTGTGACAACAATTGAGACTGAAAGAGTTACGAAAAAGCCTCCAAGTAATCAACTGTATACCACACTGTTGATGCCATGCATTATGCTTCATTCATAAGCCTTTACTCAATGAGCACCAATGATTACTTTAGAGATCATTTAACAGGCCGATCAACTTGACATTTCCACATTAAATCATCCGTATCTTCTGATTTAGAGTTCATAATGACAGGAATCCAACATCCATGTTAAGCTAGCTTTATTTTCTATATTGTGACAAAAAATTAAGACCAAAATAGCAATGACAAAGGCTCCAAGTAATCCAATCTATCCCAAACTCATAAGTGTCATGCATTATGCTTCATCTATAAGCTTTTACTCAAGGAGCACCAATGATCAGTTTAGAATGATCATTTTAACTAGCTGATCAACTTTACATGTTCACACTAAATCGTCTTTAAGTTTTGAATTAAAGCTCAAAATAACATGAGTCCAATGCCCACGTTAATCTAGCTCAATTTCCCATATTGTGACAATATTTGAGATTGAAATAGCTACGAAAGAGCCTCCAACTAATCTAATGTATCCCAAACTGCGTGATGTCATGCATTATGCTTTATTTATAACCCTTTACTCAAGGATCACCAATAATTAGTTTAAAATGATTATTTTCACAGGCCGATCAACTTGACATTGCAAAACTAAATCATATGTAACTTTTGATTTAGAATTAATAGTAACGCGAATCAAATGCCCACGTTATGCTAAGCTCAATTTTCTATATTGTGCCAATAGTTAATATTGAAAGAGCTACGACAAAGCCTCCAAGTAATCCAATGTATCCCAAACCTCGTAATGCCATGCATTATGCTTCATTTATAACCCTTTACTCAAGGATCACCAATGATCAGTTTAGAATAATCATTTTAACAGGTCGATCAACTTTACATGTTCCTAATAAATCGTTCGTAACTTTTGATTTATAGTTCAAAATGACACGACACAAATACCCACATTAAGGTACCTCATTTTTTTCTATTGTGACATTAGTTAAGACAAAAATAGCTATGAAAAAGCCTCCAAGTAATCCAATGTATCCCATTATGTGTGATGTCATGCACTATGCTTCGTTTGTAAGCCTTTGCTCATTGAGTTCCAATGATTAGTTTAGAATTACCATTTTAAGTGGCCGATTAACTTGATATGTCCGCAATAAATCCTCCAAAAATTTTAATGTGGAGTTCAGAAAGACATGAATCCAAACCCCACAATAAGCTATCTCAATTTTCTATATTGTGCGAACAATTGAGACTGAAAGAGGTACGACAAAGCCTCCTAGCACTCTAATGTATCCCAAACTACGTGATACCATGTATTATGCTTTATTTTTAAGCCTTTACTCAAAGAGCACTAATGATTAGTTTAGAATGATCATTTTAATTGGCCGATCAACGTGATATGTTCGTAACTTTTGACATTGAGTTAGAAATGACACGAATACAACGCCCACATTAAGCTAGCACAATTTTCTATATTGTGACAATATTTTAAGGCTGAAATAGCAATGAAAAACCCTCCATGTAATCCAACGTATCCCAAAATACGTGATGCCATGCATCATGGTTGATTTATAAGCCTTTACTCAAGGAACACCAATGATTAGTTTAGAATGATCATTTTAACTGGCCGATCAACTTGACATGTCCATATTGAATGATCAGTTTAGAATTATCATTTTAACTAGATGATTAACTACACATGTGCGCACTAAAGCATCTGTAAATTTTTATTTAGAGTTCAAAGTGACAGGAATCCTAAGCCCATGTTAATCTAGCTTAAATTTCTATATTGTGACAAAATTTAAATCCAAAATAGCTACGACAAACCATCCAAGTAATCCAATCTATCCCAAACAGTGTGATTCCATGCATTATGCTTCGTTTATTGCCATTAATCTAGGAGCACCGATTATCAGTTTAGAATGTAAATTTTAATTAGCTGATCAAATTACATGTCAGTACTAAATCATCTTTAACTTTTTATTTAGAGTTAAAAATAACATGAGTCCAACACTCACGATAAGCTATCTTAATTTTCCATATTGTGACAACATTTGAGACTGAAAGATCTACGAAAAATACTCCAAGTAATCCAATGTATCCCAAAATGCGTGATGCCATGCATTATACTTCATTTATAAGCCTTTACTCAAGGAGCACCAAAATTCAGTTTAGAATGATCGTTTTAACTGGCCGATCAAGTTGACATGTCCGCAATAAATCATCCATAAGTTTTGACACAGAGTTTGGAATGACACGAATCCAACGCCCACGTTAAGCTAGCTCAATGGTTTGTCGTAGCTATTTTGGATTTAAATTTTGTCACAATATAGAAATTTAAGCTAGATTAACATGGGCTTAGGATTCCTGTCACTTTGAACTCTAAATAAAAATTTACAGATGCTTTAGTGCGCACATGTGTAGTTAATCATCTAGTTAAAATGATAAATCTAAACTGATCATTCAATGCGGACATGTCAAGTTGATCGGCCAGTTAAAATGATCATTCTAAACTAATCATTGGTGTTCCTTGAGTAAAGGCTTATAAATCAACCATGATGCATGGCATCACGTATTTTGGGATACGTTGGATTACATGGAGGGTTTTTCATTGCTATTTCAGCCTTAAAATATTGTCACAATATAGAAAATTGTGCTAGCTTAATGTGGGCGTTGTATTCGTGTCATTTCTAACTCAATGTCAAAAGTTACGGACGATTTAGTGCGTGAGGCTGTGCATTATGCTTCATTTATAATCCATTACCCAAGTAGCGCCAATATTCAGTTTACAATGAACATTTTAACTGGCCAATCAACTGGTCATGTCTACACTAAATTGTCTGTAACTTTTGATTAAGAGTTTAGAATGAAACGAATACAACACCCACGTTAAGCTAGCTCAATTTTCCATATTGTGACATAATTTAAGACATAAATAGCGACGAAAAAACCTCAAAGTAATCCAATGTATCCCAAAATGCGTGATGTCATGCATTATGCTTCATTTATAAGCCATTACTCAAGGAGCACCAATGATCAGTTTAGATTTATCATTTTAACAAGACTATTATCTTGACATGTTCGCACTAAATCATCCATAAATTTTAATTTAGAGTTCAAAGTTACACGAATCCAAGGCCCACGTTAAACTAGGTTAATTTTCTATATTGTTATAAAATTTAAAACCAAAATCGCTACGACAAACCCTCGAAATAATCCAATTTATCCCAAATAGCGTGATGCCATGGATTATGCTTCATGTATTGTCTTTACTCAAGGAGCACCGATGATCAGTTTAGAATGACATTTTAACTAGCTGATCAACCTGACATGACCGCACTAAATTATCTTTAACTGTTGAATTAGAGCTCAAAATGACATGAGTCCAACACCCACGTTAATCAAGCTAAATTTTACATATTGTCACAACATTTAAGACGAAAGAGATACAAAAAAGCCTCCAAGTAATTAATTGTATCCCAAACAGCATGATACCATGCATTATGCTTCATTTATATGCCTTTACTCAAGGAGCACCAATGATCTGTTTTGAATGATCATCTTAACTGGCCGATCAACTTGACATGTCCGCATTAAATTGTCCGCATTAAATTGATTTCTGCAACTTGTCATTTTAGGCATGACACCAATCCAACGCCGACATTAAGCGACCTCAATTTTCTATATTGTGACAAAATTTAAAACCGAAATAGCTACGACAAAGCCTCCAAGTAATCCAATTTATCTTAAACTGCGTGATGCCATGCATTATGTTTCATTTATAAGCCTTTACTCAAGGAGATCCAGTGATATGTTTAGAATTATTTTTTTAACTAGGCGATTAACTTGACATGTGCGCACTAAATCGTCCTTAACTTTTAATTTTAGAGTTCAAAGTGACACGAATCCAAGCCCCATGTTAAGCTAGTTCAATTTTCTATATTGTGACAAAATTTAAAACCAAAATAGCTATGACAAAGCCTCCAAATAATCCAATCTATCCCAAAGTGTGTGATGCCATGCATTATGCTTCTTTTATTGCCCTTACTCAAGGAGCACCGATGATCAGTTTAGAAGGAACATTTTAACTAGCTGATCAACTTAAATGTCTGCACTAAATCATCTTCAAGTTTTTATTTAGAGCTCAAAATAACATGAGTCCAAGGCCCAGGTTAAGTAAGCTCAAGTTTCCATATTATGACAACATTTGAGACTGAAAGGGCTACTACAACCTCCAAGTAATTCAATGTATCCCAAGCTGCGTGATACAATGCATTGTGCTTTATTTATAAGACTTTACTCAGGGAGCACCAATAATCAGTTTAGAATGATAATTTTAACTGGCCGATCACTTGACATGTCAACACTTAATTGTCCGTAATTTTTGATTGAGTTTAGAGTTACAGGAATCAGATCCCCACGTTATGCTAGCTCAATTTTTTATATTGTGACAAAGCTTAAGACCGAAATAGCTACGACAAAGCCTTCAAGTAATCCAATCTATCCCAAACTGCGAGACGCCATGCATTATGCTTCATTTATAAGCCTTTACTAAAGTAGCACCAATGATCATTTTAGAATTATCATTTTAACTAGACGATTAACTTGAAATTTGCACACTAAATCATCCATAAATTTTGATTTATAGTCCAAAGTGACACGAATCCAAGGTCCATGTTAAGATACCTCAATTTCTATATTGTGACAAAATTTAAAACCAAAATAGCAACGACAAAGGATCCAAGTAATACAATCTGTCCCAAATTCATAAGTGCCATTCATTATGCTTCATTTATAAGCCAACACGCAAGGAGCACCAATGACCAGTTTAGATTTATCATTTTATATAGCTGATCAACTTGACATGTCCGCACTAAATCGTTTTTAACTTTTGATTTAGAGCTCAAAATAACATGAGTCGAACGCCCACATTAAGCTAGCTCAATTTATTATATTGTGACAACATTTGAATTCGAAAGAGCTATGAAAAAGCATTCAAGTAATCCAATCTATCTTAAACTGCGTGATGCCATGCATTATGCTTCATTTATAACCCTTTACTCAATGATCCCCAATAATCAGTTTATAGTGATCATTTTAACAGGCCGATCAGCTTTACATGTTGCAACTAAATCGTCCGTAACTTGAAACAAACCCAACGCCCATGTATGTTACCTCAATTTTCTATATTGGGACATTATTTAATACATAAATAGTTATGAAAAAACCTCCAAGTAATCCAATCTATCCCATACTGCGTGATGTCATGCACTATTGTTCAATGAGCACCAATGATCAGTTTAGAATGATCATTTTAACTAGCTGATCAACTTTACATGTTCACACTAAATCGTCTTTAAGTTTTGAATTAAAGCTCAAAATAACATGAGTCCAATGCCCACGTTAATCTAGCTCAATTTCCCATATTGTGACAATATTTGAGATTGAAATAGCTACGAAAGAGCCTCCAACTAATCTAATGTATCCCAAACTGCGTGATGTCATGCATTATGCTTTATTTATAACCCTTTACTCAAGGATCACCAATAATTAGTTTAAAATGATTATTTTCACAGGCCGATCAACTTGACATTGCAAAACTAAATCATATGTAACTTTTGATTTAGAATTAATAGTAACGCGAATCAAATGCCCACGTTATGCTAAGCTCAATTTTCTATATTGTGCCAATAGTTAATATTGAAAGAGCTACGACAAAGCCTCCAAGTAATCCAATGTATCCCAAACCTCGTAATGCCATGCATTATGCTTCATTTATAACCCTTTACTCAAGGATCACCAATGATCAGTTTAGAATAATCATTTTAACAGGTCGATCAACTTTACATGTTCCTACTAAATCGTTCGTAACTTTTGATTTATAGTTCAAAATGACACGACACAAATACCCACATTAAGGTACCTCATTTTTTTCTATTGTGACATTAGTTAAGACAAAAATAGCTATGAAAAAGCCTCCAAGTAATCCAATGTATCCCATTATGTGTGATGTCATGCACTATGCTTCGTTTGTAAGCCTTTGCTCATTGAGTTCCAATGATTAGTTTAGAATTATCATTTTAAGTGGCCGATTAACTTGATATGTCCGCAATAAATCCTCCAAAAATTTTAATGTGGAGTTCAGAAAGACATGAATCCAAACCCCACAATAAGCTATCTCAATTTTCTATATTGTGCGAACAATTGAGACTGAAAGAGGTACGACAAAGCCTCCTAGCACTCTAATGTATCCCAAACTACGTGATACCATGCATTATGCTTTATTTTTAAGCCTTTACTCAAAGAGCACTAGTGATTAGTTTAGAATGATCATTTTAATTGGCCGATCAACATACATGGGATATACAAGAACTTCCCAAAGGCAAGAAGGCTGTGAGTTCCAAGTGGGTGTTCACCATCAAGTATAAGAGCAATGGGGACATAGAAAGGTACAAGGCACGTCTAGTTGCAAGAGGTTTCACTCAGACATATGGAGAGGACTATACTGATACATTTGCACCGGTGGCTAAGCTACACACTGTAAGGGTTGTTCTTTCACTAGCTATGAATCTGACTTGGGACTTATGGCAAATGGATGTCAAGAACGCATTCCTACAAGGAGAACTTGAAGAGGAAGTGTATATGACTCCACCACCAGGCCTTGAAGATCTTTGCAAAGAGGGACAGGTTCTAAGACTTAGGAAGGCAATATATGGGTTGAAGCAGTCACCAAGGGCCTGGTATCACAAATTAAGCTCCACACTGATAATGGGTTTAGGAAATCCCATTCAGATCATACTTTGTTCACTCGTCAAAACTCCAAAGGAATCGTGGCGGTCTTGGTTTATGTGGATGACCTTATCATCACAGGAGATGATAAGGAAGGAATTCAGTCCACAAAGGCCTTCTTAAACAGATCATTTGACATCAAGGATCTTGGAGAGTTGAAGTACTTCTTGGGTATTGAAGTGTGTCGGTCTCAAGAAGGGCACTTTCTATCCCAAAGAAAGTATGCTCTTGATCTGTTGACAGACACGGGAAAGCTTGGGGCTAAACCGGCCAAAACTCCTCTTGAAGATGGCTACAAGGTCAGCGGAAAGGGGGAGAAAGCTGATGAGTCATTTAAGGATGTTTCTCAGTATAGGAGACTAGTTGGGAAGCTGATCTACCTCACCCTCACACGACCAGACTTGTGTTTTGCTGTGAATCAAGTGAGTCAACATATGCAAAAGCCTACTGTATATCATTGGAGCATGGTAGAAAGGATCCTTACATACATCAAAGGATCTCCTGGTCAAGGTATATGGATGGGCAAGAATGGGAACACTGAGATTGTCGGGTATTGTGATGCGGATTGGGCTGGTGATAGGGTGGATAGGAAATCAACCACTGGGTATTGCACCTTCGTTGGTGGGAACTTAGTCACTTGGAAGACTAAGAAGCAGAAGGTGGTATCATGTTCTTGTGCTGAAGCAGAATATAGGGCTATGAGGAAGCTGACAAATGAAGTAACTTGGCTCAAAGCACTCTTGAAAGATTTCGGTATTGCACAACCAGGGCCAATTACCTTCCATTGTGATAATCAGGCAGCCATTCACATAGCTTCAAACTCAGTGTTTCACAAGAGGACCAAGCACATAGAGATCGACTGCCATAAGGTTAGGGAGAAAGTTCAAGATGGAACCATTCTGCCATGTTATACAAGGAGTGAAGACCAACTAGCGGACATCTTCACAAAGGCAGCAAGTCTCAAAGTTTGCAAGAACATCTTTAGCAAACTTGGGCTTCGTTGATTTAACCATTCTGCCATGTTATACAAGGAGTGAAGACCAACTAGCGGACATCTTCACAAAGGCAGCAAGTCTCAAAGTTTGCAAGAACATCTTTAGCAAACTTGGGCTTGTTGATTTATCACACCCATGATCAAAGGTCTCCAAATCCAAGAGCAACACACTCTTTTTCCCTTATTAAGGTTTTGTCCCAAGTGGTTTTCCTTAATAAGGTTTTTAATGAGGTGTTGCCTTGGGTTCCCAAGCTTAAGACTTTAGGGTGATTCCAAAGTCTTTAGCTTGAGGGGGAGTATTGACATAGGAAAATCAAATAAGACCTATCTTGACCTACAAGGCAAGTGTGAGCACGAAAATTCAGTTTGAATAACAAGGGAAATGAAAAAGGATGGGTTATTATTAACCACATGGTTAAAATGGTTAAATAGCTACCTTGGGAGAAGAATCAAGGTGAAAAGGACATGCCCATGCTGCACACAGTCTTGGCAACCACACCAAACAGACATGCCTGCTGCACACAGGCATGTGCACCACACCAAACAGTCATGCCTGCTGAACACAGTCTTGGTAACCACACCAAACAGTCATGCCTGCTGTCTCCTCTCTTCTCATTGGTTGTTGACAGGCTCCTCCTCTATTCAAACTCATCCACAAGTTTGAATTCGTTTTCTTTTGTGTTCACATTGTAAATCCTCTATAAAATGGCTGTAAAGACTCAATGTATCAAATACTCTTAGGAGATTCTTCTCCATAAGTCTAAGTCATTTCTCATTTTCTCATACTTCTCTTTGAGTTTTCAGATTCAATTCTTCACATTTCTCCTCTATAATCTCAATATTATTACAAGGATCACCAATGATCAGTTTAGAATAATCATTTTAACAGGTCGATCAACTTTACATGTTCCTAATAAATCGTTCGTAACTTTTGATTTATAGTTCAAAATGACACGACACAAATACCCACATTAAGGTACCTCATTTTTTTCTATTGTGACATCAGTTAAGACAAAAATAGCTATGAAAAAGCCTCCAAGTAATCCAATCTATCCCATTATGTGTGATGTCATGCACTATGCTTCGTTTGTAAGCCTTTGCTCATTGGGTTCCAATGATTAGTTTAGAATTATCATTTTAAGTGGCCGATTAACTTGATATGTCCGCAATAAATCCTCCAAAAATTTTAATGTGGAGTTCAGAAAGACATGAATCCAAACCCCACAATAAGCTATCTCAATTTTCTATATTGTGCGAACAATTGAGACTGAAAGAGGTACGACAAAGCCTCCTAGCACTCTAATGTATCCCAAACTACGTGATACCATGCATTATGCTTTATTTTAAGCCTTTACTCAAAGAGCACTAATGATTAGTTTAGAATGATCATTTTAATTGGCCGATCAACGTGATATGTTCGCATTAAATCAACTGTAACTTTTGATTTAGAGTTCAAAATGACAAGAATCCAACATAAGCTAGCTTAATTTTCTATATTGTGATAGAATTTAAGAACAAAATTGCAACGACAAAGGAACCAAGTAATCCAATCTATCCCAAATTCATAAGTGCCTTGCATTATGCTTCATTTATAAGGCTACACTCAAGGAGCACCAATGATCAGTTTAGAATGATCATTTTAATTAGCTAATCAACATGACATGTCCGCACTAAATCGTTTTTAACTTTTGATTTTGTGCTCAAAATAACATGAGTTTAACGCCACGTTAAGCTAGCTCAATTTTCTATACTGTGACAACATTTAAGACTGAAAGAGCTACGGAAAAGCCTCCAAGTAATCTAATCTATCTTAAATTGTGTGATGCCATGCATTATGATTCATTTATAAGCCTTCACTCAAGGAGCACCAATGATCAGTTTAGAATCATCATTTTAACTAGCTGATCAACTTTACATATACGCACTAAATCATCTTTAACCTAACAGAAATTTAACGCCCACGATAAGCTATCTCAATTTTCTATATTGTGACATAATTTAACACCTGAATACCTATGACAAAACCTCCAAGTAATCCAATCTATCACATACTGCATGATGTCATGCACTATGCTTCATTTGTAAGCCTTTGCTGAATGAGCACCAATGATCAGTTTAGAATGATCAGTTTAAGTGGTCGATCAGCTTGATATGTCCGCACTAAATCCTCCGTAACTTTTGATGTAGAGTTCAGAATAACACGAATCCAATGCCCACGTTAAACTAGCTAAATTTTCTATATTGTGACAACAATTGAGACTGAAAGAGTTACGAAAAAGCCTCCAAGTAATCAACTGTATACCACACTGTTGATGCCATGCATTATGCTTCATTCATAAGCCTTTACTCAATGAGCACCAATGATTACTTTAGAGATCATTTAACAGGCCGATCAACTTGACATTTCCACATTAAATCATCCGTATCTTCTGATTTAGAGTTCATAATGACAGGAATCCAACATCCATGTTAAGCTAGCTTTATTTTCTATATTGTGACAAAAAATTAAGACCAAAATAGCAATGACAAAGGCTCCAAGTAATCCAATCTATCCCAAACTCATAAGTGTCATGCATTATGCTTCATCTATAAGCTTTTACTCAAGGAGCACCAATGATCAGTTTAGAATGATCATTTTAACTAGCTGATCAACTTTATATGTCCGCACTAAATCGTCTTTAACTTTTTTTTCGTTGAACAAGGAAAACTTTTTTTATCCACCGATTTTTATTTTATTCACTCGACCGAAATTGGAATTCCATATTTTTGTCGACACCAAAAACAAATTTGTACTGCTCAGGCAATCAAAAAAGTGTTATTTGAATTAATTCAGAGTTTGGAATGACACGATCCAACGCACAAGTAAACCTAGCCTCCATGTAATCCAATCTCTCCGAAACTGTGCGATGCCATAAATTATGCTTCATTTTGTAAACCTTTGCTCAATGAGCACCAATGATAAGTTTAGAATGATCAATTAAATTGGCCGATCAACTTGATATGTCCGCACTAAATTGTCGTCACCTTTTGATTCAGAGTTCAGAATGACACGAATCCAACACCCATGGTAACCTAGCTCAATATTCAATATTGTGACATAATTTAAGACCAAAATAGCTACGACAAAAACCCTCCAAGTAATCCAATCTATCCCAAACTGCGTGATGCCATGCATATTGCTTCATTTGTAAACCTTTGCTAAATGAGCACAAATGATCATTTTAACTAGCTGATCAACTTGACATGTCTACACTAAATCGCTTTTACCTTTTGATTTGGAGCTCAAAATGACACGAATCCAACGTCCAAGTTAAGCTAGCTCATATTATGACAAAATTTAAGACCGAAATAGCTACAAAAAGCATCAAAGTAATCCAATCTAGCCCAAACTCCGTGATGCCATGCATATTGCTTCATTGTAAACCTTTTCTCAATGAGCACCAATGATCAGTTCATAATGATCATTTTAACTAGCTGATCAACTTGACATCTTCGCACTAAATCGTCTTTAACTTTTGATTTAGAGCTCAAAATGGCATGAATCCAACACCCACGTTAAGCTGGCTCAATTTTCCATATTGTCACAATATTTGAGACTGAAAGAGCTCGACCCTCAAAGTAATCCAATCTTTCCCAAACTACGCGATACCATGCATTATGCTTTATTTGCAAACGTTTGCTCAATAAGCACCAATGATCAGTTTAGAATGATTAATTTAACTGGTCGATCAACTTGACATGTCCGCACTAAATCGTATTTACCTTTTGATTCAAAGTTCTGAATGACCCGAATCCAACGCCCATGTTAAGCTAGCTCAATTTTCACTTGTGTGACAAAATTTAAGGCCGAAATAGGTACGACAAACTCTCTAACTAATCCAATATATCCCTAACTGCGCAATGCAATGCATTATGCTTCATTTGTAAAACTATGCTTAATGAGCAACAATGATCAGTTTAGAATGATCATTGTAACTAGTTGATCAACTTGACATGTATGCACTAAATCGTCTTCAACTTTTGATTTAAAGCACAAAATGACATGAATCCAACGCCCACATTAAGCTGGCTTAGTTTCCCATATTGTGGTAACATTTAAGATTGAAAGAGCCTGACAAAGCCTCAAGGTAAGCAAATATATCCTAAACTGCGTGAAGCCATGCATTTTGCTTCATTTATAAGCCTTTACTCAAAGAGCACCGATTATCTGTTTAGAATTATGATTTTAACTGGCCGATCAACTTGAGTTGTCCAAATCGTATGTAACTTTTGATTTAGGGTTCAACATTACACGAATCCAACACCAACATTAAACTAGCTCAAAATTTTATATTGTGACAACATTTCAGACTGAAAGAGCTAAGACAAAACCTTCAAGCAACCCAATCTATCCTAAACTAAATAATCCCATGCATTATGCTTCATTTATAAGCCTTCATTCAAGGAGCACTAATAATCAATTTAGAATGATCAGATTAGAATTATCACTTTAACTGCCCGATCAACATGACATGTCCGCACTAAATAGTCTGTAACTTTTAATTTAGAGTTTAGAATGACACGAATCCAATGCCCACGTTAAGCTATCTCAATTTTCAATATTGTGACAAAATTTATGTCAGAAATAATTACGAAATACCTCCAACTAATCCAACCCATCCCAAACTGCATGATGCCATGCATTATGGTTCATTTGTAAACCTTTGCTTAATTAGTACCAGTGATCTGTTTAGAATTATCATTTTAACAGGCCAATCAACTTGACATGTCCGCACTAGATCGCCTGTCACTTTTTATTTAGATTTAAGAAAGCCATGCATTATGTTTCATTTATACGCCTTTACTCAATGAGCATCAATGATCAGTTTAGAATGATCATTTTAACTAGCTAATCAATTTGACATGTCTGCTTTAAATTGTCTTTAACTTTTGATTTAGAGATCAAAATGACATGAATCCAATGCCCACGTTAAGCTAGCTCAATTCTCCATATTGTTACAACATTTATGACTGAAAGAGATATGACTAAGGCTCTAAGTAATCCAATGTATTCCAACATGCGTGATGCAATGCATTATGTTTCATTTGTAAGCCTTTAGTCAAGGAGCACTAGTGATAAGTTTAGAATGATCATTTTAACTAACTGATCAACTTGACATGTACGCACTAAATCCTCTGTAACTTTTGAATTAGAGCCTGGAATGACACGAAACCAACGCCCACGTTAATCTAGCTCAATTTTCTATATTGTGACAACATTTGAGACTTAGAGAGCTAAAACCAATCCTTCAACTAACCCAATCTATCCTAAACTGCGTGATGCCACGCATTATGTTTTATTTATAAGTCTTTACTCAAGGACCACTAATGATCAATTTAGAATGATCACTTTAACTAGCCGATGAACTTGACATGTATGCCCTAAATCGTCTGTAACTTTTGATTTAGAGATCATAATTACACGAATCCAACGTCAATGGTAAGCTAGCTCAATTTTTTATATTGAGACAAAGTTAAAGACCAAAATAGTTAGGGAAAAGCTTCCAGGTAATCCTATCTATCCCAAACTGCTTGATGACATGAAATATGCTTCATTTGAAATCCTTTGCTCAATGAGCAGTAATGATTAGTTTAGAATGATCAGCTTAAAATGATCACTTTAACTGGCCAATCAACTAGACTTGTCCGTACTAAATCCTCTGTAACTTTTGATTAAGAGTTCAAAATGACATGAATCCAACGATGATGTTAAGCTAGCTAAATTTTGTTTTATTGTGACAAAATTAAAGACCAAAATAGCAACGAAAAAGCCTCCAAGTAATCCAACCTATCCCAAACCGCGTGAGTCCATGCATTATGCTTTATTTGTAATCCTTTTCTCACTGATCACCAATGATAAATTTATAATGATCATTTAAATAGCCGATTAACTTGTCATGTCCGCACTAAATCGTCCGTAACTTTTTATTTAGAGTTCAGAGTGTCACGAATCTAACGCCCAAGTAAATCTAACTCAATTTTCTATATTGTGAAAAAAACTTTAAGAGCAAAATAAATATGAAAAAGCCTCCAAGTAATCCATTCGATCCCAAACTGCGTGACGCCATGCATTATGGTTTATACACATGTACTCAATGAGCCCCAATGATCAGTTTAGAATGATCATTTTAACAAGCTGATCAACTTGACATGTCCGCACTAAATCATCTTTTACTTCTATTTAGAGCTCAAAATGACATGAGTCCAACGCCCACGTTAAGCTAGCTCTATTTTTGATATTGTGACCAAATTTAAGACGTAAATAGCTACGACAAAACCTCCATGTAATCCAATCTATCCCAAACTGCGTGATACCATGCATTATGTTTCATTTGTAATCCTTTGCTCAATGAGCACCATTGATCAGTTTAGAATGATCATTTTAACTAGCCAATAAACTTGTCATGTCCGCACTAAATCGTCCATAACTTTTGATTTAGAGTTTAGTGTGACACGAATGCAACGCCTAAGTAAAGCTAGCTCAATTTTCCATACTGTGACAAAATTTAGTACCAAATAGTTACGACAAAGCCTCCAAGCAATCCAATATATCCAAAAGTGCGTGATGCCATGCATTATGCTTCGTTTATACATCTTTACTTAATTAGCGCCAAAGTTAGTTTGGAATTATCATTTTAACTAGCTGACCAACTTGAGATGTCCACACTAAATCATCTTTGACTTTTGATTTAGAGCTCAAAATGACATGAGTTCAACGCTCATGCTAAGCTAGCTCAATTATCAATATTCTGACAACATTTGAGACTAAAAGAGCTACGACAAAGCCTCCAAGTAATCCAATCTAAAACTGCGTTATGCCATGCATTATGCTTCATTTGTATTCTTTTTCGCAATGAGCACCAATGATCAATTTAGAATGATCATTATAACTAGCCGATCAATTTAACATATCCGCACCAAATCGTTTGTAACTTTTGATTTAATGTTTAGAGTGATACGAATCCAACGCCCAAGTAAAGCTAGCTCCATTTATATTGTGACAAAACTTAAGACCGAAATAGATATGGCAAAGCCTCCAAGTAATCCAATCTACGCCAAACTGCATGATCCCATGCATTATTTTTCATTTATACGCCTTTACTCAATGAGCACCAATGATCAGTATAGAACGATCATTTTAACTAGCTGATCAACTTGACATATCCGCATGAAATCCTTTATCTTTTCATTTAGAGCTCAAAATGACATGAATCCAACGCCCACTTTAAGTTAGCTCAATTTCCCATATTGTGACAACATTTGAGACTAAAAGAGCTACGACAAAACTTACAAGTAGTACAATGTGTCCCAAAGTGCGGGATGCCATGCATTGTACTTCATTTATAAGCCTTTATTGAAGGAGCACCATTGATAAGTTTATAATGATCATTTTAACTACCCGATCAACTTGACATGTACGCCCGTAGCTTTTGATTTATATTTTAGAATGACACGAATCCAACGCCCACGTTAAGCTAGCTCAATTTTCTATAATGTGGCAACATTTGAGACCGAAAGAGCTACCACAAAGCCTTAAAGTAACCCAATCTATCATAAACTGCGTGATGCCATGCATTACACTTCATTTATAAGCCTTTAGTCAAAGAGCACTAATGATCAATTTAGAATGATCAGTTTAGAATGATCACTTTAACTGGCCAATCAAATTGACATGTCTGCACTAAATCTTCCATATCTTTTGATGTAGAGTTCATAGTGACATGAATCCAACGCCGACGTGAAGCTGGCTCAATTTTCTATATTGTGACAAAATTTAAGACCGAAATAGCTACGACAAGCCCTCCAAGTAATCCAATCTATCCCAAACTGGGTGATGCCATGCATTTTTCTTCATTTGTTATCCTTTGCTGAACAACACCAATGATATGTTTAGAATGATTATTTTAACTAGCCGTTAAACTTGTCATGTCCGCACAAAATCGTCCATAACTTTTGATTTAGAGTTTAGAGTGACCCGACAACGCCCAAGTAAAGCGAGCTCAATTTTCTCTATATTGACAAAATTTAAGACCGAAATAGGTACGACAAAGTCTCCAAGTAAGCCAATCTATCCAAAACTGTGTGATTCCATGCATTATGCTTCATTTATACGTCTTTACTCAATGCGCACCAAAGTTAGTTTGGAATTATAATTTTAACTACTTGATCAACTTGAGATGTGCGCAATAAATCGTTTTTAACTTTTTATTTAGAGCTCAAAATGACATGAGTCCAACGCCCACATTAAGCTAGCTCAATTTTCATATTGCGAAAACATTTGAGACTAAAAGAGATACGACAAAGCCTCCAAGTAATCCAATCTATCACAAACTGCATGATGCCATGCAATATGCTTCATTTGTAATCCTTTTCTCAATGAGCACGAATGATCAGTTTAGAATGATCATTTTACCTTGCCAATCAACTTTTCATGTCCGCACTAAATCGTCCCTAACTTTTGATTTATAGTTCAAAGTGACACTAATCCAACTCCAAAATATCCAAATACATGTCTTATTTTTTAAGAATCCATATTTATAGCAATAAAATACTATCGTTCCATACCTAGCTCTTCTATATTGTTACAAAATTTAAGACCAAAATAGCTATGACAGAGCATCCAAGTAATCCAATCTATCCCAAACAGCGTGATACCATGCATTATTGTTCGTTTATACCCCCTTTACTCAATGAGCACCAATGATCAGTATAGAATGATCATTTTAACTAGCCGACCAACTTGACATCGACGCACTAAATCCTCCATAACTTTTGATTTAAATTTCAGAATGTCACGAATCCAACGCCCACATTAAGCTAGCTAAATTTTCTATGATGTGGCAATATTTGAGACTGAAAGAGCTACCACAAAGCCTTGAAGTAACCCACTCTATCCTAAACTGCGTGATGTCATGCATTATGCTTCATTTATAAGCCTTTAGTCAAGCAGCACTAATGGTCAATTTAGAATGATCAGTTTAGAATGATCTCTTTAACTGGCAATTCAACTTGACATGTCCGCACAAAATCGTCCTAACTTTTTATTTAGAGTTCATAATGACATTAATCCAATGCCGACATTAAGCTAACTCAATTTTCTACATTGTTACAAAATTTATGACCGAAATAACTATGACAAAACCGCCAAGTAATCTAATCTATCCCAAACTGCGTGATGCCGTGCATTTTGCTTCATTTGTAATCCTTTGCTGAATGAGCACCAATGATCAGTTTAGAATGATTATTTTAACTAGCCGTTAAACTTGTCATGTACGCACCAAATCATCCATAACTTTTGATTTAGAGCTTAGAGTTACCCGACAACGCCCAAGTAAAGCTAGCTCAATTTTCTATATTGTGACAAAATTTAAGACCGAAATAGGAACAACAAAGCCTCCAAGTAATCCAATCCAAAACTGCGTGATGCCATGCATTATGCTTCATTTATACGTCTTTACTCAATGAGCACCAAAGTCAGTTTGGAATTATCATTTTAACCTCCTGATCAACTTGACATATCCGCACTAAATCGTTTTTAACTTTTGATTTAGAGCTCAACATGACATGAGTCAAACGCCCACAATAAGCTAGCTCAATTTTCCATATTGTGAAAACATTTGAGACTAAAAGAGCTATGACAAAGCCTCCAAGTAATCCAATCTATCACAAACTGCGTGATGCCGTGCAATATGCTTCATTTGTAATCCTTTTCTCAATGAGAACGAATGATCAGTTTAGAATGATCATTTTAACTTGGCGATCAACTTTTCATATCCGCACTAAATCGTCTGTAACTTTTGATTTAGAGTTCAAAGTGAAACGAATCCAACGCCAAAATATCCAAACACATGTATTAGTTTTTCAATAATCCATATTTATAGCAATAAAATACTATTGTTCCACAGCTAGCTCTTCTATATTGTAACAAAATTTAAAACCGAAATAGCTATGACAAAGACTCCAAGTAACCCAATCTATCCCAAGCTGCGTGATGCCATGCAATATTCTTCATTTATACGCCTTTACTCAATGAGCACCCATAATCAGTTTAGAATGATCATTTTAACTTGACATGTATGCACTAATCCTCTGTAACTTTTGACTTTGATTTCACAATGACACGAATCCAATGCCCACGTTAATCTTGCTCAATTTTCTATGTTGTGGCAACATTTGAGACTGAAAGAGCTACCACAAAGCCAATCTATCCCAAACTGCATGATGTCATGCATTTTGCTTCATTTGTAATCTTTGTTGAATGAGCACCAATGATCAGTTTGGAATGACTATTTTAACTAGTAATTAAACTTGTCATGTCCGCACCAAATCGTCCATAACTTTTGATTTAGAGTTTAGAGTGATCCAGCAATGCCCAAGTAAAGCTAGCTCAATTTCTACATTGTGACAAAGTTTAAGACCAAAATAGGTACGACAAAGCCTCCAAGTAAGCCAATCTATCCAAAACTGCGTGATGTCATGCATTATGCTTTATTTATACGTCTTTACTCAATGAGCACCAAAGTTAGTTTGGAATTATCATTTTAACTAGCTGACCAACTTGATATGTCCACACTAAATCGTCTTTAACTTTTTCTTTTGAGATCAAAATGACATGAGTCTAATGCCCACATTAAGCTATCTCAATTTTCCATATTGTGACAACATTTGAGTGTAAATGAGCATGAATGTTCAGTTTAAAATGATCATTTTAACTTATTGATCATCTTTTCATTTCCACATTAAATTGTCTGTAATGTTTGATTTAGAGTTCAAAGTGACACGAATCCAACGCCAAAATATCCAAATACATGTCTTATGTTTTTAGTAATCTATATTTATAGAAAAAAAATTACTATTGTTCCATAGCTAGCTCTTCTATATTGTGACAAAATTTAAGACCGAAATAGCTACAAAAAAGCCTCCAATCCCAAACTGCGTGATGCCATGTATTATTCTTCATTTATACGCCTTTACACAATGAGCACCAATGATCAGCAAAGAATCATCATGTTAACTAGCCGATCAACTTGACATGTATGCACTAAATCTCCGTAAATTTTGATTTAAATTTCGAAATGACACGAATCCAACGCCCATGTTAAGCTTGCTCAATTTTCTATGTTGGGGCAACTTTTGAGACTGAAAGAGCTACCACAAAGCCTTCAAGTAGCCCAATCTATCCTTAACTGCGTGATGCCATGCATTATGCTTCATTTATAAGCCTTTGGTCAAGCATCACTAATGATCAATTCAGAATGATAAGTTCAGAATGATCACTTTAACTGGCCAATCAGTTTGAGAAGTCTGCACTAAATCATGCATAACTTTTTATTTAGAGTTCATAATGACATGAATCCAACACTGACGTTAAGCAAGCTCAATTTTCTACAATGTTACAAAATTTAAGACCAAAATAACTACGACAAAGCCGCCAAGTAATCCAATCTATCCCAAACTGCGTGATGCTGTGCACTTTGCTTCATTTGTAATCCTTTGCTGAATGACCACCAACGATCAGTTTAGAACGATCATTTTAACTAGCCATTAAAGTTGCCATGTCCGCACTAAATCGTCCGTAACTTTTGATTTAGAGTTTAGAGTGACACAAATCCAACACCCAAGTAAAGCTAGCTCACTTTTCTATATTGTGACAAAATTTAAGACTGAAATAGGTACAACAAAGGCTCCAAGTAATCCGCTCTATCCCAAACTGTGTGATTCCATGCTTTATGCTTCATTTATACGCATTTACTCAATGAGAACCAATGTCAGTTTGGAATTATCATTTTAACTACCTGTTCAACTTGACCTGTCTGCACAATATTGTCTTTAACTTTTGATTTAGAGCACAATATTGTCCAACGCCCACGTTAGGCTAGCTCAATTTATCATATTGTGACAACATTTGAGTCTAAAAGAGCTACGACAAAGTCTCTAAGTAATCCAATCTATTACAAACTGTGTGATGCCATGCATTATGCTTCATTTACATTCCTTTACTCAATGAGCACCAATTTCAGTTTGAAATTATCATTTTAATTAGCTGATCAACTTGACTTGTCCGGACTAAATCGCCTTTAAAATTTGATTTAGAGTTCAAAATGACATGAGTCCAACACGCACGTTAAGCTAGCTCAATTTTCATATTGTGACAACATTTGAAACTAAAAGAGCTACGACAAAGCCTCCAATTAATCCAATCTATCTTAAACTGTGTGATGCCATTCATTATGCTTCATTTGGAATCCTTTGCGCAATGAGCACCAATGATCAATTTAGAATGATAATTTTAACTAGCCGAGCAAATTGTCATATCAGCACCAAATCATCCGTAACTTTTGATTTAGAATTTAGAGTGACACAAATCTAACGCCAAGTAAAGCTAGCTCCATTTTCTATATTGTGACAAAATTGAAGGCCGAAATGACTATGATGAAGCCTCCAATTAATCCAATCTATGCCAAACTGCGTGATGCCATGCATGATTTTTCTTTTATACGCCTTTACTCAATGAGCACCAATAATCAGTATAGAATAATCATTTTAACTAGCTGATCAACTTGACATGTCCACACTAAATCTTCATTAACTTTGGATTTAGAGCTCAAAATGACATGAATCCAATGCCCACATTAAGCTAGATCAATTTCCCATATTTTGACAACATTTGAGATTAAAAGAGCTACGACAAAGCCTCCAAATAGTTCAATGTATCCCAAACTGTGTGATTTCATGCATAATGCATCAGTTATAAGCCTTTACTCAAGGAGCACCAGTGATAAGTTTATAATGATCATTTTAACAAGACAAACAACATGACATGTACTCACTAAATCCTCCATAATTTTTTTTTATAATTCAGAATGACACATACCCAATGGCCACATTAAGCTAGCTCAATTTTCTATGTTGTGGCAACATTTGAGACTGAAAGAGCTACCACAAAGCCTTCAAGTAACCCACTACATCCTAAACTGCGTGATGCCATGCATTATGCTTCATTTATAAGCCATTAGTCAAGGAGCACTAATGATCTATTTAGAATGATCAATTTAGAATGATCTCTTTCACTGGCCAAACAACTTGACATGTCCGCACTGAATCGTCCCTAGATTTTGATTTAGAGTTCATTATGACATGAATCCAACGGCGACGTTAAGTTAGCTCAATTTTCTATCCCAAACAAAATAGATACGACAAAGCCTCCAAGTAATCCAATCTATCCCAAACTGCGTGATGCCATACATTTTGCTTCATTTGTAATTCTTCGCTCAATGAGCACCAATGATCAGTTTAGAATGATCATTTTAACTACCCATTAAATTGACATTTCCACCCTAAATCGTCTGTAACTTTTGACTTAGAGTTCATAATGACATGAATCCAATGCCCATGTTCAGCTCAATCAATTTTCTATATTGCGACAAAACTTAATATCAAAATAGCTATGAGAAGTAATACAATTATATCCCAAACTATGTCATGCATTATGCTTTATTTATTTGCTTTTACTCAATGAGCACCAATCATCAGTTTGGAAATATCATTTTAACTAACTGATCAACTTGACATGTCCGCACTAAATCGTCTTTAACTTTTAATTAATAGTTCAAAATGACATGAGTCCAACGTCGACGTTAAGCTAGCTCAATTTCCCGTATTGTAAAAATATTTGGACTAAAATAGCTACAACAAAGACTCCAATTAATCCAATCTATCCCAAACTACGTGATGCTATGCCTTATGCTTTATTTGTAAACCTTTGTTCAATGAGCACCAATGATCCGTTTAGATTGATAAACTTAACTGGCCGATCAACTTGACATGCCAGCATTAGATCATCTCATGTAACTTTTGATTTAGAGTTCGGAATGACACAAATCGAACACCCAAGTAAAGAAAGCTCAACTTTCAATATTTTGAAAATATTTAAGGCCAAAATAGCTACGATAAAGCCTCCAAGTAATCCAATTTATCCGAAACTACGTGATGCCATGCATTATGCTTTATTTGTAAACCTTTGTTCAATCAGCACAATGATTCGTTTAGAATGATTAACTTAAATGGCTGATCAACTTGACTTGTCCGCAATAAATCGTCTGTAACTTTTGATTTAGAGTTCAGAATGACACGAATCCAACGCCTAAGTAAAGGTAGCTCAACTTTCTATATTTTAAAAAAATTTAAAGCCGAAATAGCTAGGATAAACCTCCAAGTAATACAATTTATCCCAAACTATGTGACGCCATGCATTATGCTTCATTTGTGAACATTTACTCAAGGAGCACCAATGATCAGTTTAGAATGATTAATTTAACTATGTGATCAACTTGACATGTCCATACTAAATCGTCTTTAACTTTTGATTTAGAGTTCAAAATTACATTAATCCAACGTACACGTTAAGCTAGCTCAATTTTCCATATTGTGAGAACATTTTGAGACTGAAAGAGCTAGACAAAGCCTCAAAGTAATCCAATATATCATAAACTATGTGATGCATGCATTATGCTTCATTCTAGACAAATAGTTTAGAATGATCATTTTAACTGGCCGATCAACTTGAAATGTCCGCAGTAAATCTTCCATAACTTTTGATTTACATGAAGCTATCTCCCAAGTAAAGCTAGCTCAATTTTATGTATTGTAACAAAATTTAAGACCAAAATATCTACAACAAGACCTCCAAGTAATCCAATTTATCCCAAACAGCGTGATGCCCTGAATTATGCTTCATTTGTAAACCTTTGCTCAATGAGCACCAGTTATCTATTTAGAATGATCAATTTAACTGGCCGATCAGTTTGACATATCCGCACTAAATCGTCTTTAACTTTTGAATTAGAGTTCAGAATGACACAAATCCAACGCCCACGTTAAACTAGGTCAAATTTCTGTATTGTGACAAAATGTAAGACCAAAAGTGCTAGACAAAGCCTAAATGATCAGTTTAAAATGATCAATTTAACTAGCCAATCAACTTGAAATGTCCGCACTAAATCGTCTTTAACTTATTATTTAGAGTTCAGTTTGAGACAGAATCCAACACCCACGTTAAAATAGATCAATTTTCTATATTGTGACTAAATTTAATACCAAAATTGCCACGGCAAAGCCTCCAATTAATCTAATCTATTCCAAAGTACGTGATGCAAGGCATTATGTTTCATTTGTAAACCCTTGCTCTAAGAGCACCACTGATCAGCTTAGAATGATCAAGTTAATTTGCCGAACAGTTTGACAAGTCCACACTGAATCGTCTTTAACATTTGATTCAAAGTTCAGAATAACACGAATCGAATGCCCACGTGAAGCGAGCTAAATTTTCTATATTGTGCCAGTATTTAAGACTGAAATAGCTACGACAAAGCCACCAAGTATTCCAATCTATCCCAAACTACGTGACGCCATGCATTATGCTTCATTAGTAAACTGTTGAATGATCAACTTAACTGGCCGATCAACTTGACATGTCCGCACTAAATCATCTGTAACTCTTGATTTAGAGTTTAGAATGACACAAATCAAAGCCCAAGTAAAGCTAGATCAAATTTCTATACTATGAAATAATTTAGGACCGAAATAGCTCAGATAAAGCCTCCAAATAATCCAATCTATCCCAAACTATGTGAGGCCATGCATTATGGTTCATTTGTAAAGCTTTACTCAAGGAGCACCAATGATCATTTTAAAATGATCATCTTAACTGGCCGATCAACTTGACATGTTCGCACTAAATTGTCTTTAACTTTTGATTTAGAGTTCAGTTGAGACTGAATCCAACACCCATGTTAAAATAGCTCTTCTATATTGTGACCAAATTTAAGACCAAAATAGCCACAGTAAAGCCTCCAAGTAATCTAATCTATCCCAAACTACGTGATGCCATGCATTATGCTTCATTTGTAAACCTTTGCTCAAATAGCACCACAGATCAGCTTAGAATGATCGGTGTGACATGTCAGCACTAATTTTTTTATTTAGAGCTCAAACTGACAAAAATCCAACACCCACATTAAACTAACTCAATTTCCCATATTGTGATAACATTTGAGACTAAAAGAGCTAGAAAAAGCCTCAAACTAATCCAATCTATTCTAAACAGTGTGATGCCATGCATTATGCTTAATTTATAAGCCTTTACTCAAGGAGCACTAATGATCAGTTTAGAATGATCGTTTTAGCTAGCCGATCAACTTGACATATACGCACTAAATAATATTTAATTTTTTTTTAGAGTTCAGAATGACACGAATCCAACACCCACGTTAATCTAGTGCAATTTTCTATATTGTGACAAAATTTAAGACTGAAATAGGTACTACAAAGCCTCAAAGTAATCCAATCTATGCCGAACTGCATGATGCAATGCATTGTGCTTCATTTATAAGCCTTTACTCAAGGAGCACCAATGATAGTCCATAACATTTTATTTAGAGTTCAGAATGACACGAATTTAACGCCCACGTTAAGCTAACTCAATTTTCTATATTGTAACAAAATTTAAGACCAAAATAGCTACAACAAAGCCTCCAATGATCCAATCTAACCCAAACTGCGTGATGCCATGTATTATGCTTTATTTGTAAACCTTTTCTCAATCAGCAGCAACGATTAGTCTAGAAAGATAATTTTAACTAGTTGACCAACTTGACATGTCCGCACTAAATGGTCTTTGACTTTGATTTAGAGATCAAAATGACATAATTCCAATGCCCACGTTAAACTAGCTAAATGTTCCATTCCATATTATGACAACATTTGAGACTGAAAGAGCTAGACAAAGCCTCAAATTAATCCAATCTATCCTAAACTGCGTGATGCCATGGATTATACTTCATTTATAGGCCTTTACTCAAGGAGCACCAATTATAAGTTCAGAATGATCATTTTAACTGGCCAATCAACTTGACATGTCCGCACTAAATCATTTCTAACTTTTGATTTATAGTTCCGAATAACATGAATCCAACGCTAACGTTAAGCTAGATCAATTCTCTGTATTGTGACAAAATTTAAGACCCAAATAGCTACAACACTGCCTCCAAGTAATCCAATATATCCGAAACTGCGTGATGCCATGCATTATTCTTCATTTGTAAACCGTTGCTGAATGCTCATCAGTGATCAGTTTAAATGATCAATTTAACTGGCCGATATCCTTGACATGTCAGCACTAAATCATCTTTAACTTTTGATTTAGAGTTCAAAATGACATGAATCCAATGCACACGTTATGCTGCTCCATTTTCCATATTTGTACAACATTTGCGACTGAAAGAGGTAGACAAAGCCTCAGCCTAATCCAATCTATCCTAAACTGCGGGATGCGATGCTTTATGCTTCATTTATAAGCCGTTACTCAAGGCACACCAATGATAAGTTTAGAATGATCATTTTATTTGGCAATCAAATTAACATGTCCGCACTAAATTTTCTGTAAATTTGGATTTAGAGTTTTGAATGACACGAATCCAACGCCCACATTAAGCTAGCTCAGTTTGCTATATTGTTATAAAACTGAAGACCGAAATAGCTAGGACAAAGCCTCCAATCTAACCTCAGCGTAATCCAATCTATCCCAAACTGCGTGATTCCATGCATTATTCTTCATTTGTAAAACTTTGCTCAATCAGCACAAATAATCAATTTAGGATAATCAATTTAACTAGCCGATCAATTTGACATGACCGCACTAAATCGTTTTTAATTTTTGATTCAGAGTTCAGAATTACACCAATCCAACACCCACGTTAAGCTAGCTCAACACTATATATTGTGACAAAATGTAAGACCGAAAGAGCTAGACAAAGCCTTAAAGTAATCCAATATATCCTAAACTGTGTGATGCCATGCATTATCCCTCATTTATAAGCTTTTACTCAAGGAGCACCAATGATTAGTTTAGAATGATCATTTTAACTTTTGATAGAGTGTGCAGAATGACACGAATCCAACGCCCACGTTAAACTAGCTTAATTTTCTATATTGTAACAAAATTTAAGACCAAAATAGCTACGACAAACCCTCCAAGGAATCCAATCCATCCCAAACTGCGTGATGCCATGCATTATGCTTCATTTGTAAACCTTTAATCATTGAGCACTAGTGCTCAGGGTGGAATGATCAATTCAACTGGCCGAGCAGTTTGACATGTCTGCACAAAATCGTCTTTAACTTTTGATTCAGAGTTTAGAATGACACGAATTCAACGCCCACGTTAACCTAGCTCAATTTTCTATATTGCTACAAAATTTAAGACCGAAATAGCTATGAAAAGGCCTTTAACTAATCCAATCTATCCCCAACTACGTGATAACATGCATTATTCTTCATTTGTAAACCTTTTCCTAATGAGCATTAGTGATAAGTTTCGAATGATCAATTTAACTGGGCGATCAACTTGACATGTCCGCACTAAAATGTCCTTAACTTCTTTATTTAATGTTCAGAATGACACGAATCCAACGCCTACGTTAGGCTAGCTCAATTTTCTATATTGTGACAAAATTTAAAATAGAAATGGCTACGAGAAAGCCTCCAAGTAATCCAATCTATTACAAACTGCGTGATGCCATGCAGTATGCTTCATTTGTAAATATTTTCTTAACGAGCACCAGTGATATGTTTTCAATGATCAATTTAACTGACCGCTCAACTTGACATGTCTGCACAAAATTGTCTTTAACTTTTGATTCAGAGTTTAGAATGACACGAATTCAACGCCCACGTTAAGCTAGCTAAATTTTCTATATTGCGACAAAATTTGAGATCGAAATAGCTATGAAAAGGCCTTTAATTAATCCAATCTATCCCCAACTACGTGATAACATGCATTATGTTTCATTTGTAAACTTCTGCTCAATGAGCACCAATTACCAGTGTAGAATAATCAATTCAACCGGCCGATAGACTTCACATGTTCGGACTAAATCGTCTTTAACTTTTTATTTACTGTTCAAAATAACATGAATCCAACGCCCACATGAAACTAGCTCAATTTTCAATATTGTGACAAAATTTAAGACCAAAATAGCTACTACAAAGCCTCCAGATAATCCAATCTATCCCAAACTGCGTCATGCCATGCATTATGCTTCATTTGTGAACCTTTGCTCAATCAGCACCAGTGATCAGTTTGGATGATCAATTTAACTGGCGGAGCAGTTTGTTATGTCCGCACTAAATTGTTTTTAACTTTTGATTCAAAGTTCAGAATGACACGAATCTAACACCCACATTAAGCTAGCTCAATTTTCTATTTTCCAACAAACTTTAAAGCCGAAATAGCTACGACAAAGCCTCTAAGTAGTCCAATCTATCCAAAACTACGTGATGCCATGCATTATGTTTCATTTTAAGCTTTTGCTTAATGAGCACCAATGATCAATTTTACTGGCCGATAGACTTGACATGTTTACACCAAATCATCTTTAACTTTTGATTTAGTGTTCAGAAGGACACGAATCCAACACCTACGTTAAGCTAGCTCAATTTTCTATATTGTGACAAAATTTAAGACCAAAATAGCTATGACACAGTCTCCAAGTAATCCAATCTATCCCAAACTGCGTGATGCCATGCATTATGATTCATTTGTTAGCCTTTGCTTAATTAGCAACAGTGATCAGTTTAAAATGATCTATTTAGCTGGCCGATCAGTTTGACATGTCCGCACTAAATAGTCTTTAACTTTTGATTCAGAGTTCCAATGCCCACGTTAAACTAGCTCAATTTTCTATATTGTTACAAAATTTAAGACCGAAATAGCTAAGACAAAACAACTAAGTAAACCAATCTATCCCAAACTAAGTGATGCAATTCATTATGTTTCATTTTTAAACATTTTCTCAATGAGCACCAATGATTACTTCAGAATGATTAATTTCACAGGCAGATCAACATGATATGTTCGCACTAAATCATCTTTAAATTTTTATATAATGTTCAGAATGACACGTTTCAACGCCCACATTAAGTTAGCACAATTTTCTGTATTGAGAAAAAATTTACGACCAAAATAATTAAGACAAAGCCTCCAAGTAATCCAGTCTATCCAAAACTGCGCCATGCATGCATTATGCTTCATTTGTAAACTTTTGCTCAATGAGCACCAGTGAACAGTTTGGATGATCAATTTGATTGGCCGAGCAGTTTGACATGTTCGCACTAAATTGTTTTTAACTTTTGATTCAAAGTTTATAATGATACGAAATCCAATGCCCACATTAAGCCAGCTCAATTTTCTATATTGCGACAAAATTTAAGACCAAATTAGCTACTAAAAACCCTCTAAGTAATCTAATCTATCCCAAACTAAGTGATGCAATGCATTATATTTCAGTTTTAAACCTTTGCCCAATCAGCACCAATGATCAGTTCAGAATGATTTATTTCTTTGGCCGATCAATATGACATGTTTTCACTAAATCGTCTTTAACTTTTTATTTAATGTTCAGAATGACACGAATCCAATGCCCGGTTAAGCTAGCACAATTTTCTTTATTGTGACATAATTTAAGGCGGAAATAGCTACGACAAACCTCATAGTCATCCAATCTATCCCAAACTGCATCATGCCATGCATTATGTTTCATTTGTAAACCTCTATTCAATGAGCACAAGTGATCAGTTTGGATGATCAATTTAACTGGCCGAGCAGTTAGACATGTTCGCACTAAATTTTTTTTCACTTTTGATTCGAAGTTCAGAACCACACTGATACAAGCCTTGATTCAAGGATGTATGCGCGTGGGCTGTTTGTAGAAGATTAGGTGAGAAACTCAACCTTAGGCTTCTGGATAGGGGTTTTCTGGTTGGTAAACGATGGAAGGGTGAAGTGAACCACACGAGGGGTGATGAACCTCGTGATAAATCACAAACTTAGAGCTAGGAGGGCTGGTCTCAACTAGGTTCTAAGCGCACAAGATTCTTGAGAGAAAACTTGTAGGGAAAAAGTTCTACTTTATTAATAATCAAAAAGGTTGTCGAACTACAATGCTGGAAGGAGCCTTATTAATATGCTCGACAGCTTGACCTTCTAGGGTCGACCCAAATAAGAAAAGGAAAACTTACAAAAGTGCACAAAGGAAAAGATACAAAAGTGTATAATCGAAAAAGGACCTATTCCTAAAATGTTTTGACTCAATAAAAGTAAATATTCTAGATCCTACCCTGCAAAACAGAAAGAGGCAAATATTCTTATTGAAACTTACCTTAACTTACCTCATGGCCAAGAAATGGAAGGTGGCCGTCCTTGTGGCATGCACGCGCCTTGCTCCTAGTCTTCGACTTGGAGTAGGGTTAAAACCTTTGGGCCCTGACCTCTCTTGCCACTAAAGCCCAAGTCTCTGATGTTCCTTGTGTTGTTGAGAAGCCTTTGGACTCTAATTTGCTCTTCTGGCCCATTGTCCTTAGCTGCTCTTCCTCTAGAAGCTTGTCGACCCATAAGCTGAATTTGTGGAAGAGTGCTCTTGATCTGCTTCTTGTCATTGCTCCTGGAGGTACCACTGGTGTAGATACTTCCTCTAAGTGCATGTCCTGGAGCTGGTAGCTCATTTGGTCCGAGTCCTCTTGTGTAGAAGTGGAAGTGCGCGTGTACTCGGCTGGATGGCTGTACCGGCTGGATTGTGCGGTACTGGCCGGAATGACTTCAGGACCGGCCAAGTTGATCCCGAGTCGGCGGTGTCATCAGGGGACCGGCGGTGTCATTCACGTCCCCACCAAGTGTGCCGGAAGCTTGGGCCTCTCCGCCGGCATGTTGACCGGTCTGGTCCTATAGGTCGAGGGTCCGGCGGTACTGTCTGGTCCGGCAGGCGCGCCAGATGGTCCTGCTGTCTCGGGCAAGCTTCCTGGTCGGCCAGTCTGGTCTCCTGGCTGGATGTACGACCTGATGTCCTCATCATTCCCTCCCTCTTCAGTAGGTTTTGTCCTCAAAACTGGTTCATCTGCATGGAAAGGGGCCAAGTCAGTAACATTGAACGTATTGGACACATTAAACTCACCTGGAAGCTCGATCCGGTAGGCGTTGTTGTTGATCCTCTCGAGCACTCTGAATGGTCCATCTCCTCTTGGTGCTAGCTTGGAACTCCTTAGGTTTGGGAACCTCTCCTGCCGTAGGTGTAGCCACACCCAATCGCCTGGTTGAAAGATCACCTCCTTTCTTCCCTTGTTGGCATGAGTCACGTACTGTCCGGTCCTCTTCTCCAAGTTTTCTGCTACCTTCTGGTGTAACCTCCTTATGAACTCTGCTTTGGATGCTCCGTTGAGGTTGGTCATCTCAGCTGGTGGCAGTGGTGTTTGCTCCAATGGGGTGAGAGGGTTGAAGCCGTATACCACTTCAAATGGTGTCTTCTTGGTTGCTGAGTGCACGGCTCGGTTGTAAGCGAACTCAATGAATGGCAGGCACTCCACCCAAGTCTTTAGGTTCTTCCCTAGTGTAGTTCTGAGAAGAGTTGATAGTGTCCTGTTGACAACTTCAGTTTGGCCATCGGTTTGAGGATGGCAAGTGGTTGAGAAGAGTAGCTTCGTGCCTAGTTTCTCCAAAGGGTCCTCCAGAAATGGCTGAGGAACTTGGTGTCCCTATCTGATACGATGGTCCTTGGCACTCCATGAAGCCGTACTATCTCCCTGAAGAACAGCTCAGCTGTTTGTGTGGCATCATTGACATTGGCACATGGGATGAAATGTGCCATCTTGGAGAATCTGTCCACCACTACAAAGATTGCATCTTTGTGGTTGATCTTGGGCAGACCTAGAACAAAATCCATCGAGATGTCCACCCATGGATGTGTTGGTATGGGCAGTGGGAGATACAACCCGTGAGGTTGCACTCGGGGACTTTGCCTTCTTGCAAGTAATGCATCTTGCACAATGTGCTTCTACTGTCCTCTTGATGTGTGGCCAGTAGAAGTGCTCCTTGACCACTGCTAGAGTCTTGTCGACACCAAAGTGGCCCATGAGTCCTCCTCCATGAGCTTCTCGGATGATAAGCTCCCTTAGTGATCCTTGTGGTATGCACAGCCTTCTTTCTCGGAACAAGAATCCTCATGGATGTAGAATTTGCCATGACTCCCTGTGCTACACTCCTTGTAGCTCTCAGCAAGGTCAGGATCATCCTTGTATAGATCCTTGATGTGCTCGAATCCTAGGACTTTTGCCTCCATGGTTGATATCAAGGCAAACCTCCTTGATAGTGCATCGGCTACACATTGTCTTTGCCCTTCTTGTACTTGATGATGTACGGGAAGGTCTCTATGAACTCCATCCACCTGGCATGTCTCCTCTTGAGATTGGTTTGCCCTCTGAGGTGTTTGAGAGTCTCGTGATCAGTGTGGATCACAAACTCCTTGGACAGCAAGTAATGCTGCCAAGTCTCCAATGCTCGGACAAGGGCATAAAGCTCCTTGTCATAAGTGGGGTAGTTCAGTGAGGCACCACCTAGCTTCTCACTGAAGTATGCCACTGGTCTCCCTCCTTGAGTTAGCACTGCTCCTATGCCTATTCCAGAGGCATCACACTCCACTTCAAACGTCTTGTTGAAGTCGGGAAGGACTAGCACTGGTGCATGTGTAAGGCTGTCCTTCAAGGCCTGGAATGCCTTCTCCTGAGCTTCTCCCCAGCTGAATCCCACGTTCTTCTTCACTACTGCCGTCAGTGGTGAGGCAATACTGCTGAAGTTGGGCACGAATCTCCTATAGAAGCTGGCCAGTCCGTGGAAGCTCCTTACTTGGCTGATGTTTCCTGGTGTTGGCCATTCTTGTATGGCTCGAATCTTCTCTCATCAACCTGTAGGCCCTGTGAACTCACAACAAAACCTAAAAAGACAAGTTTATCAGTACAAAAGGTGCACTTCTTGAGATTGGCATAAAGCTCTTCTTGTCGAAGGGTTTTAAGTACCATCTCAAGATGTGTGAGGTGTTCCCGTAGGCACTTACTATAAACTAGTATGTCATCAAAGTAAACTACTACAAACTTACTGATGTACGCCCTAAGAACTTGGTTCATAAGGCGCATGAAGGTGCTTGGGGCATTAGTCAAGCCAAATGGCATGACTGTCCACTCGTAGAGCCCTTGCTTTGTCTTGAAAGCAGTCTTCCACTCATCACCTTCCTTCATTCTTACCTGGTGGTATCCACTTTTGAGGTCTATCTTGGAGAAGACCGTGGCTCCACTCAGCTCATCTAGCATGTCATCCAGTCGTGGTATTGGATGCCTATACTTGACTGTGATGTTGTTGATTGCTCGGCAGTCCACGCACATGCGCCAAGTCCCATCCTTCTTGGGCACTAGTAGCACTGGTACAGCACATGGACTGAGGCTCTCTCGAACATATCCTTTCTCCAGGAGCTCCTTGACTTGCTTCTCAAGCTCCTTGGACTCCTCTGGACTCATCCGGTAGGCTGGCCGGTTGGGCAGGGCTGCTCCGGGCACTAGATCAATCTGGTGTTCTATGCCACGTAAAGGAGGCAAGCCTGCTGGTATCTCCTCTGGAAATACATCCTGGAATTTGTTGAGGAGAGTTGCTACTTCATGAGGTAGCTCTACCTGTCCCTGTTCTATACTCAACACTTCCTTGAAAACCATTAGTAACATTAAATCCTTCGAGGCTAAAGCTCTCCGGACATGACTTGGTTGAATAAGAAAGTTAGACTTGACAAGTTTCTTTTCCTTACTCATTTGGAGTTGTAGCTCATGTACTTGGGCAGGTGTAAGAGGAGCTAGGCTGACCTTTCTCTTGTCATGCACGAAGGTGTAGAGATTGGTTCTGCCATCATGCCTGGTCTCTTTGTCAAACTGCCATGGTCTTCCTAGTAGAAGATGGCCAGCTTGCATGGGCACCACGTCGCACACGACCTGGTCTTGGTACTTGCCCACACTGAATGGCACAGTGACTTGCTCATGAATCTTGAGCTCCACTTTGTCATCGAGCCATCTCAGTCTATATGGTCGAGGATGCCGTGTCCTCTCTAGACCTAGCTTATCAACCATATACGCACTAGCAACGTTAGTGCAAGAACCACCATCTATGATGAGGTTACATACCTTTCCTTGATGGTGCAACGGCTGTGGAAGATGTTCTCCCTTTGGATGGTCTCTGAAGGATCCACCATTGCACTGAGGATACGTCTAGTGACCAGCACTTCCCCACATCAGGGTACTCAATGTCACCATATTCTCCTTCTGGTTCATAGTCCTCTTCATCTTGGGACTCATATTCTCCTGCCTCCGTAATCAGCATGACTCGGTTGTTTGGGCACTCCTTGAGATGTGTCCACGTCCCCTGCACTTGAAACAAGTTATGTCACGTGATCTTTGAGGGTTAGAAGACTTACCAGGCTCTCTCTGGTCACGGGTGGGTTCAGGAGGCTTGCTCTTGAACCTTGACTCGATCTCTACGCTTTTGCCTTTGTCCACTGTCTTAGGCATGTTGCTTGGTGCCCAAGGTGTCTTAGGCTTGCTGCGGATGTCTTGGCTCTTACGTTTGATGTGCTGTTCAGCTTGCACAGATAGGTGGAACAAGTCCTTGAAGTCATTGTAGATTTGCCTTTCCACCTTGCAGCTGATCCTTTCTTGAGTCCATCCAAGAATTGTGCCATCAATGCTTCTTCATCATCATTGAGCTCCAATCTGTTCCTTAACTTCTCGAACTCTTCATAGTACTCCTCTACTGATCTGGTACCCTGCTTAAGAGTACGAAAACGACGTTGCAAATCCCTATGAAAGTAAGGTGGAACAAACCTTTGTCGCATGAGGTCTTTCATGTCGACCCATGAGTCTATGGGCCTCATTCTCTTCCTCCTTCTGTCAGATACCTCACGATCCCACCAGATGAGGGCATTGTCCGTGAGTTGTGCTACTGCCATTGAGACTCTCCTAGGCCCTGGTTGGTTGTAATGATCAAAGATATGATCCATTCTTCTCTCCCAATCTAGGTAAGCCTCGGGGTCTACTTTTCCTGCAAAACTTGGAGGAGTTAGCTTAACATCAGGATGAGTTACCCAGTTGTAGGCGTGTTCATCTCCATCCTCATGATGTCTAGGAGGCATCCTTGGTCTCTGGTGAAGACCATATGGCTCGAAGCCATCATCCTCTGCCTCTGGTTGCCGTGGAGGTCCTCTCGGCTTTTGGTGATAGTTATGAGGTTGTGTCCTCATCTCCATCTGGCTGGGGCTCCTCCTGTTCGTGCCGTGGCCTAAGGTACTCAGGGCCCTCAGCACGGTCTTGATCAGCTCTCACGTGCCTTATGGCCTGGAATCTTACTGGTCTCTCCACGCTCCAACCTCTCGCCTATGGATGCGAGTTGTGTTTGGAGTGTGGTGAACATGGCCATCATGGCTTCAGCTGCGTCTCTATTCTCTTCTCCCATGTGTGCTACAAAGAAAGAAGATAATTAGGGTGCTCCTAAATTATTAGGAGAGTTTCTTTTTATATGGGATTTGAAAAAATGCAAAAAGGAAAAATCTAAAGAAAGGAAATTCGAAAAAAAGGAAACTTCCTAGACAACTTGTGCTAGCTGTCCAATTCGAATTCTTTTAGTATCTTTTCTATTTTCTTTTTCTTTTCTTTTTAATTAGACTTAAAAATAAAGGAAATATGACTTAAACAAAAAGGAAAACGTGTATGCAATGCAAAAGTGAATCTAAACCCTAGTGATACACGTAGGAGGCTAGATGCACTCGGTTTGGAGTTTGATGTTGTTTTTTTGATTTTTCTTGAATACGACTTAAACTAATGCAAGAACAAAAAACAAAACAAGCAAAAGGATAGAAACAACCTGGTTTAGGAGCTTTAAGCTCTGATACCAAAATGATACAAGCCTTGATTCAAGGATGTATGCGCGTGGGCTGTTTGTAGAAGATTAGGTGAGAAACTCAACCTTAGGCTTCTGGATAGGGGTTTTCTGGTTGGTAAACGATGGAAGGGTGAAGTGAACCACACGAGGGTGATGAACCTCGTGATAAATCACAAACTTAGAGCTAGGAGGGCTGGTCTCAACTAGGTTCTAAGCGCACAAGATTCTTGAGAGAAAACTTGTAGGGAAAAAGTTCTACTTTATTAATAATCAAAAGGTTGTCGAACTACAATGCTGGAAGGAGCCTTATTAATATGCTCGACAGCTTGACCTTCTAGGGTCGACTCAAACAAAGAAAAGGAAAGTTTACAAAAGTGCACAAAAGGAAAAGATACAAAAGTGTATAACCGAAAAAGGACCTATTCCTAAAATGTTCTTGACTCAAAAATGTAAAGCATCTAGATCCTACCCTGCAAAACAGAAAGAGGCAAATATTCTTATTGAAAACTTACCTTAACTTACCTCATGGCCAAGAAATGGAAGGTGGCCGTCCTTGTGGCATGCACGCGCCTTGCTCCTAGTCTTCGACTTGGAGTAGGGTTAAAAATCTTTGGGCCCTGACCTCTCTTGCCACTAAAGCCCAAGTCTCTGATGTTCCTTGTGTTGTTGAGAAGCCTTTGGACTCTAATTTGCTCTTCTGGCCCATTGTCCTTAGCTGCTCTTCCTCTAGGAGCTTGTCGACCCATAAGCTGAATTTGTGGAAGAGTGCCTTGATCTGCTTCTTGTCATTGCTCCTGGAGGTACCACTGGTGTAGATACTTCCTCTAAGTGCATGTCCTGGAGCTGGTAGCTCATTTGGTCCGAGTCCTCTTGTGTAGAAGTGGAAGTGTGCGTGTACTCGGCTGGATGGCTGTACCGGCTGGATTGTGCGCGGTACTGGCCGGAATGACTTCAGGACCGCCAAGTTGATCCCGGAGTCGGCGGTGTCATCAGGGGGACCGGCGGTGTCATTCACGTCCCCACCAAGTGTGCCGGAAGCTTGGGCCTCTCCGCCGGCGATGTTGACCGGTCTGGTCCTATAGGTCGAGGGTCCGGCGGTACTGTCTGGTCCGGCAGGCGCGCCAGATGGTCCTGCTGTCTCGGGCAAGCTTCCTGGTCGGCCAGTCTGGTCTCCTGGCTGGATGTACGACCTGATGTCCTCATCATTCCCTCCCTCTTCAGTAGGTTTGTCCTCAAACTGCATCTGCATGGAAAGGGGCCAAGTCCATTAAACGTATTGGACACATTAAACTCACCTGGAAGCTCGATCCGAGGCGTTGTTGTTGATCCTCTCGAGCACTCTGAATGGTCCATCTCCTCTTGGTGCTAGCTTGGAACTGAACCTCTCCTGCCGTAGCCACACCCAATCGCCTGGTTGAAAGATCCCTCCTTTCTTCCTAAGCTTCTGGTCTCTGGTCTGGCTGGATGTACGACCTGATGTCCTCATCACACACGAATCCAACGCCCACATTAACCTAGCTCAATTTTTTCTATTGCGACAAAATTTAAGACAAAAATAGATACGATAAAGCCTCTAAGTAATCCAATCTATCCCAAACTACGTGATGCCATGCATTATGTTTCATTTGTAAGCTTTTCTCAATGAGCACCAATGATCAATTTAACTGGCCGATATACTTGACATGTTCACACTAAATCGTCTTTAACTATTGATTAAGTGTTCAGAATTACACCAATCCAATGCCCACATTAATCTAGCTTAATTTTCTACATTGTGACAAAATTTAAGACCAAAACAGCTACGACAAAACCACTAAATAATCCAATCTATCTCAAACTGCATGAGGCCATGCATTATGCTTCATTTGTAAAATTTTGCCTAAATAGCAACAGTGATCGGTTTAGAATGATTCATCTAACTGGGCGATCAGTTTGCCATGTCCGCACTAACTCTCCTTTAACTTTTGATTCATAGTTCAGAATGACACGAATCTAATGCCCACGTTAAACTAGCTCAATTTTCTATATTGTTACAAAATTTAAGACCGAAATACCTATGACAAATCCTCTAAGTAATCCAATCTATCCAAAACTAAGTGATGCAATGCATTATGTTTCATTTTTAAACATTTGCTCAATGAGCACCAATGATCTGTTCAGAATGATTAATTTCACTGGCCGATCAACATGACATGTTTGCACTAAATCGTCTTTAATTTTTTACATAATGTTCAAGATGACACGAACCCAACGCCCGCTTTAGGCTAGCACAATTTTCTATATTGTGATAAAATTTAAGATCGAAATACCTAAGAAAAAGCATCCAAGTAATCCAATTAATCCAAAACTGCGTCATGCCATCCATTATGCTTCATTTGTAAACCTTGGCACCATGAGCACCAGTGATCAGTTTGGATGATCAATTTGACTGGCCGAGCAGTTTGACATGTCTGGACTAAAATGTTTTTAACTTTTGATTCAAAGTTCCAAATGACACGAATCCAATGCCCACGTTAATATAGCTCAATTTTCTATATTGCACAAAATTTAAAACCGAAATAGCAACGACAAAGCCTCTAACTGATGCCATGTATTATGTTTCCTATTTAAACCTTTTCTCAATGAGCGCCAATGATCAGTTAACAATGATTAATTTCTTTGGCCTATCAACATAATATGTTCGCACTTAATCGTCTTTAAATTTTTATTTAATGTTTGGGATGACGCAAATCCAACGCCCCGTTAAGCTAGCACAGTTTTCTATATTGTGACAAAATTTAAAACCAAAATAGCTACGACAAAGCCTTCAAGTAATCCAATCTATCCCAAACTGCGTCATGCCATGCGTTATGCTTCATTTGTAAACTTTTGCTCAGTGACCACCAGTGATCAGTCTGGTTGATCAATTTAACTGGCCGAGCAGTTTGACATGTCTGTACTAAATTGTTTTTAACTTTTGATTCAAAGTTCAGAATGACACGAATCCAACGCCCACGATGAGCTAGCTCAATTTTCTATATTGAAACAAAATTTAAGACCAAAATAGCTACGACAAATCTCTATTTAATCCAATCTATGCCAAACTACGTGATGCCATGCATTATGTTTCATTTGTAAGCTTTTGCTCAATGAGCACCAATGATCAGCACAGAATGATCAATTTAACTGGCCGATAGACTTGACATGGTCACACTAAATCATCTTTGACTTTTTATTTAGTCTTCAAAATGACACGAATCCAACGCCCACATTAAACTAGCTCAATTTTCTATATTGTGCCAAAATTTAAAACCAAAATAGCTACGATAAAGCCTCCAAGTAATCCAATCTATGTGTCATGCCATGCATTATACTTCATTTGTAAACCTTTTGTCAATTAGCAATAGTGATCAGTTTAGATAGATCTATTTACCTGGCCGATCAGTTTAGAACGATATATTTAACTGGCCAATCAGTTTGACATGTCCGCACTAAATTGTCTTTAACTTTTGATTCAGAGTTCATAATGACGTGAATCCAACACCCATGTTAATCTAGCTCAAGTTTCTATATTGTGACAAAATTTAAGACCAAAATAGCTACGACAAGGCCTCTAAGTGATCGAATCTATCCCAAACTACGTGATGCCATGCATTATGTTTCATTTGTATACTTTTGCTCAATGAGCACCAATGATCTGTGTAGATTGATCAATTTGACCGGCCGATAGACTTGACATGTTTGCCCTAAATAGTTTTTAACTTTTGACTTTGTGTTCAGATGACACGAATCCAAAGCCCACGTTACGCTACCTCAGTTTTCTATACTGTGACAAAATTTAAGACCAAAATAGCAACGAAAGAGCCTCAAGGTAATCCAATCTATCCCGAACTGGGTGACGCCATGCATTATGTTTCATTTGTAAACTTTTGCTTAATTAGAAACAGTGATCAGTTCAGAAAGATCTATTTAACTGGGCGATCAGTTTGACATGTACTCATTAAACTCGTCTTTAACTTTTTATTTAGAGTTCAGAATGACACGAATCCAATGCCCACTTTAAGCTAGCAGAATTTTCTATATTGTGGCAAAATTTAAGACCAAAATAGCAACGACAAAGCCTCTACGTAATCCAATCTATCCGAAACTAAGTGATGTCATGCATTATGTTCCATTTTTAAACCTTTTCTCAATGAGGACCAATGATCAGTTCAGAATGAATAATTTCCCTGGCCGATCAACATGACATGTTCACAATAAATCGCCCGTTACTTTTTATTTAATGTTCAGAATGACATGAATTCAATGCCCACGTTAAGCTAGCTAAATTTTATATATTTTAACAAAATTTAAGACCAAAATAGCAAGCCAAGTAATCCAATCTATCCCAAACTGCCTCATGCCATGATGCATTATTCTTCATTCGTAACCTTTGCTCAATGAGCAACAATGATCAGCTTAGAATGATCCATTTAACTAGCCGATCAGTTTGACATATCCGCACTAAATCCTCTTTCACTTTTGCTTTAAAGTTCAGAATGACATGAATACAACGCCTACGTTGAGCTAGCTCTATTTACTCTATTGTGACAAAATCTAATACCGATATAGCTACGACAAACCCTCCAAATAATCCAATCTATCCCAACCTGCGTGGTGTCATGCATTATGCTTCATTTGTAAACCTTTGCTCAATCAGCACCACTGATCAGTTTGGAATGATCAATTTAACTGGCCGAGCAGTTTGACATGTCTTCACTGAATCGTCTTTAACTTTTGATTCAGAGTTTAGAATGACACGAATTAAACGCTCACGTTAAGCTAGCAAAATATTCTATATTGTGACAAAAATTTAAAACCAAAATACCAACGACAAAGTCTCCAAGTAATCCAATCTATTCCAAACTCGTCATGCCGTGCATTATTCTTCATTTGTAAACCTTTGCTCAATGAGCAACAGTGATCAGTTTAGAATGATCTATTTAACTAGCCGATCAGTTTAAAATATCCGCACTAAATCCTCTTTAACTTTTGATTCAGAGTTCAGAATGACACGAATCCAATGCCCACGTTAAGCTAGCTCCATTTTCTCTATTGTGACAAAATTTAACACCGATATAGCTACGCTAACCCTCCAACTAATCCAATATATCCCAACCTGCATGGTGTCATGCATTATTATTCATTTGTAAACCTTTGCTTAATGAGCACCAGCGATGAGTTTGGAATGATCAATTTAACTGGTTGAGCAGTTTGACATGTTCGCACTAAATCGTCTTAAACTTTTGATTCAGAGTTTATAATGACCCGGATACAACGCCCACGTTAAGCTAGCTTCATTTTCTATATTGCGACGAATTTTAAGACCAAAATAGCTACGACAAAGCCTCTAAGTAATCAAATCTATCTCAAACTACGTGATGTCATACATTATGTTTCATTTGTAAACTTTTGCTCAATGAGCACCAATGATCAGTGTAGAATGATCAATTTAACTAGCCGATAAACTGGTCATTTTCGCACTAACTCGTCTTTAAATTTTGATTTAGTGTTCAGAATGACACGAATCCAACACCCACATTAAGCTAGCTCAATTTTCTATATTGTGACAAAACATAAGACCAAAATAGCTACGAAAAAGCCTCCAAGTAATCCAATCTATCCCAAATTACGTGATGTAATGTATTATGCTTCATTTGTTAACCTTTGCATAATTACCAACAATGATCAGTTTAGGATGATCTATTTAACTGGCCGATCAGTTTGACATGTCCGCACTAAACCGTATTTTACTTTTGATTCAGAGTTCAGAATGACACGAATCCAATCTCCACGTTAAGCCAGCTAAATTCTCTATATTGTGACAAAATTTATGACCGAAATATTTACGTCAAAGCCTCTAAGTAATCCAATCTATCCTAAACTAAGTGATGCCATGCATTATGTTACATTTGTAAAATTCTGCTCAATGAGCACCAATAATCAGTGTAGAATAATCAATTTAACTGGCCGATACACTTGACATGTTTGCACTAAATCATCTTTAACTTTTTATTTAGCGTTTTGAATGACACGAATCCAATGCCCACGTTAAGCTAGCTCAATTTTCTATTTTTCAACAAAATTTAAGACCGAAATAGCTACGACAAAGCCTCCAAGTAATCCAATCTATCCCTAACTGCATCATTCCATGCATTATGCTTCATTTGTAAACCATTGGTCAATTAGCAACAGCGATCAGTTTGGAATCATCAATTCACCACCTAGGTTAAGCTATCTTAATTTTCCATATTGTGACAACATTTGAGACTGAAAGAGCTATACAAAACCTCAAAGTAATCGAATCTATCATACACTGTGTGAGGCCATGCATTATGCTTCATTTATAAGCCTTTACTCAACGAACACCAAAGATCACTTTAGAATGATCATTTTAACTAAACGATCAACTTGACATTTCCACACAAAATCATCCTTAACTTTTGATTTAGTATTCAGAATGACACGAATCAAACGCCCAGGTTAAGGTAGTCCAATTTTCTAGGTTGTGACAAAATTTCAGAGCGAAAGAGTTAGGACAAAGCCTCCAAGTAATGCAATCTATCCCAAACTTTTTGATGTCATGCATTATGCTCCATTTGTAAACATTTTCTTAATGAGCACCAATGATCAGTTTAGAATTATCAATTTAACTGACCAATCAGTTTGACATGTCCACACTTAATCCTCTTTAACTTTTGATTCAGAGTTTAAAATGATACCAATTCAACGCCCACGTTAAACTAGCACACTTTTCTATATTTTGACAAAATTTAAGACCGAAATATCTACGACAAAGCTTCCAAGTAATCCAATCTATCCCAAACTGTATTATGTCATGCATTATCCTTCATTTGTAAACCTTTGCGCAATGAGCACCAATGACCAGTTTAGAACGATCAATTTTACTAGCCAATCAACTTGACATGGTCGCACTAAATCGTCTTTAACTTTTGATTCATTGTTCAGAATTTGACAGGAATACAACACACACGTTAAGCTTGGTCAATTTTCAACATTGTGACAAAATATAAGACCAAAATAGCTACGACAACGCATCCAAATAATCCAATCTATCCGCAACTGCGTGCTGCCATGCATTATTCTTCATTTGTAAACCTTTTCCTAATGAGCATTAGTGATAAGTTTCGAATGATCAATTTAACTGGGCGATCAACTTGACATGTCCGCACTGAATCGTCCTTAACTTTTTATTTAATGTTCAGAATGACACGAATCCAACGCCTACGTTAGGCTTGCTCAATTTTCTATATTGTGACAAAATTTAAAATAGAAATGGCTACGAGAAAGCCTCCGAGTAATCCAATCTATTCCAAACTGTGTGATGCCATGCAGTATGCTTCATTTGTAAATATTTTCTTAACGAGCACCAGTGATACGTTTCGAATGATCAATTTAAGTGACCGCTCAACTTGACATGTCTGCACAAAATCGTCTTTAACTTTTGATTCAGAGTTTTGAATGACACGAATTCAATGCCCACGTTAAGCTAGCTCAATTTTCTATATTGTGATAAAATTCAAGACCGAAATAGCTACGACAAAGACTCCAAGTAATGCAATATATCCCCAACTGCATGATACCATGCATTATGCTTCATTTGTAAAACTTTGCTCAATGAGTACAAATGATATGTTTAGAATGATCATTTTAACAAGCTGATCAACTTGACATATCCGCGCTAAATCGTCTTTAAGTTTTGATTCAGAGTTTAGAATGACACGACTTCAACGCCTATGATAAGCTAGCACAATTTTCAAGATTTTGACAAAATTTAGGATAGATTGGATTACTTGAAGGCTTTTGTCAAGTAATCCAATCTATCCCAACTATATGATGTCATGCATTATGCTTCATTTGTAAACCTTTGCTCAATGAGCACCAGGGATCAGTCTAGAATGTTCAATTTTAACGGGCCGATCACTTGATATGTTCGCACTAAATCTTCTTTAACTTTTGATTCAAAGTTCAGATTGATACAAATCCAACACTCACGTTAAACTAGCTCAATTTTCTATATTGTGAAAAATAAATTGACCAAAATAGCCACAAAAAAGACTCCAAGTAATCCAATCTACCCCAAGCTGTGTGATGCCATGCATTATGCTTCATTTATAGGCCTTAACTGAAGGAGCACCAATGATCACTTTAAAATGTTCATTTTAACTAGCCGATCAACTTGACATGTCTGCACTAAATCATCGATAACTTTTGATTTCGAGTTCAGAATGACAAGAATGCAATGCCCACGTTAAACTAGGTCAATTTTCTATATTGTGAATTTAAAAGGAAAATAGCAATGAAAATGCCTGCAACTAATCTAATCTTTCCCCAACTACATGCTGCCATGTATTATACTTCATTTGTAAACCTTTTCTTAATGAGCACCAGTGATAAGTTTCGAATGATCAATTTAACAGGCCGATCAGCTTGACATGTCCGCACTAAATCGTTTTTAAGTTTTGATTCAGAGTTCAGAATGAGACGAATCCAACACTCACGTTAAGCTAGGACAATTTTCTATATTGTGATAAAATCTAAGACCAAAATAGCTACGACAAGGCCTCCAAATAATTCAATCTATCCGCAACTGCGTGCTGCCATGCATTATACTTCATTTGTAAACCTTTTCCTAATAAGCATTAGTGATTAGTTTCGAATGATTAATTTAACTGGGCGATCAACTTGACATATCCGCACTAAATCGCCTTAAACTTTTTATTTAATGTTCAGAACGACAAGAATCGAACGCCCACGTTAGGATAGCTCAATTTTCTAAATTGTGACAAAATTTAAGATAGAAATCGCTACGACAAAGCCTCCAAGTAATCCAATCTAACTCAAACTTCCTGATGCGATGAACTATGCTTCATTTGTAAATCTTTTCTTAATGAGCACCAGTGATAAGTTTCAAATAATCAATTTAACTGACCCCTCAACTTGACATGTCCGCACTAAATAGTCTTTAACTTTTGATTTAGAGTTTAGAATGACATGAATTGAATGCCGACGTTAAGCTAGCTCAATTTTCTATATTGTGATAAAATTTAAGACCGAAATAGCTACGACAAAGCCTCCAAGAAGTCCATATATCCTAAAATGCGTGATACCATGCATTATGCTTCATTTGTAAACCTTTGCTCAATGAGTACTAATGATATGCTTAGAGCGATCATTTTAACTAGGTGATCAACTTGACATATCCGCACTAAATTGTCTTTAACTTTTGATTCAAAGTTTAGAATGACACGAATGCAACGCCCATGTTGAGCTACCACAAATTTCTTTATTTTGACAAAGTTTAGGACCGATATAGCTACAAAAAAGCCTCCAAGTAATCCAATCTATCCCAATTTGCGTGATGCCATGCATTATGCGTTATTTGTAAACCTTTGGTCAATGAGCATCAATAATCAGTTTAAAATGATGAATTTAGCTGGTCGATCAACTTGACATGTCCGCACAAAATCATCTTTTACTTTTAATTTAGTCTTCAAAATGACACGAATCCAACACCCACGTGAATCGAGCTCAATTTTCTATATTGTGACAAAATTTAAGAGCGAAATAGCTACGACAAAACCTCCAATTAATCCAATCTCATCACAAACTGCCTGATGCGATGCATTATGTTTCATTTCTAAAACTTTGCTCAATGAGCACTAGTGATCAGTTTGGAACGATCAATTTAATTGGCCGAACAGTTTGACATGTCCGGACTAAATTGTTTTCAACTTTTGATTCAAAGTTCCGAATGACACGAATCCAACGCCCACGTTAAGCTAGCTCAAATTTATATTGTGAAAAAATTTAAAACCGAAATAGCTATTAAAAAGCCTCTAATTAATCCAATCTATCTCAAAATATGTGATGCCGTGCATTATGTTTCATTAGTAAACTTCTGCTCAATGAGCACCAATGATCAGTGTAAAATAATCAATTTAACTGGCCGATAGACTTGACATGTTCGCATTAAATCGTTTTTTACTTTTAATTTAGTGTTCAAAATGACAAGAATCCAATGCCCATGTGAAGCTAGCTCAATTTTCAATATTGTGACAAAATTTAACACCGAAATAGCTAGAACCAAGCCTCCTGGTAATCCAATCTATCCCAAACTGGGGGATGCCATGCATTATGCTTCATTTGTAAACCTTTGCTCAATGAGCACCAGTGATCAGTTTGGATGATCAATTTAACTGGCCGAGCAGTTTGATATGTCCCACTAAATTGTTTTTAAATTTTGATTCAAATTTCAGAATGACAAAAATCCAACACCCACGTTAATCTAGCTCAATTTTCTATATTCCGACAAAATTTAAGGCCAAAATAGCTACGACAAAGCCTCTAAGTAATCCAATCTATCCGAAACTACGAGATGTCATGCATTATGTTTCATTTGTAATCTTTTGCTCAATGAGCAGCAATGATCAGGGTATAATGATCAATTTAACTTGCCGATAGACTTGACATGTTCGCACTTAATCGCCTTTAACTTTTGATTTACTGTTAAAAATGACACGAATACAAAGAGCACATTAATCTAGCTAAATTTTCTATATTGTGATAAAATTTAAGACCAAAATAGCTACGAAAAGGCCTCCAAGTAATCCAATCTATGCCAAACTGCGTGATGCTATGCATTATGATTTATTTCGTAGCCTTTGCTCAATTAGCAACAGTGATCTGTTTAAAATATTCTAATTAGCTGGCTGATCAGTTTTACATGTCTACACTAAATCGTGTTTAACTTTTGATTCAGAGTTCAGAATGACACGAATCCAACGCCCACGTTAAGCTGGCTCAATTTTCTATATTGGTGCAAAATTTAAGACCACAATAGGTACGACAAAACCTCTAAGTAAACCAATCTATCCCAAACTAAGTGATGCACTGCATTATGTTTCCTTTTTCAACATTTGCTTAATGAGCACCAATAATCAGTTCAGAATGATTAATTTCACTGGCCGATCAACATAACATGTTCGCACTAAATTGTCTTTAACTTTTTATTTAATGTTCAGAATGACACCTTTCAACGCCCACGTTAAGCTAGCACAATTTTTTATATTGGGACAAAATTTAGGACCAAAATAGCTAAGACAAAGCATCCATGTAATCCATTCTATCCAAAACTGCACCATGCGATGCATTATGCTTCATTTGTAAACTTTTTCTCAATGAGCACTAGTGATCAGTTTGGATGATCAATTTGACTGCTGACCAGTTTGACATGTCCTCACTAAATTATTTTTAACTTTTGATTCAAAGTTCCGAATGACACGAATCCAACACCCACGTTAAGCTATCTCAATTTTCTAATTTAAGACAAAAATAGGTACGACAAAGCCTCTAAGTAATCCACTCTATCCTAACTACTTGATGGCATGCATTATTTTTCATTTGTAAGCTTTTGCTCAATGAATACCACTGATCATTACAGAATGATCAATTTAACTGGCCGATAGACTTGACCTGTTCGCATTAAATCATCTTTAACTTTTGATTTAGTGTTCAAAATGACATGAATCCAACACCCACGTTAAGCTAGCTCAATTTTCTATAATGTAACAAAATTTAAGACCAAAATAGCTACGACAAAGCCTCCAAGTAATCCAATCTATCCCAAACTGGGTCAAGCCATGCATTATGCTTCAATTGTAAACCTTTGCTCAATGAGCACCAGTGATCAGTTTGGATGATCAATTTGACTGGCCGATCAGTTTGACATGTATGCACTAAATGGTTTTTAACTTTTGATTCAAACTTCAGAATCATATGAATCCATTGCCCACGTTAAGCTAGCTCAATTTTCTATATTGCATAAACATTTAAGACCAAAATAGCTACGACAAAGCCTCTAAGTAATCCAATTTATCCCAAAGTGCGTGATGTAATGCATTATATTTCATTTGTAAGCTTTTTCTCAATGAGCACCAATGATCAGTGTAGAATGATCAATTTAACTGGCCGATAGACTTGACATGTTCGCAATAAGTTGTCTTTAACTTTTGATTTAATTTTCAAAATGACACGAATCCAACATCCACGTTATGCCAGATCAATTTTCTATATTGTGACAAAATTTAATACCAAAATAGCTACGACAAAGCCTCCAATTAATCCAATCTATCCCAAACTGCTTGATGCCATGCATTATGCTTCACTTGTAAAGCTTTGCTTAATTAGCATCAGTGATCAGTTTAGACTGATCTATTTAACTGGCCCATCAGCTACACATGTCCGCACTAAATCGTCTTTAACTTTTGATTTAGAGTTCAGAATGACATGAATCCAACGCCCACGTTAAGCTGGCTCAATTTTCTATATTGGTGCAAAATTTAAGACCAAAATAGGTACGACAAAACCTCTAAGTAAACCAATCTATCCCAAACTAAGTGATGCACTGCATTATGTTTCCTTTTTAAACATTTGCTTAATGAGCACCAATAATCAGTTCAGAATGATTAATTTCACTGGCCGATCAACATAACATGTTCGCACTAAATTGTCTTTAACTTTTTATTTAATGTTCAGAATGACACCTTTCAACGCCCACGTTAAGCTAGCACAATTTTTTATATTGGGACAAAATTTAGGACCAAAATAGCTAAGACAAAGCATCCATGTAATCCATTCTATCCAAAACTGCACCATGCGATGCATTATGCTTCATTTGTAAACTTTTTCTCAGTGAGCACTAGTGATCAGTTTGGATGATCAATTTGACTGCCGACCAGTTTGACATGTCCTCACTAAATTATTTTTAACTTTTGATTCAAAGTTCCGAATGACACGAATCCAACACCCACGTTAAGCTATCTCAATTTTCTAATTTAAGACAAAAATAGGTACGACAAAGCCTCTAAGTAATCCACTCTATCCTAACTACGTGATGGCATGCATTATTTTTCATTTGTAAGCTTTTGCTCAATGAATACCACTGATCATTACAGAATGATCAATTTAACTGGCCGATAGACTTGACCTGTTCGCATTAAATCATCTTTAACTTTTGATTTAGTGTTCAAAATGACATGAATCCAACACCCACGTTAAGCTAGCTCAATTTTCTATAATGTAACAAAATTTAAGACCAAAATAGCTACGACAAAGCCTCCAAGTAATCCAATCTATCTCAAACTGGGTCAAGCCATGCATTATGCTTCAATTGTAAACCTTTGCTCAATGAGCACCAGTGATCAGTTTGGATGATCAATTTGACTGGCCGATCAGTTTGACATATATGCACTAAATTGTTTTTAACTTTTGATTCAAACTTCAGAATCATATGAATCCATTGCCCACGTTAAGCTAGCTCAATTTTCTATATTGCGTAAACATTTAAGACCAAAATAGCTACGACAAAGCCTCTAAGTAATCCAATCTATCCCAAAGTGCGTGATGTAATGCATTATATTTCATTTGTAAGCATTTTCTCAATGAGCACCAATGATCAGTGTAGAATGATCAATTTAACTGGCCGATAGACTTGACATGTTCGCAATAAGTTGTCTTTAACTTTTGATTTAATTTTCAAAATGACACGAATCCAACATCCACGTTAAGCTAGATCAATTTTCTATATTGTGACAAAATTTAATACCAAAATAGCTACGACAAAGCCTCCAAGTAATCCAATCTATCCCAAACTGCTTGATGCCATGCATTATGCTTCACTTGTAAAGCTTTGCTTAATTAGCATCAGTGATCAGTTTAGACTGATCTATTTAACTGGCCCATCAGCTACACATGTCCGCACTAAATCGTCTTTAACTTTTGATTTAGAGTTCAGAATGACATGAATCCAACACCGACTTTAAACTAACTCAATTTCCTATATTGTTACAGAATTTAAGACAGAAATAGCTATGAAAAAGCCTCTAACTAATCCAATCTATCCCAAACTAAGTGATTCAATGCATTGTGTTTCATTTTTAAATATTTGCTCAATGAGAACTAATGATCAGTTCAGAATGATTAATTTCACTAGCTGATCAACATGACATGTTCGCACTAAATCCTCTTTAACATTTTATTTAATGTTCAGGATGACACGAATCCAATGCCCACATTAAGTCAGCACAATTTTCGATGTTGTGACAAAATTTAAAATAGAAATAGCAACGAAAAAGCCTCCAAGTAATCCAATATATCCGAAACTGGGTCATGCCATGCATTATGCTTCATTTCTAAACCTTTGCTCAATGAGCACCAGTGATCAGTTTTGATGATCAATTTATCTAGCCGAGCAGTTTGACATGTCCGCACTAAATTGTTTTTAACTTTTGATTCAAAGTTCCGAATGACACGAATCCAACACCCACGTTAAGCTAGCGCAATTTTCTATATTTGGACAAAATTTAAGAGCAAAATAGGTACCACAAAGCCTCTAAGTAATCCAATCTATACTAAACTATGTGATGCCATGCATTATTTTTCATTTGTAAAGTTTTGCTCAATGAGCACTAATGATCAGTACATAATGATCAATTTAATTGGCCAATAGACTTGACATGTTCGATTAAATCATCTTTAACTTTTGATTTAGTGTTAAGTTAGCTCAATATTGTGACAAAATTTAAGACCAAAATAGCTACGACATAGCCTCCAAGTAATCCAATCTATCCCAAACTGCGTCATGTCATGCATTATACTTTAGTTGTATACCTTTGGTCAATTAGCAATAGTGATCAGTTTAGAATGAACTATTTAATTGGCCAATCAGTTTAGACCAAAATATAGTGATCAGTTTAGAATGAACTATTTAATTGGGGGTTAAGAATGACATGAATCCAATGCCCTGCATAAGCTAGCTCAATTTTCTATATTGTTACAAATTTTAAGACCCAAATAGCTAAGACAAATTCTCCAAGTAATCCAAATCTATCCCAGACTGCGTGATGCCATGCATTATTCTTCATTTGTAAACATTTTGCTCAATGCGAAACAATGATCAAATAAGAACTATCTATTTATTTTGCCGATCAGTTTGACATGTCTGCACTAAATCATCTTTAACTTTTGATTCAGAATTCCGAATGATACGAATCCAATACCCATATGACAAAATTTAGCACCGAAATAGGTACAATAAAGCATTCAAGTAATCCAAACTATCCTAAACTGCATGTTGTCATGCATTATGCTTCATTTGTAAACCTTTGCTCAATGAGCACCAATGATCAGTTTAGAATGATCAATTAAACTTGCCGATCAACTTGAAATATCTGCACTAAATCGTCTTTAACTTTTGATTCAGAGTTCAGAATGACCCGAATCCAATGCATAAGTTAAGCTAGCTCAATTTTCTATATTGTAACAAAATTTGAGATTGAAATACCTACAACAAAGCCTACAAGTAATCCAATATATCCCAAACTGCGTGATGGCATGCATTATGTTTCATTTGTAAACCTTTGCTCAATGAGCACCAATTACAAGTTTAGAATGATCAATTTAACTTGTCGATCAAATTGACATGTCTGCACTAAATCATGTTCAACTTTTGATTCAGAATTCGGAATGACATGAATCCAACGCCCACGTTAAGTTAGTTCAATTTTCTATATTGTGACAAAATTTAAAACCACAAAAGCTACAAGAAAGATTTAATGGATGATTTAGCTATTCGAATCCAATATATCCCAAACTATATGATTGCATGCATTATGCTTCATTTGTAAACATTTGCTAAATGAGCACCAGTATCAGTTTAGAATGATCAATTTCACTGGCCGATAAACTTAACATATTCACACTAAATCTTCTTTACCTTTTCATTTAGTGGTGAGAATGACACGAATCCAACGCCCACGTTAAGATACCTCAATTTTCTATATTGTTACAAAGATTAAGATAGAAATACCTACGACAATGCCTACAAGTACTCCAATATATCACAAACTGCGTGATGACATGCATTATGCTTCATTTGTAAACCTTTGCTCAATGAGCACCAATGAGAAGTTTAGAATGATCAATTTAACTGGTCGATCAACTTGACATGTCCGCACAAAATTGTCTTTAACTTTTGATTCATAGTTTAGAATGACACGATTCAACGCCCATGTTAAGCTAGCACAAATTTCTAAATTTTGACAAAATTTAGGACAGAAATTGCTACGAAAAAGCCTCCAAGTAATCCAATCTATCCTAATCTGCGTGATGCCATGCATTATGCTTTATTTGTAAACCCTTGCTCAATGAGCACCAATAATCAGTTTAGAATGATGAATTTAACTGGTTGATCATCTTGACATATCCGCTGTAAATCGTCTTAAACTTTTGATTTAGTGTTCAAAATGACCGAAATCCAAAAGCCACGTTAAGCTAGCTGAATTTTCTATATTGTGATAAAATTTAAGACCGAAATAACTATGACAAAGCCTCCAAGTAATCTAATCTAACCCAAACTGTACGATGTCATGCATTATGCTTCATTTGTAAACCTTTGCTGAATGAGCACCAGTGATCAGTTTATAATGTTCAATTTAACTGGCCGATCAACTTGATATGTTCGCATTAAATCTTCTTTAACTTTTGATTCAAAGTTCAGAATGGCACGAATCCAACGGTCATGTTAAACTAGCTCAATTTTCTATATTGTGAAAATATTTTGACCAAAATAGCCACGACAAAGCCTCTAAGTAATCCAATCTATCACAAGCTACGTGATGCCATGCATTATGCTTCATTTATAAGCCTTTACTGAAGGAGCACCAATGATCAATTTAGAATGATCATTTTAACTGGCCGATCAACTTGACATGTCCACACTAAATCATCCATAACTTTTGATTTCAAGTTCAGAACGACAAGAATCCAATGCCCACGTTAAACTAGGTCAATTTTCTATATTCTGACAAAACTCTTGACCAAAATAGCAACGAGAAAGCCTTCAACTAATCTAATCTATCCCCAACTGTGTGCTGCCATGCATTATGCTTCAATTGTAAACCTTTTCTTAATGAGCAAGAGTGATAAGCTTCGAATGATCAATTTAAGAGGCTGATCAGCTTGACATGTCAGCACTAAATCGTTTTTAACTTTTGATTCATAGTCAGAATGACACGATTCCAACACCCACGTTAAGCTAGGTCAATTTTCTATATTGTGAAAAAATCTAAGACCAAAATAGATAGGAAAAAGTCTCCAAATAATCCAATCTATCCACAACTGCATGCTGACATGCACTATGCTTCATTTGTAAACCATTACCTAATGAGCATGAGTGATAAGTTTCGAATGGTCAATTTAACTGGGTGATCAACTTGACATGTCCGCACAAAATTATCATTAACTTTTTATTTAATGTGTAGAATGACATGAATCCAACGCCCACGTTAGGCTAGCTCAATTTTCTATATTGTGACAAAATTAAAAATAGAAATAGCTATGACAAAGCCTCTGAGTAATCCAATCTATCCCAAACTGCGTGATGTCATGCATTACACTTCATTTGTAAATCTTTTCTTAATGAGCACTAGTGATAAGTTTCGAATTATCAATTTAACTGACCGCTCAACTTGACATGGCCGCACTAAATCGTCTTTAACTTTTGATTCAGAGTTTAGAATGACATGACTTCAACTCCCACGTTAAGCTAGCTTAGTTTATTATATTGTGATAAAATTTAATACCAAATTAGCTACGACAAAGCCTATAAGTAATCGAATATATCCCAAACTGCGTGACACCATGCATTATTCTTCATTTGTAAAACTTTGCTCAATGAGTACTAAAGATATGTTTAGAATGATCATTTTAACTATCTGATCAACTTAATATCCAAAGTAAATCGTATTTAACTTTTGATTAAAAGTTTAGAATGACACAAATTCAATGCCCATGTTAAGCTAACACAATTTTCTAAATATTGCCAAAATTTATGACTGAAATAGCTATTAAAAAGCTTCCATGTAAATCAATATATCCCAATCTGTGTGATGCCATGCATTATGCTTTATTTCTATACCTTTTCTCAATGAGCACATATAATCAGTTTAGAATGATGAATTTAAGTGGTCGATCAACTTGAAATGTCTGCATTAAATCGTCTTTAACATTTTATTTAGAGTTCAAAATGACACGAATCCAAAGCCCACGTTAAGCTAGCTGAATTTTCTATATTGTGATAAAATTTAAGCCGCAATAGCTAGGACAAAGCCTCCAAGTAATCCAATCTATCCTATATGACGTCATGCATTATGCTTCATTTGTAAACCTTTGCTAAATGAGCACCACTGACCAGTTTAGAAAGTTCAATTTAACTGGCCGATCAATTGATATGTTCGCACTAAATCTTCTTTAACTTTTGATTCAAAGTTTAGAATGATACGAATCCAACGGTCACATTAAACTAGCTCAATTTTCTATATTGTCAAAATTTTTTTACCAAAATAGCTACGACAAAGCCTCAAAGTAACCCAATCTATCCCAAACTGCGTGATGCCATGCATTATGCTTCATTTATAAGCCTTTACTCACCAATGACATGTTCGCACTAAATCCTTTTTAACATTTTATTTAATGTTCAGGATGACACGAATCCAATGCCCACGTTAAGCTAGCACAATTTTCTATGTTGTGAAAAAATTTAAAAAAGAAATAGTAACGACAAAGCCTCCAAGTAATCCAATATATCCCAAACTGGGTCATGCTATGCATTATGCTTCATTTATAAACCTTTGCTCAATGAGCACCAGTGATCAGTTTGAATGATCAATTTATCTGGCCGAGCAGTTTGACATGTCCGCACTAAATTGTTTTTAACTTTTGATTCAAAGTTCTGAATGACACGAATCCAACACCCACGTTAAACTAGCGCAGTTTTGTATATTGCGACAAAATTTAAGAGCAAAATAGGTACGATAAAGCCTCTAAGTAATCCAATCTATATTAAAAAACGTGATGCCATGCATTATTTTTCATTTGTAAGGTTTTGCTCAATGAGCACCAATGATCAGTACAGAAGGATCAATTTAATTGGCCGATAGACTTGACATGTTCGCACTAAATCATCTTTAACTTTTGATTTACTGTTAAGTTAACTCAATTTTCTATATTATGATAAAATTTAATACCAAAATAGATACGACATAGCCTCCAAGTAATCCAATCTATCCCAAACTGCGTCATGCCATGCATTATACTTCATTTGTAAACCTTTGGTCAATTAGCAATAGTGATCAGTTTAGAATGAACTATTTAACTGGCCGATCAGTTTAGAATGATCTATTTAACTAGCCGATCAGTTTGACATGTCCGCACTAAATGTCTTTAACTTTTGATTCAGAGTTCAGAATGACATGAATCCAACACCCATGTTAAGCTAGCTAAATTTTCTATATTGTACCAAAATTTAAGATGAAAATAGCTACGACAAAGCCACCAAGTAATCCAATCTATCCCAACCTGCATGGTGTCATGCACTATGCTTCATTTGTAAACCTTTGCTCAATCAGCACCAGTGATCATTTTGGAATGATCAATTTAACTGGCCGAGCAGTATGACATGTCTACAATGAATCATTTTAAACTTTTGATTTACAGTTTAAAATGACACAAATTCAACGCCCATGATAAACTAGCAAAATTTTCTATATTGTGACCAAAATTTAAGACCGAAATACCAACGAAAAAATCTCCAAGTAATCCAATCTATCCCAAACTCGTCATGCCATGCATTATTCTTCATTTGTAAACATTTGCTCAATGAGCAACAGTAATCAGTTTAGAATAATCTATTTGACTAGCCGATCAGTTTGACATATCCGCACTATATCCTCTTTAACTATTGATTCAGAGTTCCGAATGACACGAATCCAACCCCCACGTTAAGCTAGCTCCATTTTCTCTGTTGTGACCAAATTTAATACCGATATAGCTACGACAAACCCTCCAAGAAATCCAATCTATCCCAACCTGCATGGTGTCATGCATTATGCTTCATTTGTAAACCTTTGCTCAATCAGCACCAGTGATCAGTTTGGAATGATCAATTTAACTAGTCGAGCAGTTTGACATGTCCACACTAAATCGTCGGAAACTTTTGATTCAGAGTTTAGAATGACACGAATTGAACGCCCACGTTAAGCTAGCTCAATTTTCTGTACTGTGACAAAATTTAAAACCGAAATAGCTACGACAAAGCCTCTAAGTAATCCAATCTATCCCAAACTCAGTCATGCAATGCATTATGCTTCATTTGTTAACCTTTACTCAGTGAGCACCACTGATCTGTTTGGATATTCAATTTAACTGGCCGAGCAGTTTGACATATCCACACTAAATTGTTTTTAACTTTTCATTCAAAGTGCAGAATGACACGAATCCAATGCCCATGCTAAGCTAGCTCAATTTTCTATATTGCGACAAAATTTTAGACTGGAATCGCTTCGACAAAGCCTATAAGTAATCCAATCTATCCCCAACTACCTGATGCCATGCATAATTTTTCATTTGTAAGCTTTTTCTCAATGAGCACCAATGATTTGTGTAGAATGATCAATTTTACAGGCCGATAGACTTGACATGTTTGCACTAAATCGTATTTAACTTTTGATTTAGTGTTTAGAATGGCACGAATCCAATGCCCACATTAAGCTAGCTCAATTTTCAATATTGTGATAAAATTTAAGGTCAAAATAGCTAAGAAAAAGCCTCCAAGTCATCCAATATATCCTAAACTATGTGATGTCATGCTTTATGTTTCATTTGTTAACCTTTGGTCAATTAGCAACAGCGATCAGCTTAGAATGATCTATTTAACTTGCCGATCAGTTTGTCATGTCTGCACTAAATACTCTTTAAGTTTTTATTCAGAGTTCATAATGACACAAATCCAACGCCCACGTTAAACTAGCTCAATTTTCTATATTGTGACAAAATTTAAGACCGAAATAGCCACGAAAAAGCCTCTAAGTAATCCAATCTATCCAAAACTACGTGATGCCACGCATTATGCTTCATTTGTAAACCTTTGCTCAATGCGCACGAATGATCAGATTGGAATGATCAATTCAACACCCAGGTTAAGCTAGCTCAATTTTCCATATTGTGACAATATTTGATATTGAAAGAGCTATACAAAGCCTCAAAGTAATCCAATCTATTATAAACTGTGTGAGACCATGCATTATGCTTCATTTATAAGCCTTTACTAAGCGAGCAGCAATGATCACTTTAGAATGATTAATTTAACTGGCCAATCAACTTCACATGTCCGCACTGAATCGTCCTTAACTTTTGATTTAGTGTTCCGAATGACACGAATCATACGCACACGTTAATGAAGCCCAATTTTCTATGTTGTGACAAAATTTAAGACCGAAAGACCTAGGACAAAGCCTACAAGTAATGCAATCTATCCCAAACAGCGTGATGCATGCATTATGGTCCATTTGTAAACATTTGCTTAATGCGCACCAGTGATCAATTTAGAATGATCAATTTAACTGACCGATCAGTTTGACATGTCCGCACTAAATCCTCTTTAACTTTTGATTCAGAGTTTAGAATGACACGAATTCAACGCCCACGTTAACCTAGCACAATTTTCTATATTTTGACAAAATTTAAGACCAAAATAACTACGAAAAAGCCTCCAAGTAATCCAATCTATCCCAAACTGCATTATGTCATGCATTAAGATTCATTTGTAAACATTTTCTCAATGAGCACTAATGACCAGTTTAAAATGATCAATTTTACTAGCCAATAAATTTGACATTGTCGCAGTAAATCTTCTTTAACTTTTGATTTACTGTTAAGAATGACATGAATCCAATGCCCTACTTAAGCTAGCTCAATTTTCTATATTGTGACAAATTTTAAGATCCAAATAGCTAAGAAAAATTCTCCAAATAATCCAATCTATCCCAGACTGCGTGAATTACCAACAATGATCAGTTTAGAATGATCTATTAAACTGGCTGATCATTTTGACATGTCCGCACTAAACAGTATTTAAGTTTTTATTCAGAGTTCACAATGACATGAATCCAATGTCCATGTAAAGCTAGCTAAATTCTCTATATTGTAATAAAATTTATGACTGAAATATATATGACAAAGCCTCTAAGTAATCCAATCTATCCAAAACTAAGTGATGCCATGCATTATTCTTCATTTGAAAACATTTTGCTCAATGCAAAACAATGATCAATTAAGAACGCTCTATTTAATTTTCCGATCAGTTCGACATGTCCGCACTAAATCTTCTTTAAGTTTTGATTCAGAATTCAGAATAAAACGAATCCAATGCCCATATGACAAAATTTAACACCAAAATAGGTACGATAAAGCCTTCAAGTAATCTAATCTATCCTAAACTGCATGATGTCATGCATTATGCTTCATTTGTAAACCTTTGCTCAATGAGCACCAATGATCAGTTTAGAATGATCAATTAGACTGGCCGATCAACTTGAAATATCTGCACTAAATCGTCTTTAACTTTCGATTCTGAGTTTAGAATGACACAAATCCAACGCATACGTTAAGCTAGCTCAATTTTCTATATTGTGACAACATCTAAGACTGAAATACCTACAACAAAGCCTACAAGTAATCCAATATATCCCAAACTGCGTGATGACATGTATTATGCTTCATTTGTAAACCTTTGCTCAATGAGCACCAATGACAAGTTTAGAATGATCAATTTAACTTGTCGATCAAATTGACATTTTTGCACTAAATAGTGTTCAAATTTTGATTGAGAATTCGGAATGACATGAATCCAATGCCCACGTTAAGCTAGTTCAATTTTCTATATTGTGACAAAATTTAAAACTGAAATAGCTACAAGAAAGATTTAATGGATGATTTAGCTACACGAATCCAATATATCCCAAACTATATGATGTCATGCATCATGCTTCATTTGTAAACCTTTGCTCAATGAGAACCAGTGATCAGTTTAGAATGATCAATTTCATTGGCCGATAAACTTAACGTATTTGCACTAAATCTTCTTTACCTATTCATTTAGTGGTGAGAATGACACGTATCCAACGCCCATGTTAAGATACCTCAATTTTCTATATTGTGACAAAATTTAAGATAGAAATACTTACGACAAAGCCTACAAGTAATCCAATATATCACAAACTGCGTGATGGCATGCATTATTCTTCATTTGTAAATCTTTGCTCAATGAGCACCAATGAGAAGTTTAGAATGATCAATTTAACTGGTCGATCAACTTGATATGTACGCACAAAATCGTCTTCAACTTTTAATTCAGAGTTTAGAATGATACGTATTCAACACCCATGTTAAGCTAGCACAAATTTCTAAATTTTGATAAAATTTAGGACCAAAATTGTTACGAAAAAGCCTTCAAGTAATCCAGTCTATCCTAATCTGCGTGATGCCATGCATTATGCTTTATTTGTAAACCCTTGCTCAATGAGCACTAATAATCAGTTTAGAATGATGAATTTAACTGGTCGATTAACATGACATATACACAGTAAATTGTATTTAACTTTTGATTTAGTGTTCAAAATGACCCAAATCAAAAACCCACGTTAAGGTAGCTGAATTTTCTATATTGTGATAAAATTTAAGACCGAAATAACTATGACAAAGCCTCCAACTAATCTAATCTATCCCAAACTATATGATGTCATGCATTATGCTTTATTTGTAAACCTTTGCTGAATGAGCACCAATGATCAGTTTAGAATGTTCAATTTAACTAGCTGATCAACTTGATATGTTCGCAATAAATCTTCTTTAACTTTTGGTTCAAAGTTCAGAATGGCACGAATCCAACGCTCATGTTAAACTAGTTCAATTTTCTATATTGTGAAAAATATTTTGAATGAAATAGCCACGACAAAGCCTCTAAGTAATCCAATCTATCACAAGCTGCGTGATGCCATGCATTATGCTTCATTTATAAGCCTTTACTGAAGGAGCACCAATGATCAATTTAGAATGATCATTTTAACTGGCCGATCAACTTGACATGTCCGCACTAAATCATCCATAACTTTTGATTTCGAGTTCAGAATGACAAGAATCCAATGCCCACGTTAAACTAGGTCAATTTTCTATATTGCGACAAATTTTATGACCAAAATAGCTACGAAAAAGCCTCTAAGTAATCCAATCTATCCAGAACTACGTGATGCCATGCATTATGCTTCATTTGTAAACCTTTGCTCAATAAGCACCAATGATCAGTTTGGAATGATTAATTCAACACCCAGGTTAAGCTATCTCAATTTTCCATATTCTGACAACATTTGAGATTGAAAGGGCTATAAAAAGCCTCAAAGTAATCCAATCTATCATAAACTGTGTGAGGCCATGCATTATGCTTCATTTATAAGCCTTTACTCAACGAGCACTAATGATCACTTTAGAATGATCAATTTAATTGGCCGATCAACTTGACATGTCCACACTAAATCGACCTTAACTTTCGATTCAGTGTTCAGAATCACACAATCAAACGCCCACGTTAAGAAAGCCCAATTTTCTATGCTGGGACAAAATTTCAGACCAAAAGAGCTAGGACAAAGCCTCCAAGTAATGCAATCTATCATGCATTATGCTCCATTTGTAAACATTTCCTTAATGAGCACAAGTGATCAGTTTAGAATGACCAATTTAACTTACCGATCAGTTTGAAATGTCCGCACTAAATCCTCTTTAATTTTTGATCAGTTTAGAATGATCATTTTAACTAGCTGATCAATTTGACATGTCCACACTAATCGTCTTTAACTTTTGTAATTGAGTGCAAAGTGACATTAATCCAACGCTCACGTTAAGTTAGCTCAATTTTCTATATTGTGACAAAATTTAACACCGAAATAGCTACGAAAAAGCCTCCAAGCAATCTAATCTATTCAAAACTGCGGGATGCCATGCATTATGCTTCATTTGTAAACCTTTTCCCAATGAGCAACCATGATCAGTTTAGAATGATCATTTGTACTAGCTGATCAACTTTACATGTCCACACTAAAATGTCTTTAACTTTTGAGTAAGAATTCAGAATGACACGAATCCAATGCCCATGTAAACCTAGCTCAATTTTCTATATTATGAAAAAATTTAATACCGAAACAGCTACAACAAAGCCTCCAAGTAATCCAATTTATTCCAAACTACGTGATGCCATGCATTATGCTTCATTTGTAAACCTTTGCTCAATGAGCACCAATGATCAGTTTAGAATGATCAATTTAACTGGCCGACCAACTTGATATGTCCGCACTAAATTGTCTTTAACTTTTGATTCAGAGTTCAGAATGACACGAATCTAACGCCTAAGTTAAGCTAACTCAGTTTTCTAAATTGTAACAAAATTTAAGACCAAAATAGATACAACAAAGCCTCCTAGTAATCCAATCTATCCCAAACTACGTGATGCGATGCATTATGCTTCATGTGTAAGCCTTTGGTTAATGAGCACCAATGATCAGTTTAAAATGATCATTTTAACTAACTGATTAACCTGACCTGTCCACACTAAATCGTCCTTAACTTTTGATTTTGAGCGCAAAATGACATGAATCCAATGCCCACATTAAGCTAGCTCAATTTTCTATTTTGTGAAAAATTTAAGACCGAAATAGCTATGGCAAAACCTCCAAGTAATCTAATCTATCCCAAAGTGCGTGATGCCATGCAATATGCTTCATTTGTAAACCTTTGCGCAATGAGCATCCACGATCAGTTTAGAATGATCATTTTTAATAGCTGATGAACTTGTCATGTCTGCACTAGATTATCTCTAATTTTTGAGTCAGCATTCATAATGACATGAATCCAACGCTCACGTAAAGCTAGCTCAATTTTCTATATTGTGACAAATTATAAGACCGAAATAGCTATAAGAATGCCTCCAAGATATCCAATCTATCCCAAAATGTCATGCCATGCATTATGCTTCATTGGTAAAGCTTTTCCTAATGAGCACTAGTGATCAGTTTAGAATGATCAATTTAACTGGCCGATCAATTTGACATGTCCATACGAAGTCGTCTGTAATTTTTGATTTAGAGTTCAGAATGACACGTATCCAATGCCCATGTTAACCTAGCTCGATTTTCTATATTGTGATAAAATTGTAGATCAAAATAGTTATGACAAAGCCTCCAAGTGATCTAATCTATCCCAAACTGCGTAATGCCATGCATTATGCTTAATTTGTAAACCTTTGCTCAATGAGAACCATTGATCTGCTTAGAACGATCAATTTAACTGGCCGATCAACTTGAGATGTATGTACTAAATCGCCTTTAACTTTTGATTTAGTGTTCAGAATTACACGAATCCAAGACCCACATTAAGGTAGCTCATTGTTAAATACTGGGACAAAATTTAAGACCAAAATAGCTACGACAAAGCCACCAAGTAATCCAATCTATCCCAAACTATGGAAGAAATGCATTCTGTTTCATTTGTAAACCTTTGCTCAATGAGCACCAATGATCAGTATAGTGTTATCAATTTAACTAGCCGATCAACTTGAGATGTCGGCAGTAAATCGCCTTTAACTTTTGATTTAGTGTTCAGAATGAGAGGAATCCAGCGTCCACGTTAAGCGAGCTCAATGTTCTATATTGTGAAAAAATTTAAGACTATAATAGCTATGACAAAGCCTCCAAGTAATCCTACTTATCCCAAACTACGTGATTCCATGCATTATGCTTCTTTTGTAATCGTTTGGTCAATGAGCACCAATGATCACTTTACAATGATCATTATAACTAGCTGATCTACTTGACTTGTCCACATTAAATTGTCTTTAACTTTGATTTTGAGCGCAAAATGACATAAATCCAACGCTGACGTTAAGCTAGCTCAATTTTCTATATGGTGACAAAATTTAAGACCAAAATAGCTACGACAAAGCATCCAAGTAATCCAATCTATCCCAAACTGCGTGATGTCATGCATTATGCTTCATTTGTAAACCTTTTCTCAATGAGCACCCATGATGAGTTTAGAATGATCGTTTTTACTAGCTGATCAACTTGACATGTCCGCACTAATTTGTCTTTAACTTTTGAGTCAGCATTTAGAATGACACGAATCATACCCCCATGTAAAGATAACTCAATTTTCTATATTGTGACAAAATTTAGGTCCAAATTAGCTATGAAAAAGCTTCCAAGTAATCCAATCTATCCCAAATTACTTGATGCCATGCATTATGCTTTATTTGTAAACCTTTGATAAATCAGCACCATTGATCAGTTTAGAATTATCAATTGAACTGGGCGATCAACTTGAGATGTTCGCATTAAATCGTCCTTCACTTTTGATTTAGTGTTCAGTATGACACAAATCCAATACCCATGTTAATCTAACTCAATATTCTATATTGTAACAAAATTTTACGACCGAAATAGCTATGATAAGGCCTCCATGTAATCCAATCTATCCCAAAAAGTGTGATGCCATGCATTATGCTTCATTTGTAAACCTTTGCACAATGAGCACCAGTGATAAGTTTAGAATGATCAATTTAACTCGCCGATCAACTTGAGATGTCCCCACTATATCGTCTTTCAATTTGGATTTAGTTTTCATAATTGCACGTATCCAACGTCCACGTTAAGCTAACTCAAGTTTCTAGATTGTGACAAAATTTATGACAGAAATAGCTATGAGAAAGCTTTCAAGCAATCCAATCTATCCCAAACTGCATGATTCCATGCATTATGTTTCATTTGTAAACCTTTGCTCAATAAGCAACCATGATCAATTTTCTATATTGTGACAAAATTTAAGACCGATATAGCTACGACAAAGCCTCCAAGTAATCCAATCTATCTCAAATTGCGTGATGGCATGCATTATGCTTCATTTGTAAACCTTTTCTCAATGAGCACCTATGATCAGTTTACAATGATCATTTTTTTAGCTGATCAACTTTACATGTTTGTATAAAATCGTCTTTAACTTTTTATTTAGTATTTAGACTGACACGAATCCAGCGCCACGTTAAAGTATCACAATTTTCTATATTTTGAAAAAATTTAAAACCGAAATAGCTACGAAAAAAGCCTCCAAATAATCCAATATATCCTAAACTGCATGATGCCATGCATTATGCTTCATTTGTAAACCTTTGTTCAATGACCAATAGTTATCAGTTTAGAATGATCAATTTAACTGGCCGATCAAGTTGAGATGTCCGCATTAAATCGTCTCTCACGTTTGATTTAGTGTTAATGATGACACGAATCCAACGCTCGCATTAAGCTAATTCAATTTTCTATATTATGACAAAATTTAAACCGAAATAGCTATGAGAAAGCCGCCAAGTAATCAAATCTATCTCGAACTGCGTAATGTCATGCATTATGCTTCATTTCTAAACCTTTGCACAATGAGTACCATTGATTTGTTTAGAGTGATCAATTTAATTGGCCGATCAATTTGATTGGCCGATCAATTTGACATGTTCACATCAGATCGTCATTAACTTTTGATTCCGAGTTCTGAATGACATGAATACAACGCCCGCGTTAAGCTAGCTCAATTTTCTATATTGTGACAAAATTTAAGATCGAAACAGGTACGAGAAAGGCACCAAGTAATCCAATCTACCTTAAACTATGTCATAAAAAGCATTATGTTTCGTTTGTAAATTATTGCTCAATGAGCACCAATGATCAATATAGAATGATCATTTTAACTAGCCGATCAACTTGAGATGTTTGCACTAAATAGTCTTTAAATTTTTTATTTAGTATTTAGAATGACACGAATCCAGTGACCGAAATAGCTTTGACAAAGCCTCCAAGCAATCCAATCTACACCAAACTGCGTGATGCCATGCATAATGCTTCATCCGTAAACATTTGCTTAATGAGCAGCAATGATCAGCTTAGAATGATCAATTTAACTGGCCGATCAACTTGACATGTCCGCACAAAATCGTCTCGAACTTTTGATTCACAATTCATAATGACACCAATCCAACGCCCACGTTAAGCTAGCTCAATTTTCTATATTGTGACAAAATTAAAGACCAAATAGATACGAAAAAGCCACCAAGTAATCCAACATACCCCAAACTGCTTGATGCCATGTATTATGCTTCGTTTGTAAACCTTTGCTCAATGAGCTCCAATTATCAGTTTAGAATGATCAACTTAAGTGTCCGATCAACCTGACATGTCCACACTAAATCGTCTTTAACTTTTGATTCGGAGTTAAGATATCTCAATTTTCTATATTTGGGAAAAATTTAACACCAAAATAGCTACGACAAAGCCTCCAAATAACCCAATCTATCCCAAACTGTGTGATGCCATGCATTTTCTTCATTTGTTAACATGTGCTTAATGAGCACCAGTGCTTAGTTTAGTGATCAATTTAACTGGCCGATCAACTTGAGATGTCCGCACTAAATTGCCTTTCACTTTTGAATTAGTGTTCGGAATGACACGAATCGAATGCCCACGTTAAGGTAACTCGATTTTCAATATTGTGACAAAATTTAAGACCAAAATAGCTATGAGAAATCTTCCAAGTAATTCAATCATCCCAAACTGTTTGATGCCATGCATTATGCTTCATTTGTAAACCTTTGCACAGTGAGCACCAGTGATCAGTTTAGAATGATCAATTTAATTGGCCGATCAATTTGAAAAGTCCGCACTAAATCCTCTTTAACTTTTGATCCAGAGTTTAGAATGATACGAATCCAACAGCCACGTTAAGCTAGCTCAATTTTATATATTATGAAAAAAATTTAAGATCAAAATAGGTACGACAAAGCCTCCAAGTAATTTAATATATCCCACACTGTGTGATACCATGCATTATGATTCATTTGTAAACCTTTCCTCAATGAGCACCAAAGATTAGTTTACAAGGATGAATTTAGCTGGCCGATCAATTCGAGATCACTACAAGACAACATCTAATTCTCGACAACGATATTCGTCGGCAATCCATCGGGAAATGCTCTTCCCGACGGATTTCCAACAAAATATGTCCACCAAGACTATTTTGTCCGAAACCATATTTTGTCAGGAAATAATCGAGAAGTCCCGATGGGTTTGCGATGAATACTACCCGTCGGCAATAACTGACGGATATTTGATGGGTTGTACCCGTCGGACATTACCGATGTTTTTGCGATGGAAGTCGTCTGTCGGTTCACCGCCGATGACTTCCGATGAAATGTGCCGTCGGGAATGACATACCTAAGATCGATGATACATGGCGTCGGAAACAACCGATGCATAGCCATTGGTGTATAGCTGTCGGTATTTACCAACGATTTTTAGTCGTCAGGAACTTTCCAACACCATCGTGATGAATACAATTCCCGACGGAACTCCGTCCGTCGGTAATTCCGGATGGATTAGCGATAACGGCATCCATGGGAATTAACCAAATATTTGAAAAAAACATTTAATAATTGTTTTTTAAAATTTTAATAATTGTTTTTTAAAATTTTAATAATTATTTTTTAAAATTTTAAATAAATTTCTAAATTATTAAATTTTATAACTATTTAATAAAAATATTAAAACATTTAATTAAAAATAATATTTCTAATTAAAAATATGATAATATTTAAATTTTAATTATTTTAAAATCTACAAATTACATTAGAGGAGGAGCAGAAGGAGGAAAAAAATCATAGTGATAATCTGGAAATTTGGTTTTCATAAAATCTACAAAATATTTTAGCCTGGTCATCTCTATCTCCATAGCCGCCATTTTTTCTTTCAGTTGAGTGCTCTCCTCATTTCCAGCCGCAGATGTTGCACCACTGATATCTGCAAATCTATCGAGTCTTGGATGACGAATCTTCAAAAATTGTACTTGCTGTAAAAAACTTTTAAAAAACCAGACGATTAAGAAAAATCCAAAGCCCACATTAATCTAGCTCAGTTTTTTATATTGTGACAAAATATAAGATCGAAATAGCTACGAGAAAGCCTCCAAGTAATCCAATCTATCTCAAATTCCGTGATGCCATACATTATGTTTCATTTGTAAACCTTTGCTCAATGACCATCACTGATCAGTTTAGTGATCAATTTAACTGGCCGATCAACTTGAGATGCCTGCACTAAATAGTATTTCAATTTTGATTTAATTTTCACAATGAAACGAATTCACTCACACGTTAAACTAACCCAATTTTCTATATTTTGACAAAATTTAAGGACGAAATCGTTATGAGAAAGCCTCCAACTAATCCAATCGATCCCAAACTAAGTGATGCCATGCATAATGCTTCATTTGTAAACCTTTGCACATTGAGCACCATTGATCAGTTTAGAATGATCAATTTAACTGACCGATCAATCGGACATGTCCGCACTAAATCATGTTTAACTTTTGATTAAGAGTTCAGAATGACACGAATCCAATGGCCACGTTAGGCTAGCTCAATTTTCTATATTGTGACAAAATTTAGGATTGAAATAGGTAACAAAGCCTCCAAGTAATCCAATCTATCCCAAACTCCATGATTCCATGCATTATGATTCATTTGTAAACCTTATCTCAGTGAACACCAAAGATAAGTTTAGAATGGTAAATTTCTCGCTGATCAACTTGACATGTCTGTACTCAATCTTTTTTAACTTTTGATTCAAAGTTCAGAATGAAACAAATCCAAAGCCCACGATAAGCTAGCTCAATTTTCTATATTGTGATAAAATTTAAGACCAAAATAGCTAAGAAAAATCCTCCAAGTAATCCAATCTATCCCAAACTACGTGATGCCATGCATTATGCTTCATTTGTAAACATTTGCTAAATGAGCACCACTGATCAACCTAACGGGCCGATCAACTTGAAATGTCCGCACTAAATAGTCTTTAACTTTTGTTTCATAGTTCAGAATGACACGAATCTAACGCCCACATTAAGCTAACTCAATTTTCTATATTGTGAAAAATATTGAGACCAAAATAGCTAAGACGATGCCTCCAAGTAATCCAGTCTATTCCAAACTGCGGGTTACCATGCATCATGCTTATTTTGTAAACCTTTGCTGAATGAGCATCAATGATCAGTTTAGAATGATCAATTTTACTGGCCAATCAACTTGACATGTCCCCACTAAATCATCTTTACTTTTTGATTGAGAGTTCAGAATGACACAAGTCCAGTGCCCACATTAAGTTAGCTCAATATTCTATATTATGACAAAAGTTAATAACGAAACAGCTAGGACAAAGCCACCAAGAAATCCAATCTATCGCAAACTTTGTGATGAAATGCATTATGTTTCATTTGTAAACCTTTGCTCAATGAGTACCAATGATCAGTTTATAACGAGCAATTTAACTTGCTGATCAACTTGAGATGTCTACACTAACTCGCCTTTAACTTTTAGTTTTTAAAATGACACGAATCCAAGACCCACGTTAAGGTAGCTCAATTTTTTATATTGGTACAAAATCTAAGACAGAAATTGCTATGACAAAGCCTCCAAGTAATCCAATATACCCCAAACTGTGTCATGCCATGCATTATGCTTCATTTTTAAACATTTGCTCAATGAGCACCAATGATCAGTTTAGAATGATCAATTTAACTAGCCGATCACCTTGACATGTTCGCACTAAATCATTTTTCACTTTTGATTCACAGTTCAGAATGATACAAATGTAACGTCCACATTAAGCTAGCTCAATTTTCTCTATTGTGACAAAATTTAAAACCGAAATAGCTACTACAAAGCCTCCAAGTAATCCAATCTATCCGAAACTGCTAATGCCATTCATTATGCATCATTTGTAAACCTTTACTCAATGAGCAGAAATGATCAGTTTGAATGATTAATTTAACTAGCCAATAAACTTGACTTTTCCACAATAAGTCTTCTTTAACTTTTGATTCGGAGTTCAGAATGACACAAATCCAACAATCACATTAAACTTGCTTAATTTTATGTATTTTGAAAAAATTTAACACCGAAACAGCTACGATAAAGCCTCCAAGTAATCCAATCTACCCCAAACTGCTAATGCCATGCATTATGCTTCATTTGTAAACCTTTGCTTAATGGGTAACAATTGATCTGTTTAGAATGATCAATTTAACTGGCCGATAAACTTGACATTTCGTGATTAAATCTTCTTTAACTTTTGATTCAGAGTTTAGAATGACACAAATCCAATAGCCACATTAAAGTAGCTCAATATTATGTATTGCGACAAAATTAAACACTGAAATAGCTACAACAAAGCCTCACAGTAATCCAATCTACCCCAAACTCTGTTGTGCCATGCATTATGCTTCATTTGTAAAACTTTGCTCAATGAGCACCAAATGATCAGTTCAGAATGATAAATTTAACTGGCCGATCAACTTGAGATGTCCGCACTAAATCGTCTTTAATTTTTGATTTAGTTTTTAGAATGACACAAATCCAAGGCCCACGTTAAGGTAGCTCAATTTTATATATTGGGACATAATCCGAGACAAAAATAGCTACGGCAAAGCCTCCAAGTAATCCAATCTAATCCAAATTGCGTGATGCCATGCATTATGCTTCATTTTTCAACATTTGCTCAATGAGTACCAATGATCAGTTTAGAATAATCAATTTAACTGGTCAATCACCTTGAAATGCTCGCACCAAATCTTCTTCAACTTTTGATTCACAGTTTAGAATGACACAAATGCAACGCCCACGTTAAGGTAGCTCATATTTCTATATTGTGACAAATTTAAAACTGAAATAGCTACGACAAAGCCTCGAAATAATCCAATCTATCCCAAAATACGAATGCCAAGCATTATGCTTCATTTATAAACCTTTCCTCAATGAGCACAAATTATCAGTTCAGAATGATCAATTTAACGGGCTGATAAATTTCACATTTCTGCACAAAACTTTCTTTAACTTTTGATTCAGAGTTCAAAATTACACAAATTCAATGCCCACATTATAGTAGCTCAATTTTCTGTATTATGACAAACTTTAACACCGAAATAGGTATGACAAAGCCTCCAAGTAATCCAATCTACCGCAAAGTGTGTGATGCCAAGCATCATGCTTTATTCTGAAACCTTTGCACAATGAGCACCAGTGATCAGTTTAGTCTGATAAATTGAACTGGCCGATCAATTTGAGCTGTCCGAAATTGTCTTTAACTTTTGATTAAATGTTCAGAATGACACGAATCCAAAGCCCACGTTAATGTAACTTAGTTTTATATATTGGGACAAAATTTAAGACCGAAATAGCTATGACAAAGCCACCAAGTAATCCAATCTATCCCAAACTGCTAATGACATGCATTATGCTTCATTTGAATACCTTTGCTTAATGAGCCCAAATGATCAGTTTAGAATGATCAATTTAATTGGCCGATAAACTTGACATTTCCGCACTAAATCTTGTTTAACTTTTGATTCAGAGTTCAGAATGACACAAATCCAACGCCCACATTAAAGTAGCTCAATTTTCTGTATTGTGACAAATTTTAACACGAAAATAGATACGACAAGGCCTCCAAGTAATTCAATCTACCCCAAACTGTGTGATGCCATGCATTATGCTTCATTTGTAAAACTTGCGATGTCTGCACTAAATCGTCCTTAACTTTTGATTTAGTGTTCAAAATGACACGAATCCAAGGCTCACGTTAAGGTAACTCAGTTTTATATATTGGTACAAATGTAAGAACGAAATAGCTACGACAAAGCAACCAAGTAATCCAATCTATCCAAAACTATGTGAAGAAATGCATTATGTTACTTTTGTAAACCTTTTCTCAATGAACACCAATGATCAGTATAGAATGATCAATTTTACTGCCCAATCAACTTGAGATGTTGGCACTAAATCGTCTTTAACTTTTGATTTAGTGTTCAGAATTACATGAATCCAGCGCCCACGTTAAGTAACTCAATTTTATATATTGTGACAAAAGTTAAGACAGAAATAGCTATGACGAAGCCTCCAAATAATCTAATCTATCCCAAACTATGTGATGCCATGCATGATGCTTATTTTGTAAACAATTGCTCAATGAGCACCAATTTTCAGTTTAGTTGATCAATTTAACTGGCGATCAACTTTAGATGTCTACACTAAATCATTTTTAACTTTTGATTCAGAGTTCAGAATGACACGAATCCAACACCCACGTGAAGCTAGCTCAATTTTCTATATAATGAAAAATTTAAGACCGCAAGAGCTACGACAATGCCACCAAGTAATCCTATATATCCCGAACTATATGATGAAATGCATTATGTTTCATTTGAAAACCTTTGCTCAATGAGCACCAATGATCAGTTTAGAAATGATCAATTTAACTGGCCGATCAACTTGAGATGTCTGCACTAAATGGTCTTTAACTTTTGATTTAGTGTTCAGAATGACACAAATCCAGTGCCCACGTCAAGCTAGCTCAATTTTATATATTGTGACAAAATTTAAGACTAAAATAGCTACGACAAAGCCTCAAAGTAATCCAATCTACCCCAAACTGTGTGATGCCATGAATTATACTTCATTTGTAAGCCTTTGCTCAATGAGCATCAATGTCCAGTTTAGAATGATGAATTTAACTGGCCTATAAACTTGACATGTCCGCACTAAATCGTCTTTAACTTTTGATTTACAGTTTAGAATGACACGAATTCAACGCCCACGTTAAGAGAACTAAGTTTTCTATATTGTGACAAAATTTAAAACTAAAATAGCTATGGAAAAGCCTCCATATAATCCAATCTATCCCAAACTACGTGATGTCATGTATTATCCTAATTTTATAAACCTTTGCTCAATGAGCAACAATGATCAATTTAGAATGATTAATTTAACAGGCAGATCAAGTGGACATGTTAGCACTAAATCTTCTTTAACTATTGATTCAGAGTTTAGAATGATACGAAACCAACGCCCACGTTAAGCGAATTCAATTTTCTATATTGTGACAAATTTTAAGACCGAAATAGCTACAACAAAGCCTTCGGGTAATCCAATCTATCCCAAACTACGTTATGCCATTCATTATCCTTATTTTGTAAACCTTTGCTCAGTGAGCGCCAATGATCAGTTTAGAATGATCAATTTAACTGGCCGATCAACTAGAGATGTCCGCACTAAACTGTCTTTAACATTTAATTTAGTGTTCAGAATGGCAGAAATCCAGTGTCCACGTTAAGCTAACTCAATTTTATATATTGTGACAAAATTTAAGATTAAAATAGCTACGACAAATTTAAGATTAAAATAGCTATTTCTATAATCCAACCTACCGCAAACTGCGTGATGCCATGAATTATACTTCATTTTGTAAACCTTTGCTCAATGAGTATCAATGTTCAGTTTAGAATGATCAATTTAACTGGCCGATAAACTTGGCTTGTCCGCACTAAATCGTCTTTAACTTTTGATTTAGAGTTTAGAATGACACGAATCCAAAGCCCACGTTAGGTGAACTAAGTTTTCTATATTGTGACAAAATTTATGACCGAAATAGCTACAACAAAGCCTCCAATTAATCCAATCTATCCCAAACTACGTGATGCCATGCATTATCCTTAGTTTGTAAATCTTTGCTCAAGGAGCACCAATGATCAGTTTAGAAATATCAATTTAACTAGCTGATAAACTTGACATGTCCGCACTAAATCTTTTTTAACTTTTGATTCAGAGTTCAAACTAACAAGAATCCAACGACCACGTTAATCTAGCTCAATTTTCTATATTGTGACAAAATTTTAGACCAGATTAACTACGGAAAAGCCTTCATGTAATCCAACCTATCCCAAAATGCTTGATGCCAGACATTATACTTCATTTGTAAGTCTTTGCTCAATGAGCACCAGTGTTCAGTTTAGAATGATCAATTTAACTAGCCGACCAACTTGAGTTGTCCCACTAAATCGTCTTTAACTTTTGATTTGGTGCTCAGAATGACAGAAATCTTGTGTCCACGTTAAGCTAGATCAAGTTTATATATTGTGACAAAATTTAAGACAGAAATAGATATGAAAAGGCCTCCAAGTAATCCAATCCAACGCAAACTATGTGATTATGTTTCATTTGTAAACCTTTGCTCAATGATCAGTTTAGAATGATCAATTTAACTGGCCCATAAACTTGAGATGTACGCTCTATATCATCTTTAACTTTTTATTTAGTGTTTGGAATGACACGAATCCAACGCTCACGTTAAGCTAGCTCAATTTTGCTAAATGTGACAAAATATAAGACCGAAATATCTACGACAAAACGTCTTGTAATCCAATCTATCTCAAACTGCGTGATGTCGTGAATTATGATTCATTTGTAAACATTTTCTCAATGAGCACCAATGATCAATTTAGAATGATCAATTTAACTGGGCTATCAACACTATATGTCCACACTAAATCATCTTTAACATTGATTCAGACTTCAGAATGACACAAATCTAATGCTCACTTTAAGCTAGCTATGACAAAGCATCCAAGTAATCCAATCTCTCCGAAACTTCGCCATGCCATGCATTATGCTTCATTTGTAAACCTTTGCTCGAGGAACACAAATTATCAGTTTGTAATGATTATTTTAAGTAGCTGATAAACTTGACATGTCAGCACTAAATCGTCTTTTAACTTTTGATTTATAGCTAAAAGTGACATGAATCCAACCCCCTCATTAGGCTAGCTCAATGTTTCATATTGTGACAACATTTAAGATTGAAAGAGCTAGAAAAAGACTCAAATTAATCCTATCTATCCTAAACTTCGTGATGCCATGCATTATGCTTCATTTATAAGCCTTTACTCAATGAGCGCCAATGATCGATTTAGAATGATCATTTTAACTCGCCGATCAACTTGACATGTCTGCACTGAATCGTGTATAAATTTTGATTCAGAGTTTAGAATGACAAGAATCCAACGCTTAAGTAAAGGTAGCTAAATTTTCTATATTGTAACAAAAGTTAATACTGAAATAGCCATGACAAAGCCTCCAAGTGATCAAATATATCCCGAACTGTGTGATGCCATGCATTATGCTCCATTTTTTTGCCTTTATTCAAGGATCATCGCTTAGAATGACCATTTTAACTAGCTGATCAACATGTCATATCCGCACTAGATCGTCTTTCAATTTTGATTTAGATTTTAGATTGACATGAATCCAACGCCCACATTAAGCTACCTTAATTTTCTATATTGTGACGACATATGAGACTGAAAGCGCTAGGCAAAGCTTTAAAATAATCCAATGTACCCTCCACTGTGTGATGCCATGCATTATGCTTTATTTATAAACCTTTACTCAATGAGCACCAATGATCAATTTAGAATGATCAATTTAACTGGCCGATCAACTTGATATGTCAGCATTAAATTGTTTTTAATTTTTGATTCAGAGTACATCATGACACGAATCTAACGCCCACATTAAGATAGCTAAATTTTCTGTATTGTGACAAAATTTAAGACCAAAATAGGTACGGCAAAGCCTCCAAGTAATCCAATCTATCACAAACCGTGTGATGTCATGCATTATGCTTCATTTGTAAACCATTGCCCAAGAGCACCAATTGTCACTTCAGAATGATCAATTTAACTGGCCGATCAACTTGACATGTCCAAAATAAATCGTCTTTAGATTTTGATTCATTGTTTAAAATGACATGAATCCAACGCCCAAGTAAAGCTAGTTCAATTTTCTATATTGTGATAAAATTTAAAACTCAAATAGCTACGACAAAGCCTCCAAGTGATGCCATGCATTATGCTTCATTTATACGCATTTACTCAAGGATCACTAATGATCAGTTTAGAATGATCATTTTAACTAGTTGATCAACTTGACATGTAAATCGTATTTAACATTTAATTTAGAGTTCAGAATGACAAGAATCCAACTCCCACATTAAGCTAGCTTAATTTTTTACATTATGACCAAATTTAATACTGAAATAGCTATGGCAAAACCTCTAAGTAATCCAATCTATCCCAAACTACGTGATTCCATGCATTATGCATTTGTAAACCTTTGGTCAATGAGCACCAATGATCAGTTTAGAATGATCATTTTAACTGGCCGATCAACTTGACATGTCCGTACTAAATCCTTTTTAACTTTTATTTCAGAATTTAGAATGACACGAATTCAATGCCCATATTAAACTAGCTTAGTTTACTATATTGTGACAAAATTTAAGATCAAAATAGCTATGACAATGTCTCCAAGCAATCCAATCTGCGTGATTCCAAACATTACATTTCATTTGTAAACCTTTACTCATTGACCAATTTAAACGTTCCAATGATTAGTTTAGAATGATCAATTTAATTGGCTGATCAACTTGACATGTGAGCTCTAAATCGTTTTTAACTTTTTTTAGAGTTCAGATTGTCACGAATCCAACGCCCACCTTAAGCTAGCTCAATTTTCTATATTTTCACAACATTTAAGACAGAAATAGCTATGAAAAAGCCTCTAAGTAATCCAATCTATCCCAAACCGTGTGATGCCTTGCATTACCCTTCATTTGTAAACCCTTGCTCAATGATAACAATTTACTTGTTTAAAATGATGAATTTAACTTGCCGATCAACTTGACATGTCCGCACTGAATCGTCTCGACTTTTTATTCAGAGTTTAGAATGACACGAATCCAACGCCCAAGAAAATCTAGCATAAATTTCTATATTCTGACTAAATTTAAGGCCGAAATAAATATGACAAAGTCTCCAAGTAATCAATCCATACCAAACTGCGTGATGCCATGGATTATGCTTCATTTTTAAACATTTGATCAATGAGCACCAATGATCATTTTAGAATGATCATTTAAGAGGGCGATTAACTTGACATATATGCACTAAATCGTTTGTAACTTTTAAGTTCGAGTTCCGAATGAGACGAATCCAACGCCCATATTAAAGTAGCTCAATTTTCAATATTGTGAAGAAATTTAAAACCAATATAGCTATGCAAGTCCTCCAAGTAAACCAATCTATCCCAAACTGTGTGATGCCATGCATTATGCTTCATTTGTAAACCTTTACTTAATGATCACCAATGATCAGTTTAGAATGATCAATTTAATTGGGCGTTCAACTTGACATGTCCAGACTAAATCGTCTTTAACTTTTGATTCAGAGTTCATAATGACACGAATCTAACGCCCATGTTAACCTAGCATATTTTCTATATTTTGAAGAAATTTAAGACCAAAATAGCTACGACAAAATCTCCAAGTAATCCAATACATCCAAAACTGCATGATGCTGTGCATTATGCTTCATTTGTAAACTTTTACTCAAGGAGCACCAAAGATCAGTTTAGGATGATCAATTTAACTGGCAAATCAACTTAGCATGTCTGCAATAAATCATCATTAACTTTTGATTCAGGGTTTAGAATGACACGAATCGAACGCCCATGTTAAGTTAGCTCAATTTTCTATATTGTGACAAAATTTAAGACTGAAATAGGTACGAAAAAGCCTTCATGTGATCCAATCTATCCCGAACTGCGTGATGCTATGCATTATGCTTCATTTGTACGCCTTTACTCAAGGATCACCAATGATCAATTTAGAATAATCATTTTAACTAGCTGATCAACTTGAGATGTCCGCACTTAATCATCTTTTACATTTGATTTAGCGCTCAAAATAATGTGTATCCAACGCCCATGTTAAACTAGTTCAGTTTTCCATATTGTAACAACATTTGAGACCGAAAGAGCTATGCAAAACCTCACAGTAATCCAATCTATCCTAAACTACGTGATGCCATGCATTATGATTCATTTATAAGGCTTTACTCAAGGAGAACCAATGATTAGTTTAGAATGATCACTTTAACTAGCTGATGAACTCTACATGTCCGCACTAAATCGTCTATTAATTTTGATTTAGAGTTCATAATGACACGAATCCAATGCCCACGTTAAGCTAGCTTAATTTTCTATACTGTGACAAAATTTAAGACCGAAATAGCTACGATAAAGTCTCACTGTAATCCATTCGATCCCAAACTGTGTGATGCAATGAATTATGCTTCATTTGTAAACCTATGCTTAATGAGCACCAATGAACAGTTTAGAATGATCATTTTAACTGGCCGATGAATTTGACATGTCCGCACTAAATCGTACTTAACTTTTTATTTAGAGTTCAGAATGACAAGAGTTCAACGCTCACATTAATCTAGCTCAATTTTCTATATTGTGACAAATCAAAGACCGACATAGCTATGACAAAGCCTCGAAGTAATCCAATCTATCCCAAACTTCATGATACCATGCATAATGCTTCATTTGTAAATCTTTGCTCAATGAGCACCAACGTTCAAATAATAATGATCAATTTAACTGGCCGATCAACTTGACATGTTAGCACTAAATCACCTTTAACTTTTGATTCGGAGTTCTGAATGACATGAATCCAACACCCATGTTAAACTAGCTCAATTGTCTATATTGTGACAAAATTGAGGACCAAAATAGCTATGACAAAGCATCCAAGTAATCCAATCTCTCCCAAACTGCGTCATGCCGTGCATTATGCTTCATTTGTAAACCTTTGCTCCAGGAACACAAATTATCAGTTTATAATGCTCATTTTAAGTAGCTGATAAACGTGACATGTCTGCACTAAATCATCTTTAACTTTTGATTTAAAGCTAAAATGACATGAATCCAACACCCTCATTACGCTAGCTCAATGTTCCATATTATGACAACATTTGAGAATGAAAGAGCTAGGCAAAGTCTCAAATTAATTCAATCTATCCTAAACTGCGTGATGCCTTGCATTATGCTTCATTTATAAGCCTTTACTCAAGAAGCACCAATGATCGGTTTAGAATGATCATTTTAGCTAGCCGATAAACTTGACATGTCTGCACTTTACTGTCTGTACCTTTTGATTTAGACTTCAAAATGAATCGAATCCAACCCCCATGTTAACCTAGCTCAATTTTCTATATTGTGACAAAATTTAAGACTGAAATAGCTACGACAAATACTCCAATTAGTCCAATATATCCCAAACTGCGTGATGCCATGCATTATGCTTCGTTTGTAAACCTTTGCTCAATGAGGACTAGTGATAAGTTTAGAATTATCAATTTAACTTGCCGATCAACATGGCATGTGTGCACTAAATCGTCTTTTATTTTTGATACATAGTTCAAAATGACACGAATCCAACGCCACGGTAAGCTAGCTCAATTTTCTATATAGTGAAAAATTTGAAGACCGAAATAGCTAAGATAAATTCTCCAAATAATCCAATATATCCCAAACTACGTGATGCATTGCATTATTCTTCATTCGTAAACCTTTTCTCAATGAATACCAATGATCAGTTTAGAATGATCATTTTAACTGGACGTTCAACTTGACATGTGCGCACTGATTCGTGTGCAACTTTTTATTTAGAATTCAGAATGACACGAATCCAACGACCAAGTAAAGCTAGCTCAATTTTCTATATTGTTAAAAACTTTAAGACCAAAATGGCTACGCCAAAGCCTCCAAGTAATCCAATCTATCCTAAACTCATGATGCCATGCATCATGCTTCATTTATACTCCTTTACTGAAGGATCACCAATGATCAGTTTAGAATGTTAATTTTAACTAGCTGATCAACTTGACATATCCACACTAAACCATCTTTAACGCCCACGTTAAGCTAGCTTAATGTTCCATATTTTGAAAAAATTTAAGGCTCAAAGACCTAGGCAAAGCTTCCAAAGACCTATTCAGAATTACATGAATCCAACGCCCACGTTAAGCTAGCTCAATTTTCGATTTTGTCACAAAATTTAATATCGAAAAAGCTATGACAAAGACTCCAAGTTATCCAATCTATCTTAACCTGTGTGGTGCCATGCATCATGCTTCTTTTGTAAAACTTTGCTCAATAAGAACCAATTATAAGTTTAGAATGAATAATTTAACTGGCCGATCAATTTGACATGTCCACACAAAATCATCTTTAACTTTTGATTAAAATTTTAGAATGACATGAGTCCAACGCCAAAGTAGAGCTAGCTTAATTTTCTATATTTCGACATAACTTAAAGACGGAAATAGCTATGACAAAGCCTCCAAGGAATACAATCTACCCAAACTGCGTAATGCCATGCATTATGCTTCATTTAAATGCCTTGACTCAAGTAGCATCAATGATCAGTTTAGAGTGACCATGTTAACTGGCCGATCAACTTGACATGTCCCCACTAAATCATCTCTAACTTTTGATTCAGAGTTGAGAATAACACGAATCCAACGCCCACGTTAAGCTAGCTCAATTTTCTATATTATGACAAAATTTAAGACCAAAATATCTATGAGAAAACATTCAAGTAATCCAATCTATCTTAAACTACGTGACGCCATGCATTATGCTTCCTTTGTAAACTTTTCTCAATGAGCAACAATTATCAATTTAGAATGAATAATTTAACTGGCCGATCAACTTGACATGTCCGCATTAAATCGTCTTTAACTTTTGATTAAGAGTTTAGAATGACATGAATCCAATGCCCAAGTAAAGCTAGCTCAATTTTCTATATTATGACATAATTTAAAACCGAAATAACTACGAAAAAGGCTCCAAAAAATACAATCTATCTTAAATTGCGTGATGCCAAACATTATTCTTCATCTCAACGCCTTTACTCAAGGAGCACCAGTGATCAGTTTAGAGTGACCATGTTAATTACCTGATCAACTTCACATGTCTCCACTAAATCGTCTTTAACTTTTGATTTAGAGCTCACAATGACATGAATCCAACGCCCACGTAAGCTAGCTCAATTTTCCATATTGTGACAACATTTGAGATTGAAAGAGATAGGCAAAGGCTCAAAGTAATCCAATCTATCCTAAACTGCGTCATGATGTGCATTATTCTTCATTTATAAGCCTTTACTCAAGGAGCACAAGTGATCAGTTTAGAATGATCATTTTAAATGGCCGATAAACTTGACATGTCCACACCAAATTGTTTGTATTTGATTTAGAGTTCAGAATGACATGAATCCAACCCCCACGTTAACCTCACTCAATTTTGAATATTGTGCCAAAATTTAAGAGCAAAATAGCTACTGCTAGCTCTAAATTTAAGATAAAAATAACCTCGCTTAGAACCTAGGTTAGACCAGCCCTCCTAGCTCTAAGTTTGTGATTTATCACTAGGTTCATGACCCCTCGTGTGGTTCACTTCACCCTTCCACCCATTACCAATCAGAAAACCCCTATCCAGAAGCTTAAGGTCAAGTTTCTCACCTAAACTTCTCCAAACAGCCCATGCACATACAGCCTTGAATCGAGGCTTGTGTCAGAAAGGCTTGTAATCATTGCTAGAATTATCCTCCTTAGATTGGCTAAACCTATTAGAACTAAATACGGGTTTAGGGTTTTTCCTCTTAAGTTGTTTTTCGAACATGATAGCCTTATGGATAAGTTTCTATTTCGACATAATGGTGAACCTCTAGCCTATCTATGATTTCCCTATTAAAGCCACCCATAAACCTAGCCATAGTGGCTTCACTGTCCTCTTGAACATCAGCCCTATGCAGTAAGGTTTCCATCACCTTAAAGTACTCCTCTACGGTTCTAAATCCTTGAGATAGGTTTCTAAACTTAAAGTGAAGTTCCCTATGGTAGTGGCTAGGTATAAACCTTTTCCTCATGATTACTTTCATCTGGTTTCATTAATCTATAGGCAAATCCCCAGCCCTTCTCCTAGAAGTAACTAATTGATCCCACCCAACTTAGGCATAATCTTTAAAAGCGGTTGGTGCTACTCTAACCTTATTATCCTGTGTGTATTCCATACAATCAAAGACTATTTCTATCTTCTTTTCCCTCTCTAGATACTCCTCAGGGTCATTGGTTCCATGGAAAGTGGTTGATTTTAAGGCCAGCAAAAGGGTCGCGTGGATTGGGTTGGTTATTCCTATGCGATTGGTCGTCTCTTGGCCGCCTTCTCCTAGGGTGTTGTGACCTAGATGAGTGACTGTAGTATTGATCAGTATCAGAAGGTGGCTGGTCTATCCTAAATCGGACATGGATGGATCGTTCTGTTTCAGCTCTCGTGGTTGTCATACTTTCATCCATCATGGCTTTAAAGGAACCAAGGAGATATTTGTTGGAGTTTGAGGATTCTTCTCCATTATTGCTGGTTCCTACCATGGTATCTGAAAAATTTAGACAACTAAACAAGTAAAAGGTTCAAATTAAAACAGAGAAACTGACACTACAATTCGGTGAAACATAGACACAAGAACAAAGAAAAACCCTAGCAAAGCATGTTCTAGACCCTTTGAACTCCGGTTTTGAAATGGGTGAGTCTAACAACTTTAGATTCGTTTTGAAACGTTTTTAATTGGTATTCCTGCTTCTATTAAATATTAAGAACAAGTTTCATTCAGGTTTTAATATCAAAAATATTCAAACAAAAGGTGATAAACTCGGATTAACAAAAAAAGTTTCTTAAAACCTCAACGGTGCCTATTGGGTGTTTCACAAGTTTTGTCCTTTAGAAATCGGTTTTAAACTCTTTTCAAGTTAATTTCCAGATTCTTCAAAGATCTAAGATAAAGTTTAAACAAGAAACAAACCCAGAAACATTTTAAAACAAATCGCAAAAAGAAGGTGAAAAGTTACAAAACGTTTTTGCAAGAATACGAAAGGGTGCAAACAGATTTGTAGATATACAACCTGGTTTGGAGTGGGCTCTGATACCACTTGATGTGATCCTGATGAAGATCAAGCCCCTGATCAACTAAAAATGGTTGTGGAAGAATGGATGAATGGATTGAAGTTGCGGAATGGTTGAAACGATGTTGTAACTTGCGGATGTGTGAGCTCTTAAGTGGATGGATCCGAGAACAAGGGGAAATGGATGATACTTCTCAAGGACTATCTGCTTGCTCTGTGTGAATGAAAAAGGCCAGGCACATTGGGCAAGGGGTGAAACGACTTGAAACTTCCAAGGGTGATAAAGATCCCTTACACTTTCACCTCTTGAGAGATATGAGAAAGTGTTCTAAAATTCCTTATTCAAAAGGATCATCAAACGATTTTAAGAAGGAGATTTTCTATTAAATTTTATGATGATTCAGAAAGAAGGATACATAAGAGTACTTATAGTAGTATAGGACATTGAAAATGACTCCTAAAATTCTACGAAAACATTAAAGGAAATACTTACCGAATTACAAAGACAACTAAGACAAAGACTAAGAAGTAAATAATGTTTTGACTTGATTCTTCCTCTATTATTTTGTGGATCACGAGATAGGATGGGCCTTGATTAACCAAGAGGCTGTGGTAAAAAACATTGAGCTTGCCTCATTAAAAAGCTATCTTAGAAAACCCATTGGGATAAAACTATGAATAGGGAAAAAGAGTACAATCCAAGGCACCTCTCTTGGTGAGGTTTAGGTTGCTTGAATCACAACAATTGTGGTTGGATTAGCACACACTAAACTGGCCTGAATGGTGGTGAGAAGGTGATATAGTATTGTCTTAAGTTTGGCTTGCTTGGATTGGATAATGGGGCCATTGAAGATTTGTAGGCTTTCATTTCCAATATCCGCAGGTTCTAGCTGCTCCTTAGCATCTTCAGTGGCTTCTTCCTCCTTTGGTTCAAGCTGCTACTTAGGTTCTGGTCCCTTGCTGGCCATTATCACATCACTAGGCAAAGCCTTAAAGTAATCCAATCTATCCTAAACTGCGTGATGCCATGCATTATGCTTCTTTTGTAAACCTTTACTCAATGAGCACCAATTATCAGTTTAAAATGAATAATTTAACTAACCGATCAACTTGACATATTTGCAGTAAATCGTCTTTAAATTTTGATTAAGAGATCCAAATAACACGAATCCAACGTCCAAGTAAAGATAGGTCAGTTTTCTATATTGTGAGAAAATTTGAGAGTGAAGAGCTATGCAAAGCCTCAAAGTAATCCAATCAATCCTAAATTGCGTGATGTCATGCATTATGCTTTATTTATAAGCCTTTACTCAAGGAGCACCAATAATTAATTTAGAATGATCATTTTAACTGGCTGAATAACTTGACATTTCCACATTAAATCGTCTATAACTTTTGAATTATAGTTCAGAATGACACGAATCCAATGCCCACGTTAAGCTAGCTCAATTTTGTATATTCTAAAAAAATTTAAGACCAAAATAGCCAATACAAAGCCTCCAAGTAATCCAATCTATCTCAAACTGCGTGATGCCATGCATTATGCTTCATTTAAAAACATTTACTCAAGGAGCACCAATGATCAGTTTAGAATGATCATTTTAACTGGACGATCAACTTGACATGTATGCACTAAATCATTTGTAACTTTTGATTTAGATTTCAGAATGACACAAATCAAATGCCCACGTTAAGCTAGCTTAATATTCTATATGCAACAAAATTTTAGATTGAAATAGCTACGAAGTCTCCAAGTAATCTAATCTATCCCAAACTGCGTGATGCCCTGCATTATGCTTCATTTGTAAACCTTTGCTCAATGAGCACCAGTGATCATTTTAGAATGATCAATTTAACCGGCCAATCAAAATGACATGTGCGCACTAAATTGTCATTAACTTTTGGTTCAGAGTTCAGAATGACATGAATCCAACGCCCAAATTAAGCTAGATCAATTATTTATATTGTGACAAAATTTAATGCTGAAATACCTAAGACAAAAGTCTCCAACTAATCCAATCTATCCTAAACAACGTGATGCCATGCATTATGTTTTATTTGTAAACCTTTGCGCAATGAGCACCAATGATCAGTTTAGAACAATCATTTTAACTGGCCGATCAACATGTCTACACTAAATCATCTGTAACTTTGTTTTTAGAGTTCAGAATGACAAGAATCAAACACTCACATTAAGCTAGCTAAATTCTCTATAATGTGACTAAACTTAGGACCAAAATAGCTATGACAAAGCCTCCAAGTAATCCAATCTATCCCAAACTACGTGATACCATGCATATGCTTCATATATAAATGTTTGCTCAATGAGCACGCATGATCAGTTTAGAATGATCAATTTAACTAGTGGAACAACTTGACACGTTCGCACTAAATCATTTTAACCATTGATTCTGTGTTCCGAATGACACGAATCCAACGTCCACGTTAAGGTAGCTCAATTTTCTATACTGTGACAACATTTGAGGCTGAAGAGCTAGGCAAAGGCTCAAAGTGCACCAATCAGTCCGAAATTGCGTGATGCCATGGATTATGCTTCATTTATAAGCCTTTACTCAAGGAGCACCAATGATCAGTTTAGAATAATCATTTTAACTGGCCGATCAACTTAAAATATCCGCACTAAACTGTCTATGACTTTTGATTTAGAGTTCAAAATGTCATGAATCCAGCGCCCACGTTAATTTAGCTATATATTCTATATTGTGACAAAATTTAAAACCGAAATAGCTATGAAAATTCCTCCAAGCAATCAATTTTATCCAAAAGAGCGTGATACCATGCATTATGCTTCATTTGTAAACCTTTGCTCAATGAGCACCTCTTATTAGTTTAGAATGATCAACTTAACTAGCCTATCAACATGACATGTGCACACTAAATCGTCCGTAACTTTTTATTTAGAGTTAAGAATGAAACGAATCCAACGCCTATACTAAAATAGCTCAGTTTTGTGTATTGTTTCAAAGCCTCCAAGTAATCCAATCTATCTCAAACTCCGTAATGCCATGCATTATGTTCATTTATAGGCCTTTACTCAAAGAGCATCAATGATTAGTTTAGAATGATTATTTTAACTGGACGATCACCCTGACATGTCCGCACTAAATCATTTGTAATTTTGATTTAGAATTCAAAATGACACTTATCCAACGCCGACATTAAGCCAGCTCAATATTCTATATTGCAATACAATTTAGATTGCAATAGCTACGACAAAGCACCCAAGTAATCCAATCTATCAAAAATTGTGTGATGCCATAGATTATACTTCATTTGTAAAGCTTTGTTCAATGAGCACCTGTGATCAACTTATATTGGATTACTTTGAGGATTTGTCGTAGCTCTTTCAGTCTCAAATATTGTCACAATATGGAAAATTAATCTATCTTAACGTGGATTCATCCCATTTTGAACTCTAAATTAAAAGTTAAACACGATTTAGTGCGGACGTGCAAGTTGATCAGCTATTTAAAATGATCGTTCTAAACTGATCATTGGTTTTCCTTTAGTAAAGACGTATAAATAAAGCATAAGACATGGCATCACGCAGTTTGGGATAGATTGGACTACTTGGAGGCTTTGTCATAGCTCTTTCAGTTTTAAATATTGTCACAATATGGAATATTGAACTATTTTAACGTTGAGGTATGATTTGTGTCATTCTGAACTCTAAAACAAAAGTTACATATTTTTTAGTGTGGACATATCAAGTTGATCAGCTAATTAAAATGATCATTCTAAACTGATCATTGGTGTTCCTTAAGTAAAGGCCTATAACGAAAGCATAATGCATGGCATCACGGAGTTTGGATAGATTGGATTGCTTGAAGGCTTTGTCGTAGCTCTTTCAGTCTCAAATATAGTCACAATATGCAGTATTGAGCTAACTTGACATGGGCGTTGGATTCATGTCATTCTAAACTCTAAATTAAAAGCTAAAAACGATTTAGTGTGGACATGTCAACTTGATGTGCTAGTTAAAATGATCATTCTAAACTGATTAGTGGTGCTCATTGAGTAGAGGCATATAAATGAAACATAATGCATGACATCACTAAGTTTGGGATAGATTGGCATACTTGGAGGTTCGTTGTAGCTATTGTGGTCTTAAATTTTATCACAATATGGAAAATTAAGCTAGCTTAATGTGGGCATTGGATTCATCTCATTTTGAGCTCTAAATCAAAAGTTAAAGACAATTTAGTGCGGAATTGGACCAGCAGGCGTGCCAGATGGCCCAGCTGTCTCGGGCAAGCTTCCTGGTCGGCCAGTCTGGTCTCCTGGCTGGATGTACGACCTGATGTCCTCATCATCCCCTCCCTCTTCAGTAGATTTTGTCCTCAAAACTGGTTCATCTGCATGGAAAGGGGCTAAGTCAGTAACATTGAACGTATTGGACACATTAAACTCACATGGTAGCTCGATCCGGTAGGCGTTGTTGTTGATCCTCTCAAGCACTCTGAATGGTCCATCTCCTCTTGGTGCTAGCTTGGAACTCCTTAGGTTTGGTAACCTCTCCTGCCATAGGTGTAGCAACACCCAATCGCCTGGTTGAAAGATCACCTCCTTTCTTCCCTTGTTGGCATGAGTCACGTACTGTCCGGTCCTCTTCTCCAAGTTTTCTGCTACCTTCTGGTGTAACCTCCTTATGAACTCTGCCTTGGATGCTCCGTTGAGGTTGGTCATCTCAGCTGGTGGTAGTGGTGTTTGCTCCAATGGGGTGAGAGGGTTGAAGCCGTATACCACTTCAAATGGTGTCTTCTTGGTTGCTGAGTGCACGGCTCGGTTGTAAGCGAACTCTATGAATGGCAGGCACTCCACCCAAGTCTTTAGGTTCTTCCCTAGTGTAGTTCTGAGAAGATTTGATAGTGTCCTGTTGACAACTTCAGTTTGGCCATCGGTTTGAGGATGGCAGGTGGTAGAGAAGAGTAGCTTCGTGCCTAGCTTTCTCCAAAGGGTCCTCCAGAAGTGGCTGAGGAACTTGGTGTCCCTGTCTGATACGATGGTCCTTGGCACTCCATGAAGCCGTACTATCTCCCTGAAGAACAGCTCAGCTGTTTGTGTGGCATCATTGACATTGGCACATGGAATGAAGTGTGCCATCTTGGAGAATCTGTCCACCACTACAAAGATTGCATCTTTGTGGTTGATCTTGGGCAGACCTAGAACAAAGTCCATTGAGATGTCCACCCATGGATGTGTGGTATGGGCAGTGGGAGATACAACCCGTGAGGTTGCACTCGGACTTTGCCTTCTTGCAAGTGATGCATCTTGCACAATGAGCTTCTACTGTCCTCTTGATGTGTGGCCAGTAGAAGTGCTCCTTGACCACTGCTAGAGTCTTGTCGACACCAAAGTGGCCCATGAGTCCTCCTCCATGAGCTTCTCGGATGATAAGCTCCCTTAATGATCCTTGTGGTATGCACAGCCTTCTTTCTCGGAACAAGAATCCTCATGGATGTAGAACTTGCCATGACTCCCTGTGCCACACTCCTTGTAGCTCTCAGCAAAGTCAGGATCATCCTTGTATAGGTCCTTGATGTGCTCGAACCCTAGGACCTTTGCCTCCATGGTTGATATCAAGGCAAACCTCCTTGATAGTGCATCGCTACCACATTATCTTTGCCCTTCTTGTACTTGATGATGTACGGAAGGTCTCTATGAACTCCATCCACCTGGCATGTCTCCTCTTGAGATTGGTTTGCCCTCTGAGGTGTTTGAGAGTCTCGTGATCAGTGTGGATCACAAACTCCTTGGACAGCAAGTAATGCTGCCAAGTCTCCAAGCTCGGACAAGGGCATAGAGCTCCTTGTCATAAGTGGGGTAGTTCAGTGAGGCACCACCTAGCTTCTCACTGAAGTATGCCACTGGTCTCCCTCCTTGGGTTAGCACTGCTCCTATGCCTATTCCAGAGGCATCACACTCCACTTCAAACGTCTTGTTGAAGTCGGGAAGGACTAACACTGGTGCGTGTGTAAGGCTGTCCTTCAAGGCCTTGAATGCCTTCTCCTGAGCTTCTCCCAGCTGAATCCCATGTTCTTCTTCACTACTGCCGTCAGTGGTGAGGCAATACTGCTGAAGTTGGGCACGAATCTCCTATAGAAGCTGGCCAGTCCGTGGAAGCTCCTTACTTGGCTGATGTTTCCTGGTGTTGGCCATTCTTGTATGGCTCGAATCTTCTCTTCATCAACCTGTAGGCCCTGTGAACTTACAACAAAACCTATAAAGACAAGTTTATCAGTACAAAAGATGCACTTCTTGAGATTGGCATAAAGCTCTTCTTGTCGAAGGGTTTTAAGTACCATCTCAAGATGTGTGAGGTGTTCCCGTAGGCACTTACTATAAACCAAGATGTCATCAAAGTAAACTACTACAAACTTACTGATATACGCCCTAAGAACTTGGTTCATAAGGCGCATGAAGGTGCTTGGGGCATTAGTCAAGCCAAATGGCATGACTATCCACTCGTAGTGTAAGAATATTGAGATTATAGAGGAGAAATGTGAAGAATTGAATCTGAAAACTCAAAGAGAAGTATGAGAAATGACTTAGACTTATGGAGAAGAATCTCCTAAGAGTATATTATACATTGAGTCTTTACAGCCCTTTTATAGAGGATTTACAATGTGAACACAAAAGAAAACGAATTCAAACTTGTGGATGAGTTTGAATAGAGGAGGAGCCTGTCAACAACCAATGAGAAGAGAGGAGACAGCATGGGCATGACTGTTTGGTGTGGTTGCCAAGACTGTGTGCAGCATGGGCATGACTGTTTGGTGTGGTTGCCAAGACTGTGTGCAGCATGGGCATGACTTTTCCACCTTGATTCTTCTCCCAAGGTAGCTATTTAACCATTTCAACCATGTGGTTAATAATAACCCATCCTTTTTCATTTCCCTTGTTATTCAAACTGAATTTTCGTGCTCACACTTGCCTTGTAGGTCAAGATAGGTCTTATTTGATTTTCCTATGTCAATACTCCCTCTCAAGCTAAAGACTTTGGAATCACCCTAAAGTCTTAAGCTTGGGAACCCAAGGCAACACCTCATTAAAAACCTTATTAAGGAAAACCACTTGGGACAAAACCTTAATAAGGGAAAAGAGTGTGTTGCTCTTGGATTAGGAGACCTTTGATCATGGGTGTGATAAATCAACAAGCCTAAGTTTGCTAAAGATGTTCTTGCAAACTTTGAGACTTGCTGCCTTTGTGAAGATGTCAGCTAGTTGGTCTTCACTCCTTGTATAACATGGCAGAATGGTTCCATCTTGAACTTTCTCCCTAACCTTATGGCAGTCGATCTCTATGTGCTTGGTCCTCTCGTGAAACACTGAGTTTGAAGCTATGTGAATGGCTGCCTGATTATCACAATGGAAGGTAATTGGCCCTGGTTGTGCAATACCGAAATCTTTCAAGAGTGCTTTGAGCCAAGTTACTTCATTTGTCAGCTTCCTCATAGCCCTATATTCTGCTTCAGCACTAGAACATGATACCACCTTCTGCTTCTTGGTCTTCCAAGTGACTAAGTTCCCACCAACGAAGGTGCAATACCCAGTGGTTGATTTCCTATCCACCCTATCACCAGCCCAATCCGCATCACAATACCCCACAATCTCAGTGTTCCCATTCTTGCCCATCCATATACCTTGACCAGGAGATCCTTTGATGTATCTAAGGATCCTTTCTACCATGCTCCAATGATATACAGTAGGCTTTTGCATATGTTGACTTACTTGATTCACAGCAAAACACAAGTCTGGTCGTGTGAGGGTGAGGTAGATCAGCTTCCCAACTAGTCTCCTATACTGAGAAACATCCTTAAATAACTCATCAGCTTTCTCCCCCTTTCCGTTGACCTTGTAGCCATCTTCAAGAGGAGTTTTGGCCGGTTTAGCCCCAAGCTTTCCCGTGTCTGTCAACAGATCAAGAGCATACTTTCTTTGGGATAGAAAGAGCCCTTCTTGAGACCGACACACTTCAATACCCAAGAAGTACTTCAACTCTCCAAGATCCTTGATGTCAAATGATCTGTTTAAGAAGGCCTTTGTGGACTGAATTCCTTCCTTATCATCTCCTGTGATGATAAGGTCATCCACATAAACCAAGACCGCCAAGATTCCTTTGGAGTTTTGACGAGTGAACAAAGTATGATCTGAATGGGATTTCCTAAACCCATTATCAGTAAGTGTGGAGCTTAATTTGTGATACCAGGCCCTTGGTGACTGCTTCAACCCATATATTGCCTTCCTAAGTCTTAGAACCTGTCCCTCTTTGCAAAAATCTTCAAGGCCTGGTGGTGGAGTCATATACACTTCCTCTTCAAGTTCTCCTTGTAGGAATGCGTTCTTGACATCCATTTGCCATAAGTCCCAAGTCAGATTCGTAGCTAGTGAAAGAACAACCCTTACAGTGTGTAGCTTAGCCACCGGTGCAAATGTATCAGTATAGTCCTCTCCATATGTCTGAGTGAAACCTCTTGCAACCAGACGTGCCTTGTACCTTTCTATGTCCCCATTGCTCTTATACTTGATGGTGAACACCCACTTGGAACTCACAGCCTTCTTGCCTTTGGGAAGTTCTTGTATATCCCATGTATGATTCCTTTCCATAGCTCCCTTCTCATCTCTTACTGCATCTAACCATTCTTTCTTGCTCTCAGCTTCTTCATAAGTCCTTTGAATCTGACTTTGTTCAATCTTTCCAAGGAATGCTTGATGACTAGATGGCAAGAGGTCAAGGGAACAAACAGCTTGTATGGGATGAGCCACGGCCTGGTTGTTGTAGAATACCCTAGTGTTCCTAAGTCTAGTACTCCTCCTAAATGCTGAACAGGTGGTGCAGCCTCCTCTACAACCGTTTCCTCTTCCATTTGGTGAATAGGTTCCTCTATACCCACTTCCAAGTCGTCTTGTTCTTGATTTTGGGCCATAGCTTCTTCTTGGATTGGAGTTGGTTCTTGAGTTACCACCCCTTGTTCATTCTCTTGGGTATCTTGTGAACTACTTAAGGTTCTTGTTTCTTCGTGTCTTGAATCCTTTGGCAGATCATTTCCCAAATGATTCAAGAGAAACCTCAAACTCGTAGCCAAATCAGAAGGTGACCTTGAGAGATCCTTCAATCCTTCCCAATCTTTCTGATCATAATAGCTTTGTTCTTCTATGAACTTGACATCTCTAGACACATATGTCCTGTTGTTGCTCGGATCATAGCACTTATAACCCTTTTGTGTTGTCGAATATCCAAGGAACATACACTTGATGCTCTTTGCCTCCAACTTGTTTCTTAGATCACCTGGAACATACACAAAGCACACACACCCAAATACACGTAAATGATCAATGGAAGGTTTAGTTTTATTGAGTACCTCAAATGGGGATATATCTTGCAAGACTTTGGTTGGAATCCGATTGATGAGGTAGCAAGCAACCAAGACTGCATCTCCCCAAAAACTTTTAGGAACATTGGTATGAAACATCATGGATCTTGCTACTTCCATTAAGTGTCGGTTCTTCCTTTCAGCAACTCCATTTTGTTGTGGTGTGTGGACAGCTAGTTTGATGTAGTATTCCATGTTTGTTTAGATGAGCTTTGAATCTTTGACTTGTGTATTCCCCTCCATTATCTGATCTTAACACTTTGATCTTGGCATTGAATTGATTAGTAACATAATTATGAAAGTTTATAAATGCCTCATAAACCCTATCTTTAGATGGAAGTAATGTAACCCATGTATATTTCGATTTCTCATCTATAAAGGTCACAAAGTATTTATTCCTATCTCTAGACATGTAAGGTGAGGTCCAAACATCGAATGTACTAAATCAAAGCAATGCTCATAAATTGTAGACGATTTAGGGAAAACAACACGACAATGTTTGCCAAGGATACAAGCCTCACAAACTGAGTGATCATAAGCGACATTAGGAATTATTAAGCTTAAAGCACGAGCATGAGGATGTCCTAATCTAGCATGCCATAAGACATCTTTATTAGCAAAAACACAGGATTTGAAAGCTAAGGAATCCAAATTGCTTGGAGGGTTTTCAAGAACATAGAGCTCATCTTGAGTTACACCACCTCCAAGTATCTTACCACTCTTAATATCCTGAAAGTAAACATTGTTACGCCCAAATGTAACATTGCAATTGAGGTCTTTAGTAGCCTTTTTGACAGAAACTAGATTAGACTTAAATTTAGGTACAAAGAATGCATTAGTTTCTTTGTCAAATAGTCTTAATTTTCCGGTTCCTTCAATTGGAATACCCTTACCATCAGCTATAGTTACTTGTCCTAGACATGGTTCAATGTTCTTTAACAACCTAGCATTTCTAATCATATGGTGAGAAGCACCTGAATCCACTACCAACTTATGATCTGGTTTATCAAGCGATTTATGGGAGTAGAGTGTGATACCGGAGAGTTTTGAGGCATAGGCCTTGATGAGATCCTCCAAGTCACTCTTCTTAACATACTCCATGGATACATTCATAGCTAGCTCCCCTCCTTGGTTGGATGAACTTGCCGGTTCAGTCGCAACCATTTGAGAGATGTTAGCCTTTGAATCCTTGAACCGGTTTGGCTTGAGATGAGGATGAAGTATCCAGCACTTGTCCTTGATGTGGCCATTCCTCTTACAATGCTCACACATCACACTCTTCCTATCCTCTTGCTTAAACACGCTTTTGTTGGCCATGACTAGTTCTCCTTTACCACCAAACAAACCAATGTTGCCTTGCTCCTTTTGAATCCGTGAGCACACCTCTTCGAAATCAGGGAGTTTTGGCTCTCTCAGGATGGACTTAATCACATCCTTAAAGGCTGGATTTAGGTTGAGAAGGAGCCCAAATATCTTGTCTTGTTCCTTCCTTTCATTAAGCACCTTTGGATCCATAGAACTTGGTCTCAACATGTCAAGCTCGGACCATGTTGACTGGAACTTGCCCAGGAATTTTGTGAACTCCATATCCTCTTGGTGTAGATCATTGAGAGCCTTCTTAACCTCATACACACGGCTGAGGTTTGAAACATCCCCATTCACCCTCTTGAGAGTGTCCCAAAGAGACTTGGCAGTTTCACAATGTGAATAAGCTTCAAGAATGGATGGGTCCAATGAATTTTGGAGGAATCCAAGGACTGATTGATCTTCTTGGAACCACCTAGCTTCTTCTTTTCTTGTTGCCTCATCCTTCTTCTCCTTTGGATCATCTATAGATGGAGTATTATCCTCCAAGATGTGATTCCAAAGTCCTTTGCCACAAATGGCTGTCTTGATGGTTCTTGACCATAATGTGTAGTTCAAGCCTTTGAGAACTACTGCTATCACCGTAGGTTTCAGGCTGGAACTAATTTGAACTGTATCCTCCATTGTTAGGCTTTGAAGAGCTCAAAGGAAGCAGCTTTTATGGTTGAATGAAACCGTGAGTTTTTAGTCTAAAGACTGAGAGATTTTGACAGAATTTTAGATTAGAAACTGAGAGATTTGAGTAGAAAAGATAAGAGAATGATCTTATGCTCTGATACCATGTAAGAATATTGAGATTATAGAGGAGAAATGTGAAGAATTGAATCTGAAAACTCAAAGAGAAGGATGAGAAAATGAGAAATGACTTAGACTTATGGAGAAGAATCTCCTAAGAGTATATTATACATTGAGTCTTTACAGCCCTTTTATAGAGGATTTACAATGTGAATACAAAAGAAAACGAATTCAAACTTGTGGATGAGTTTGAATAGAGGAGGAGCCTGTCAACAACCAATGAGAAGAGAGGAGACAGCATGGGCATGACTGTTTGGTGTGGTTGCCAAGACTGTGTGCAGGGCCTGTTTGTGGTTGCCAAGACTGGCATGACTTTTCCACCTGATTCTTCTCCCAAGGTAGCTATTTAACCATTTCAACCATGTTAATAATAACCATCCTTTTCATTTCTTGTATTCAAACTGAATTTTCGTGCTCACTTGCCTTGTAGGTCAAGATAGGTCTTATTTGATTTTCCTATGTCAATGCGTAGTGCCCTTGCTTTGTCTTGAAAGCAGTCTTCCATTCATCACCTTCTTTCATCCTGACCTGGTGGTATCCACTCTTGAGGTCTATCTTAGAGAAGACCGTGGCTCCACTCAGCTCATCTAGCATGTCATCCAGCCGTGGTATTCGGTGCCGGTACTTGACTGTGATGTTGTTGATTGCTCGGCAATCCACGCACATGCGCCAAGTCCCATCCTTCTTGGGCACTAGTAGCACTGGTACGGCACATGGACTGAGGCTCTCTCAAACATATCCCTTCTCCAGGATCTCCTTGACTTGCTTCTCAAGCTCCTTGGACTCCTCTGGACTCATTCTGTAGGCTGGCCGGTTGGGCAGGGCTGCTCCAGGCACTAGATCAATCTGGTGTTCTATGCCACGTAAAGGACGCAAGCCTGCTCGTATCTCCTCTGGACATACATCCTGGAACTTGTTGAGGAGAGTTGCTACTTCAGGAGGTAGCTCTACCAGTTCTTTTTCTACATTCAACACTTCCTTGAAAACCATTAGTAACATTAAATCCTTCGAGGCTAAAGCTCTCCGGACATGGCTTGGTTGAATAAGAAAATTAGACTTGATAAGTTTCTTTTCCTTACTCATTTGGAGTTGTAGCTCATGTACCTGGGCAGGTGTAAGAGGAGCCAAGCTGACCTTTCTTTTGTCATGCACAAAGGTGTAGAGATTGGTTCGGCCATCATGTTTGGTCTCTTTGTCAAACTACCATGGTCTTCCTAGCAGAAGATGTCCAGCTTTCATGGGCACCACGTCGCATATGACTTGGTCTTGGTACTTGCCCACACTAAATGGCACAGTGACTTGCTCATGGATCTTGAGCTCCACTTTGTCATCCAACCATCTCAGTCTATATGGTCGAGGATGCCTTGTCTTCTCTAGACCTAGCTTATCAACCATATATGCACTAGCAACGTTTGTGCAAGAACCACCATCTATGATGAGGTTACATACCTTGCCCTTGATGGTGCAACGGCTGTGGAAGATGTTCTCCCTTTGGATGGTCTCTGAAGGATCCACCATTGCACTGAGGATGCGTCTAGTGACCAGCACTTCCCCCACATCAGGGTACTCAATGTCACCATACTCTCCTTCTGGCTCATAGTCCTCTTCATCTTGGGACTCAGCCCTCCGTAATCATGACCGTTGTTTGGGCACTCCCTTGAGATGTGTCCACGTACCCTGCATTTGAAACAAGTGATGTCACGTGTTCTTTTAGGGTTAGAAGACCTACCAGGCTCTCTCTGGTCACGGGTGGGTTCAGGAGGCTTGCTCTTGAACCTTGACTCGATCTCTATGCTCTTGCCTTTGTCTACGGGCTTGGGCATGTTGCTTGGTGCCCAAGGTGTCTTAGGCTTGCTGCGGATGTCTTGGTTCTTACGTTTGATGTGCTGCTCAGCCTGGACAGATAGGTGGAACAGGTCTTTGAAGTCATTGTAGATTTGCCTTTCCACCTTGCGGCTGATTCTTTCTTGGAGTCCATCCAAGAATTGTGCCATCAATGCTTCTTCATCATCATTGAGCCCCAATCTGTTCCTTAGCTTCTCGAACTCTTCATAGTACTCCTCTACTGATTTAGTACCCTGCTTAAGAGTACGAAAACGACGTTGCAAGTCTCTATGAAAGTAAGGTGGAACAAACCTTTGTCGCATGAGGTCTTTCATGTCGACCCATGAGTCTATGGGCCTCATTCTCTTCCTCCTTCTGTCTGATACCTCACGATCCCACCAGATGAGGGCATTATCCGTGAGTTGTGCTACTGCCATTGAGACTCTCCTAGGTCCTGGTTGGTTGTAATGGTCAAAGATATGATCCATTCTTCTCTCCCAATCTAGGTAAGCCTCGGGGTCTACTTTTTCTGCAAAACTTGGAGGAGTTAGCTTAACATCAGGATGAGTTACCCGGTTATAGGCGTGTTCATCTCCATCCTCATGATGTCTAGGAGGTATTCTTGGTCTCTGGTGAAGACCATATGGCTCAAAGCCATCATCTTCTGCCTCTGGTTGCCGTGGAGGTCCTCTCGGCCTATGGTGATAGTTATGAGGTTGTGTGTCCTCATCTCCATCTGGCTGGGGTTCCTCCTGTTCGTGCCGTGTCCTAAGGTGCTCAGGACCCTCAGGACGGTCTTGCTCAGCTCTCACGTGCCTTATGGCCTGGAATCTCACCGGTCTTTCCACGCGCTCCAACCTCTCGCCTATGGATGCGAGTTGTGTTTGGAGTGTGGTGAACATGGCCATCATGGTTTCGGTTGCTTCTCTATTTTCTTCTGCCATTGTGTGCTACAAAGAAAGAAGACAAGTTAGGATGCTCCTAAATTATTAGGAGGGTTTTCTTTTTATAAGGATTCAAAAATTTTGCAAAAAGGAAAAAAATCTGAGAATTAGAAATTCAAAGATATGAAGATTTGAGAAAAAGGAAACTTTCTTGACAACTTGTGCTAGCTGTCCAATTCGAATTCTTCTAGTATTCTTTCTATTTTCTTTTTCTTTTCTTTTTAATTTAACTTAAAATAAAGGAAATATGATTTAAACAAAAAGGAAAACGTGAATGGCAATGCAAAAGTGAATCTAAACCCTAGTGATACACGTAGAAGGCTAGATGCACTCGGTTTGGAGTTTGATGTTATTTTTTTATTTTTCTTGAATGCGACTTAAACTAATGCAAGAACACAAAACAAAACAAGCAAAGGATAGAAACAACCTGGTTTAGGAGCTTTAAGCTCTGATACCAAAATGATACAAGCCTTGATTCAAGGATGTATGCGCGTGGGCTGTTTGTAGAAGATTAGGTGAGAAACTCAACCTTAGGCTTCTGGATGGGGGTTTTCTGGTTGGTAAAAGATGGAAGGTGAAGTGAACCACACGAGGGGTGATGAACCTCGTGATAAATCACAAACTTAGAGCTAGGAGGGCTGGTCTCAACTAGATTCTAAGCGCACAAGATTCTTGAGAGAAAACTTGTTGGGGAAAAAGTTCTATCTTTATTAATACAAAAAGGTTGTCGAACTACAATGCTGGAAGGAGCCTTATTAATATGCTCGACAGCTTGACCTTCTAGGGTCGACCCAAATAAGAAAAGGAAAACTTACAAAAGTGCACAAAGGAAAAGATACAAAAGTGTATAATCGAAAAAGGACCTATTCCTAAAATGTTTTTTGACTCAATAAAAGTAAATATTCTAGATCCTACCCTGCAAAACAGAAAGAGGCAAATATTCTTATTGAAAACTTACCTTAACTTACCTCACGGCCAAGAAATGGAAGGTGGCCGTCCTTGTGGCATGCACGCGCCTTGCTCCTAGTCTTCGACTTGGAGTAGGGTTTAAAATCTTTGGGCCCTTACCTCTCTTGCCACTAAAGCCCAAGTCTCTGATGTCCCTTGTGTTGTTGAGAAGCCTTTGGACTCTACTTTGCTCTTCTGGCCCATTGTCCTTAGCTGATCTTCCTCTAGGAGCTTGTCCACCCATAAGCTGAATTTGTGGAAGAGTGCCCTTGATCTGCTTCTTGTCATTGCTCCTGGTGGCACTACTGGTGTGGATACTTCCTCTAGATGCATGTCCTGAAGCTGGTAGCTTATCTGGTCCGAGTTTCCTTGTGTGGAAGTTGAATTGCTCGTGCACTCGGCTGGATCGGCTGTACCGGCTGGACTGTGCGAGGTACTGGCCGGAATGCCTTCAGGTCCGGCCAAGTTGATCCCGGAGTTGGTGGCATCACCAAGTGGACCGGCGGTGTCATCCACGTCCCCACCAAGTGTGCCTGAAGCTTGGGCCTCTCCGCCGGCAATGCTGGTTGCTCTGGTCTTATTGGTCGAGGGTCCGGCGGTACTGCTTGGACCGGCAGGCGTGCCAGATGGCCCGGCTGTCTCGGGAAAGCTTCCTGGTCGGCCAGTCTGGTCTCCTGGCTGGATGTACGACCTGATGTCCTCATCATGAGTGGAGCTGCTATAGTGCTAATGAGTCGTTTGGCTCATGGAAGCTCCTTACTTCCCCAACATTCTTTGGGCTCGGCCACTGCTTAATCGCTTTTATCGTTTCCTCATCAACCTTAATACCATCTGTACTCACAACAAAACCTATGAAGACAAGGTTATCTGTTCAAAAAGTATATTTCTTAAGATTGGCATACAAGGTTTCCTTTCTAAGCACTTCAAAAACCTTTATGAGGTGTTCTACATAATCATCTAACGTTTCGCTAAAAACTAGAATGTCATCAAAGTATACTACCATAAAATGACCTATGAATTCCCTAAGGACATGGTTCATCAATCTCATGAAGGTACTAGTTGTATTTGTCAAGCCAAAAGGCATTACTAACGTGATGGGGACATCAGATCGTATGGCCGGCCAGGAGACCAGACTGGCCAACCAGGGAGCTTGCCTGAGACAGTCGGGCCATTTGGCGCGTCTGCCGGCCCAAGCGGTACCGCCGGGCCTTCGACCAGCCGGCCGGACCGACCAACATTTCCGGCGGAGAGACCCAAACCTCCGGCTCAACTGGCGGTGACGTGGATGACACGACCAGCGCAATTGGTGACGCTGCCGGCTCCGGGATCAACTTGGCTGGCTCTGAAGACAATACGGCCAGCACCTCGCACAGTTCAGCCGGTACGGTCGATCCAGCCGATTGCACCACCATTTCCTCATCTACACAAAGAGACTCGGACCAGATAACCTACCAGCTTCAAGAAATGCATCTAGATGAAGTTTCTACACCAGTGGTGCCACCAGGAGCAATGAAAAGGAGCAGATCAAGGGCGCTCTTCCACAAGTTCAGCCTGTGGGTCGACAAGCTCCTAGAGGATGATCGACAAAGAACATTGGGCCAAGAGTGCAAAGAAGAGTCCAAAGGCTTCTCAACAATGCAAGGGACTTCAGCGACTTGGGCATTAGTAGAAAGAGAGGTCAGGGCCCAACAATTCCTAACCCTACTCAAAGTCGAAGACTAGGAGCAAGGCGCGTGCATGCCACAAGGTTGGCCACCTTCCATTTCTTGGCCGATAGGAAAGAATGGTAAGTTTTCAATTTATATACTTGCCTTTTTCTGTTTTGTATGGTAGGATTTAGAATGTTTACATTTTGAGTCAAAGACAATTTAGGTAGAAGTCCTTTTTTGGTTATTCACTTTTGTAATTTGTCCATTTGTGCACTTTTGTAAGTTTTCCATTTTTCTTTGAGTCAACCCTAGAATGTCAAGCTGTCGAGCATATTAATAAAGCTCCTTCCAGCATTGTAGTTCGACAACCTTTTTTTGTTATTAATAAAGATCTAATTTTCTTTCTACAAGTTTTTCTCTCAAGAGACTTGTGCGATTAGAACCTAGTCGAGACCAGCCCTCCTAGCTCTAAGTTTGTGATTTATCACGAGGTTCATCACCCTTCGTGTGGTTCAACTCACCCCTCCATCCGTTACCAGACAGAAAACCCCTATCCAGAAGCTTGAGGTTCAGTTTCTCAGCTAATCTTCTCCACACAGCCCACGCGCGTACAGCCTTGAATCGAGGCTTGTTTCATTTTGGTATCAGAGGTTAAAGCTCCTAAAACAAGGTTGTTTCGATCCTTTATTTAGTCTTGTTTCCAGTTATTGCATTAGCTTAAGTCTCATTAAAAAAATCAAAAAAATAACATCAAAACTCAAACCGAGTGCATCTAGCTTCTACGTGCATCACTAGGGTTTAGATTCATTCTTGCATTGCAATTTTTGTCTTTCCTTTTTAATAAAAGCATATTTCCATTAAGTTAAATCAAAAAGACAAAAAAAAATATAGAAAACTACAAAGAAAAATCGACCAAAAAGCATATAGGATCTTTAGTATTAAAAAAAGAAGTTTCCATTTTTCTGTTTTTCCTTTTCCCAGAATTTTCCTTTTCAATTTTTCATTTTTGCAACTTCTACTTCAACTATAAAAGACAACCCTCCTAATCGAATTTTAGGAGCAGAATAACTTGTTTCTTTCTTTTGTAGCACACAATGGCAGAAGGAAATCAGGATGCAACCGAAGCCATGATGGCCATTTTCACCACACTTCAAACACAACTCACATCAATCGGCGAGAGGTTGGAGCGCGTGGAGAGGCCGTGAGATTCCAGGCCATAAGACACGGGAGGGCTAAGCAAGACCATGCTGAGGGTCCTGAGCACTCTAGGACATGGAACGAACAGGAGGAGCCCCAGCCAGTTGGAGATGAAGACACGCAGCCCCACGGCTATCACCCTAGGCCGAGAGTACCTCCACGGCAACCAGAAGCAGAAGGCGATGGCTTTGAGCCCTATGGTCATCACCAGAGACCAAGAATACCTCCTAGACATCTTGAGGATGGAGATGAATACACCTACAACAGGGTAACTCATCCTGATGTTAAATTAACACCTCCTAGTTTTGCAGGAAAAGTAGATCCCGAAGCCTATCTAGATTGGGAGAGGAGGATGGATCACATCTTCGATCACTACAACCAACCTGGCCCTAGGAGAGTCTCCATGGCAGTAGCACAACTCATGGAAAATGCCCTGATCTGGTGGGATCGTGAGGTTTCTGACCGAAAGGAGGAGAAGATTGAGGCCCGTAGACTCATGGGTCGACATGAAAGATCTCATGAGACAAAGGTTTGTTCCACCCTATTTCCATAGAGATTTGCAACAACGTTTTCGTACTCTTAAGCAGGGCACCAGATCAGTAGAGGAGTACTACGAAGAGTTTGAAAGGCTAAGGAACAGGCTGGAGCTCAATGACGATGAAGAGGCATTGATGGCACAATTGTTGGATGGGTTGCAAGAGAGAATCAGCTGTAAGGTGGAGAGACAAATCTACAACGACTTCAAGGACTTGTTCCACCTGTCTGTCCAGGCTGAGCAGCACATCAGGCATAAGAGCCAAGACATCCGCAGCAAGCCTAAGACGCCTTGGGCACCAAGCAATAGCCCCAAGCCTGTAGACAAAGGCAAGAGCATAGAGATCGAATCACGGTTCAAGAGCAAGCCTCCTGAATAAACCCGTGACCAGAGAGAGTCTAGTAAGTCTTCTAACCCTCAGTGATCACGTGACATCACTTGTTTTAAGTGTAGGGGTCACGGTCACATCTCAAGGGAGTGCCCAAACAACCGTGTCATGCTGATCACGGAAGCTGGAGAGTATGAGTCTCAAGACGAAGAAGACTATGAGCCAGAAGGGGAATACGGTGACATTGAGTACCCTGATGTGGGGGAAGTGCTAGTCACTAGGCGCATTCTCAGCGTAATGGTAGACCCCTCAGACACCATCCAAAGGGAGAACATCTTCCACAGCCGTTGCACCATCAAGGGCAAGGTATGTAACCTCATCATAGATGGTGGTTCTTGCACTAACGTTGATAAGCTAGGTCTAGAGACGACAAGGCACCCTCGACCGTATAGACAGAGATGGCTTGATGACAAAGTGGAGCTCAAGATCCATGACCAAGTAACTGTGCCATTCAGTGTGGGCAGATACCAAGACCAGGTAGTGTGCGACGTGGTACCAATGCAAGCTGGCCACCTTCTGCTAGGAAGGCCATGGCAGTTTGACAAGGAGACCAGGCATGATGGCCGAACCAATCTCTACACTTTTGTGCACGACAAGAGAAAGGTCAGCCTAGCTCCTCTCACACCTGCCCAGGTACATGAGCTACAACTACAAATGAGTAAGGAAAAGAAACTTATTAAGTCTAATTTTCTTATTCAACAAAGCCATGTCCGGAGAGCTTTAGCCTCAAAGGATTTAATGTTACTAATGGTCTTCAAAGAAATTTTAAGTGTAGAAAAGGAACAGGTAGAGCTACCTCCTGAAGTAGCAGCTCCCTCAACAAGTTCCAGGATGTGTTCCCGGAGGAGATACCAGCAGGCTTGCCTCCCCTACGCGGCATAGAGCACAAGATTGACCTCGTGCCCGGAGCAGACCTTCCTAACCGGCCAGCCTACCGGATGAGCCCCGAGGAGTCTAAGGAGCTTGAGAAGCAAGTCAAGGAGCTCCTGGAGAAAGGTTATATTCGAGAGACCCTCAGTCCATGTGCCGTACCAGTACTGCTAGTACCCAAGAAGGATGGGACTTTGCGAATGTGCGTGGACTGCCGAGTAATCAACAACATAACAGTCAAGTACCGGCCGATACCACGGCTGGATGACATGCTAGTTGAGCTGAGTGGAGCCACAGTCTTCTCCAAGATAGACCTCAAAAGTGGATACCACCAGGTCAGAATGAAGGAAGGTGATGAGTGGAAGACCGCATTCAAGAAAAAGCAAGGGCTCTACGAGTGGACAGTCATGCCATTCGGCTTGACTAATGCCCCAAGCACCTTCATGCGCCTTATGAACCAAGTTCTTAGGGCGTACATCAGTAAGTTTGTTGTGGTTTACTTTGTTGACATTTTAGTTTACAGTAAGTGCCTAAGGGATCACCTCACACATCTTGAGTTGGTACTTAAAACCCTTCGACAAGAAGAGCTTTATGCCAATCTCAAGAAGTGCATCTTTTGTACTGATAAACTTTTCTGCTTAGGTTTTGTTGTAAGTTCACAGGACTTACAGGTTGATGAAGAGAAGATTCGAGCCATACAAGAATGGCCAACACCGAGCAACATCAGCCAAGTGAGGAGTTTCCACGGTCTGGCCAGCTTCTACAAAAGATTCGTGCCCAACTTCAGCAGTATTGCCTCACCATTGATGGCAGTAGTGAAGAAGAACGTGGGATTCAGCTGGGGAGAATGATACAAGCCTTGATTCAAGGATGTATGCGTGTGGGCTGTTTGTAGAAGATTAGGTGAGAAACTCAACCTTAGGCTTCTGGATAGGGGTTTTCTGGTTGGTAAACGATGGAAGGGTGAAGTGAACCACACGAGGGGTGATGAACCTCGTGATAAATCACAAACTTAGAGCTAGGAGGGCTGGTCTCAACTAGGTTCTAAGCGCACAAGATTCTTAGAGAGAAAACTTGTAGGGAATAAGTTCTACTTTATTAATAATCAAAAAGGTTGTCGAACTACAATGCTGGAAGGAGCCTTATTAATATGCTCGACAGCTTGACCTACTAGGGTCGACTCAAATAAGAAAAATGGAAAGTTTTACAAAAGTGCACAAAAGGAAAAGATACAAAAGTGCATAATCAAAAAAAGGACCTATTCCTAAAATGTTTTTGACTCAAAATGTAAAGCAACTAGATCCTACCCTGCAAAACAGAAAGAGGCAAATATATTCGAATGTAAACTTACCTTAACTCACCTCATGGCCAAGAAATGGAAAGTGGCCGTCCTTGGGGCATGCACGCGCCTTGCTCCTAGTCTTCGACTTGGAGTAGGATTAAGAATCTTTGTGCCCTGACCTCTCTTGCCACTAAAGCCCAAGTCTCTGATGTCCCTTGTGTTGTTGAGAAGCCTTTGGACTCTACTTTGTACTTCTGGCCCATTGTCCTTAGTCGATCTTCTTCTAGGAGCTTGTCGACCAATAAGCTGAATTTGTGGAAGAGTGCCCTTGATCTGCTTCTTGTCATTGCTCCTTGAGGTACCACTGGTGTAGAGACTTCCTCTAGGTGCATGTCCTGGAGCTGGTAGCTCATCTGGTCCGAGTCTTCTTGTGTGGAAGTGAAAATGCGCGTTTACTCGGCTAGATCGGCTGTACCGGCTGGATTGTGCGAGGTACTGGCCGGAATGCCTTCAGGACCGCCAAGTTGATCCCGGAGTCGGTGGCATCACCAAGGGGACCGGTGTCATTCACGCCCCAAGTGTGCCGAAGCTTGGGCCTCCGGCGTTGACCGGTCTGGTCCTATAGGTCGAAGGCCCGGCGGTACTGTCTGGTCCGGCAGGCGCGCCAGATGGTCCTGCTGTCTCGGACAAGCTTCCTGGTCGGCCAGTCTGGTCTCCTGGCTGGATGTACGACCTGATGTCCTCATCATTCCCTCCTCTTCAGTAGGTTTTGTCCTCAAAACTGGTTCATCTGCATGGAAAGGGGCCAAGTCAGTAACATTAAACGTATTGGACACATTAAACTCACCTGGAAGCTCGATCCGGTAGGCGTCGTTGTTGATCCTCTCGAGCACTCTGAATGGTCCATCTCCTCTTGGTGCTAGCTTGGAACTCCTTAGGTTTGGGAACCTCTCCTGCCGTAGGTGTAGCCACACCCAATCGCCTGGTTTAAAGATCACCTCCTTTCTTCCCTTGTTGGCATGAGTCACGTACTGTCCGTCCTCTTCTCCAAGTTTTCTGCTACCTTCTGGTGTAACCTCCTTATGAACTCTGCCTTGGATGCTCCATTGAGGTTGGTCATCTCAGCTGGTGGTAGTGGTGTTTGCTCCAATGGGGTGAGAGGGTTGAAGCTGTATACCACTTCAAATGGTGTCTTCTTGGTTGCTGAGTGCACGGCTCGGTTGTAAGCGAACTCTATGAATGGCAGGCACTCCACCCAAGTCTTTAGGTTCTTCCCTAGTATAGTTCTGAGAAGAGTTGATAGTGTCCTGTTGACAACTTCAGTTTGGCCATCGGTTTGAGGATGGCAAGTGGTTGAGAAGAGTAGCGTGCCTAGCTTTCTCAAAGGGTCCTCCAGAAATGGCTGAGGAACTTGGTGTCCCTATCTGATACGATGGTCCTTGGCACTCCATGAAGCCGTACTATCTCCCTGAAGAACAGCTCAGCTGTTTGTGGGGCATCATTGACATTGGCACATGGGATGAAATGTGCCATCTTGGAGAATCTGTCGACCACTACAAAGATTGCATCTTTGTGGTTGATCTTGGGCAGACCTAGAACAAAATCCATCGAGATGTCCACCCATGGATGTGTTGGTATGGGCAGTGGAGATACAACCCGTGAGGTTGCACTCGGGACTTTGCCTTCTTGCAAGTGATGCATCTTGCACAATGTGCTTCTACTGTCCTCTTGATGTGTGGCCAGTAGAAGTGCTCCTTGACCACTGCTAGAGTCTTGTCGACACCAAAGTGGCCCATGAGTCCTCCTCCATGAGCTTCTCGGATGATAAGCTCCTTAGTGATCCTTGTGGTATGCACAGCCTTCTTTCTCGAACAAGAATCCTCATGGATGTAGAATTTGCCATGACTCCCTGTACACTCCGTAGCTCTCAGCAAGGTCAGGATCATCCTTGTATAGATCCTTGATGTGCTCGAATCCTAGGACCTTTGCCTCCATGGTTGATATCAAGGCAAACCTCCTTGATAGTGCATCGGCTACCACATTGTCTTTGCCCTTCTTGTACTTGATGATGTACGGAAGGTCTCTATGAACTCCATCCACCTGGCATGTCTCCTCTTGAGATTGGTTTGCCCTCTGAGGTGTTTGAGAGTCTCGTGATCAGTGTGGACAGCAAGTAATGCTGCCAAGTCTCCAATGCTCGGACAAGGGCATAGAGCTCCTTGTCATAAGTGGGGTAGTTCAGTGAGGCACCACCTAGCTTCTCACTGAAGTATGCCACTGGTCTCCCTCCTTGGGTTAGCACTGCTCCTATGCCTATTCCAGAGGCATCACACTCCACTTCAAACGTCTTGTTGAAGTCGGGAAGGACTAGCACTGGTGCATGTGTAAGGCTGTCCTTCAAGGCCTTGAATGCCTTCTCCTGAGCTTCTCCCCAGCTGAATCCCACGTTCTTCTTCACTACTGCCGTCAGTGGTGAGGCAATACTGCTGAAGTTGGGCACGAATCTCCTATAGAAGCTGGCCAGTCCGTGGAAGCTCCTTACTTGGCTGATGTTTCCTGGTGTTGGCCATTCTTGTATGGCTCGAATCTTCTCCTCATCAACCTGTAGGCCCTGTGAACTCACAACAAAACCTAAAAAGACAAGCTTATCAGTACAAAAGGTGCACTTCTTGAGATTGGCATAAAGCTCTTCTTGTCGAAGGGTTTTAAGGACCATCTCAAGATGTGTGAGGTGTTCCGTAGGCACTTACTATAAACAAGTATGTCATCAAAATAAACTACTACAAACTTACTGATGTACGCCCTAAGAACTTGGTTCATAAGGCATGAAGGTGCTTGGGGCATTAGTCAAGCCGAATGGCATGACTGTCCACTCGTAGAGCCCTTGCTTTGTCTTGAAAGCAGTCTTCCACTCATCACCTTCCTTCATTCTTACCTGGTGGTATCCACTTTTGAGGTCTATCTTGGAGAAGACCATGGCTCCACTCAGCTCATCTAGCATGTCATCCAGTCGTAGTATTGGATGCCTATACTTGACTGTGATGTTGTTGATTGCTCGGCAGTCCACGCACATGCGCCAAGTTCCATCCTTCTTGGGCACTAGTAGCACTGGTACAGCACATGGACTGAGGCTCTCTCGAACATATCCTTTCTCCAGGAGCTCCTTGACTTGCTTCTCAAGCTCTTTGGACTCCTCTGGACTCATCCGGTAGGCTGGCCGGTTGGGCAGGGCTGCTCCGGGCACTAGATCAATCTGATGTTCTATGCCGCGTAAAGGAGGCAAGCCTGCTGGTATCTCCTCTGGAAATACATCCTGGAATTTGTTGAGGAGTGTTGCTACTTCATGAGGTAGCTCTACCTGTCCCTGTTCTATACTCAACACTTCCTTGAAAACCATTAGTAACATTAAGTCCTTCGAGGCTAAAGCTCTCCGGACATGACTAGGTTGAATAAGAAAGTTAGACTTGACAAGTTTCTTTTCCTTACTCATTTGGAGTTGTAGCTCATGTACTTGGGCAGGTGTAAGAGGAGCTAGGCTGACCTTTCTCTTGTCATGCACGAAGGTGTAGAGATTGGTTCTGCCATCATGCCTGGTCTCTTTGTCAAACTGCCATGGTCTTCCTAGCAGAAGATGGCCAGCTTGCATGGGCACCACGTCGCACACGACCTGGTCTTGGTACTTGCCCACACTGAATGGCACAGTGACTTGCTCATGAATCTTGAGCTCCACTTTGTCATCAAGCCATCTCAGTCTATATGGTCGAGGATGCCGTGTCCTCTCTAGACCTAGCTTATCAACCATATACGCACTAGCAACGTTAGTGCAAGAACCACCATCTATGATGAGGTTACATACCTTTCCCTTGATGGTGCAACGGCTGTGGAAGATGTTCTCCCTTTGGATGGTCTCTCAAGGATCCACCATTGCACTGAGGATACGTCTAGTGACCAGCACTTCCCCCACATCAGGGTACTCAATGTCACCATATTCTCCTTCTGGTTCATAGTCCTCTTCATCTTGGGACTCATATTCTCCTGCCTCCGTAATCAGCATGACTCCGTTGTTTGGGCACTCCCTTGAGATGTGTCCACGTCCCCTACACTTGAAACAAGTTATGTCACGTGATCTTTGAGGGTTAGAAGACTTACCAGGCTCTCTCTGGTCACGGGTGGGTTCAGGAGGCTTGCTCTTGAACCTTGACTCGATCTCTACGCTTTTGCCTTTGTCCA
>JAENJI010000013.1:0-52838 GCA_018901935.1 Pugionium cornutum | reverse complement strand
TTTTATCCATTCATTCACATTCATTTGCATTTGACATTGCATTATATAGGTTAGACCGTACATTTTGCATCTTGTATAACTTTTCGATGTTTTCAGGTACAACGAGAAGTTAGATGAAATCAAGAGATAAAGAAATGGCCAAGGAGTCTCTTGGAAGTCACAAGATCTACCATTAGACTGATCTTAGTTGGCCAATCTCAAGTCACCTCTCTGCCCATCACGATATCTGCCATCAGACCGATCTCAGTTGGCCGATCTCAGGCCAACTCTCTGCCCCTCAAGAGATATGCCACCAGACCAATCTCAGCTGGCCAATCTGAAGCCATCTCTCTTCCCATCACGAGATCTGCCATTAGGCCCTCAGGCCCACTCTCTACCCATCACGAGATATGCCACCAGGCCGATCTCAACTGGCCGATCTCAGGCCTACTTTATGCTCATCACATGATCTACTATCAGGCTGATCTCGGGCCAACTCGAACTCAAACTCTTCCAAACTTATTTTTAATTAACCGGTTTATCACGGGATTCAACCTATTTGTTAGAGATACTATATAAACCCTTCTAAAACACATTTAACCTAAGTTTTATTCTAGTTTCTTGCTATGGCCGTTTTTAGAGAGAGGAGATTTTGTTTCCAACTTTTGTTCTTGCACTCTTGGTTTCTAGTGAAGAATTTCTTTATCCTACCTCTTCTCTTATGTTTCATTGCTTCTATTTCATTATGCTTACTGTTTATTTGAATATATTTAAGTAGTTCTCTATATGGATCATGAGTAAAGTAGATTAATAGAATCTTATATTGACTTAGAGTTGTTTAGGTAGATTAGGCGACAAATCCATGATGTTTAGGATGTGCTTAATGTTAGGGATTAAAGTAACTAATCAATATTTAGACCGATGATGTTTTGCTCCTGATAACTGTAGACAGAACGTGTATGTAGGCCTGAACATACTTATCGCATCTTAGCCAAAAATAATTGATGTCTAAGGCGATAGGTAGACTAGGTAAGACTCAAACTCAATGATTTCTAGTCGATGTATTGTTGTGAAAAGACTTGTAATCTATACACTAGTGAATGGGCTAATACCACGAGAATGGATCAGTCTACTGGATAGTGATGTAAGTCTTAGGGATTTATCTAATCGAACATGTAGAATTATTAGTCAATAGAAAGTTTCCCCAATCGAATGCTTTGCCTACTGTCCATATATCTTATTTATTAATTTTAACTCGTCTGTATTTTATCTGCAATTAGATTATTAGAAAACCAATTGAAAACCTTATTAGTATCTACCTAAATTTAAATGTTTCATGCATTCCTAGTGTGTTAATCTAGGCTTTATTTTTGTTTTTAGTTTTCTGATCTTAACTGTTATCTCTTTGTTTTGCAGGTGTATGAACACGACGAGTAGAGGGCAACTAGATCGGCAACCAAGTGAAGTCGACGTACAATAGTTGGAAAGAGACGCAACACGATCCAAGAGAGAATTTTTGAACCACCAAATGAGACTTAGAGATATGGAACACCATGACCAGAACCTACCACAGAATGCTAATAATGCAGCTTAAGGAGCTGGAGGTAAGATCAAGGCAAGCTTGATTAACATGGTGCATGGAAGCAAGTTCCATGGATTACCAATGGAGGACCCGTTGGATCACTTGGACCAATTCGACAGGTTTTGTAGAACCGTGAAAATAAATGGTATCTCAAAGGATGCTTTTAAGCTAAGGTTGTTTACTTTCTCTTTGCGAGATTAAGGCGCACAAGTGGGAAAAGAGGCTGCCACACGATGCCATCATCTCATGGAGTCTCTAGCTTTGTGCAGCAAGGTAATGAGAGCTTTCCGAAGCATGGGAGCGTTTCAAAGTCTACAAAGCACAATGCTCCATCATGGATTCTCAAACGAGTCACTCCTCAGTACCCTATACAGAGGAGTTCTCCTTAAAATCTGTATGCTCCTAGACACGGCGAGTAATAAGAACTTTCTTTGTCAGGAAGCTGAAAGTGAAATGATCTTGGTGGAGAATCTTGCTCAAAGTGATGGGAACTATAGGGAAGACTATGACAGAGCCTCACATGGGAGCAGAGACTATGAGGATGAGCGTAGAAAAGAGATTGAAGCCTTGAATGAGAAGCTGGACAGGATGCTACAAGTGTCTCAACGGATAGTGAACTTTGTAAGAGAGTTTGATGGGTAACGAGGGGTATCAAGAAGAAGAGAATGAAGTCCATGAAGGTCATGAGGAGATGAACCACATTGGAAGGCCCTCAAGGTATCAAAGGGGTTTCAATCAGAACTACCGAAACCACTCCAACTTCTCCTACATGAGCACCAACATGGAGAACCCTTAGTACTTAACGTTTCCTCCCTACAAGCCGCAAGACCAAAGCTACCGGCCCTATATCCCTCCATCTCAAGGCTTCCAGCAAGGCTATATGGCAAGATCTAAGTATCAGACTTTTGGATTTCAACCAAAGATGGGGTACAATCAGCAGCAACCCCTTTCACTCAATGCCCCTAAGCCTGCCCAAGAAGATGACACAAAGGCACTATTGCAGAAAATCTTGGGAGGTCAAGGAAACGAAGCAATGGAGATGAAGAAGACGATGGCTGAAATCAATAGCAAGGTAACAATGCTTTTGGGGAGTTCAGCGCCAAGTATGAGCACCTCTCGTCTCATCTTAAGGCATTGGACAACCAAGTAGCTTACATGGCTTCATCCTCTTCTGCACCAAAAGGTATACTCCATGGAAAACCTGAAACAAATCCATGAGAGTACTATCAAGCCATCATGATAAGTAGTGAAGAGGAACCCATATCTAGAGAGAAGTAGAGGAAATGGATCCAAAAGAAGAAGACGGCGGCGATGAGATTTTGAATGAAGCAAATGGCAAGACGGTTGACTCTACCTTAGCATAAGCTGAAAATGTCCCTCCACGGGATCAGGAAGCAAATGAGGAGAAGAGGGAGCCCTATGATCTGGAAGCACTTAAGAAATTTTATTTCCCGGGAGGTTTAAGGAGCAAATCCTCGAACAGCACCACAAGAAGCTGATGAGACTACTAACCTCAATCACAGGGCCACTTCCAGAAAAGCTAAATGATCGTCCAATGATGAAAATGCTCAAGCAATATGAGATGGAGAAGAAAAAGGTTGTTGAGGAAAGACCGACAATGAACAATCATGAGTGTGGTGCAATACTCCATGGGTCTACACATGAGAAGTTTCAACATCCAGGTAGTTTCAGTATTCCTTACACCTTAGGACCTTTGTCCTTTGGTAAATGCCTGGTGAATCTTGGAGTTAGTGTGAGCCTCATGCCTCTGAAGCTTTCTCAAATATTAGGTTCAACAGACTTCAAGAAGGCTCACATCTCGTTGGTTTGGTAGACAGGTCTAAGGGATCTTCTACTGGGGTCTTGGAAAACTTACCGGTGAAGGTTGGCCACTCAATAATCCTCACAGATTTTATTGTGCCAAAGATGGATGAGAAGCCAGCCAACCCAATAATATTGGGAGACCATTATAGCCACCGCAAAAACTATAATCGACGTGCAAAAAGGTATAATAGACTTCAACTTAAAAACCTCTACTCTTAGGTTCAGCATCATAGGGTCAAGCAAGAAACCCACCATAAAAGGCAAGGTCTTCTCCATAGAAACCTTTGGGGGTTTGGAGGATATGAATGGAAAGGCATTAAAATTGACAAAAGATGAAAGTATCTTATGGAAGAAAGACACTAGCAATGGTAAGTCTAGTGAGAATAACAAGTTTGGTGAGCATAAGGCATAAAAAGCAGATCCAAGATCGAGACCAAGTGATTTATACTTCCAACCCAAGATGTCAAGGTACAAAAAATAAGGAGAAAAAAGAGCTAAGGCAAGTCGCATGTCACTGTCCGACCCACGATCGGCTATTTGGCCGATCTCGGAGAGACCAATTGCGGATGGAGTCTGAGAGACCAACCACTTGGCTGATCACAGAAAGACTGATCGTGGAGGCCAGAACTCCTTGGAGTTTTCCATACCGGCCACTTGGCCGATCGCGCCACAAGTACAAGAGACCGGCCACTCGGCCGATCTCGGACAGGCATATCACACATGGATCGCGGGATAGCACATGCGATCGATCATACGGTCAATGAAAATGACCGATCTCCCATAGGGCCGCCAGACTGATCGAAATGGCCGATCGCACATGAAGGTGACACGGGTCAACGTTCTGGATGTTTTGCGATCATCCACTTGGCCGATCTCCATGGTCGAACAACCTGGCCACTCAACCTACATGACCGCACACCCAAGAACGAGCACAACACCTCCTTCAATCTTTTCTTTCCAATAAAGAGGTACCAATCATTCAAACTTGCCTCTGTTTTCATCATTTTTGTTTTTTTTTCCAGTTTTTTTTTCTCACCGAGCGGTTAGAGATAAATCCGGGAGAGAGTATACTAACAGTCAAATTTACATTTGCATTGCACATATATTTATGCATTACAAAAACAAAAAAAATCAAAAATTCAAAAAAATAAAAAAACTATTGTCATTTACATTCCATGTGTTGAGTTTAGAAGCATATAGAATTTCACTTACATTTGCATATGGACCACGGTAAGAATGTCCTGACTAAGTTGCACTTAGCACTAAGATTGGAATCTTTGCCAAGAGTACTATGATGCTTGCACCATTTCAAAATTTAGGAATATTGTATTGTCCCACAGCCTATTAGGTAGGTCATTTTCTAGAATTGAAATGTGTCGAATTTGATCCTAACTCCATGAATTACAACTTGAACTAGTTTTGAAATTATCTTACGTGCATCTTTCCTAATACTTGTTCACGGATACTGATATACACATTCGGGTTTTTTCACCTTTATATCATACTCTGCTAATCCGAATGGCCGAATCCCCATCTTTAGGATGGTTACGCTACTCCCCAACCCAAACCTTTTCTTGAAGCCAACACTACTCTTGTGTGTAAATTTTGTGTAAGACCTTTTACTAAAATGCTTACTTTACAAAATATGTTGAGTTTTGATAATGACAAGGCTAGGATTTTCATGTAGATGCTAGCTTCACACTATAAGCTCATCATAAGTTAGGATTTGGGTGGGCTTGTTCGGGTATTTGATTATCAGATAAAAAGAAAAAGAAAGAGAGAAAAAATGAGAGAAATCCAAAAAGAGAAAGTGTGAGATTGTGCATAAGAAAAGGCGTGAGAGTCGGTCAATAATTATAAAAGATAGCTCTAAATTTCAAAGTGAAAAATTTCTCTGAGAAAGTAAAGAAGGCAAAATCCTAGATCGATTATCAAGAGTAGAGGAGAAAAATAAGAAAAAGAGATAGAAAAAAAGTAATTCCAATAAATAGGATTAATCACTATCCTTAAGTGCCAAAAAGAGAAGTTCAAAGTGAGAGAAAAAAGAGATATGCAAAGAAAGCATCAAAAGGGTAGATCACTAAAGATGAGATTGACTTGAGTTAGAGATAGTGAATTATATGGTAGAACATGGATAGATGGAAGTATTTGCTTGTATGCATCATTGTTTTTGACTTTAAATGTTTTACGAAAGTTCTATTTTTTCGAGAGAACCCTTGTGATTACTTGAACCACCTTTCTCAATTTAGAAATCATTCCTCCCTACCCAAATGAATTTTTCTTGATTGATGCATTAAAAGATTTACTTTTTCTTTTAATTGAATGCTAAGGAGTTAGAGGATTTGGTTGTGCATAGCATGAATTGAGATTTATATTGTGGCATATGCAAAAATTACTAGGAACTAGGCTCAATGCAAGCATTATAATACTCTGGAATAAGGATTTTGGGATAAGATTTTTCTGCATGCTTTCACTTAGGGGGACCAGCCTTTAATCATCTTCTTCGGTTTGTTTTTGCTTGTTTTCTTCGAGGACGAGTAAAATGCAAGTATGGGAGAGTTGATAACCATGGTTTTTGCATTGTTTCACCATGCATTTCACCATTTTTTTTCTTGTCTTCATTAGCATTGTAGACATTTTATCCATCCATTCACATTCATTTGCATTTGATATTTATTCTATAGGCTAGACTATACATTTTGTATCTTGCATACCTTTTCAATGTTTTCAGCTACAACGAGAAGTTATATGGAATCAATCGACGAAAAAATGGCCAAGGAGTCTCCTTAAAGTCATAAGATCTCCCATGAGGCGCATCTCAACTGGACGATATCTGGCCAACTCTCTACCCATCACGAGATCTACCATCAAGCCGATCTCAACTGGCTGATCCCGGACCAACTCTCTGCCCATCACGAGATTTGCCATCAGGTCGATCTCGTTTGGCCAATATCATTCCAACTCTCTGCCCATCATGACATTTGCCATCAGGCTGATCTCAGCTGGCATATATTAGGCCAACTCTCTGCCTATCACAAGATCTGCCACGAGGCCAATCGAAGCTGGCCGATCTCAAGTCAACTCTCTGCCCATCACGATATCTGCCATCAGAAATATCCAGCTGCTGATCTCAGGCTAACTCTCTACCCATCATGAATTCTACCATCAGACTGATCTCAGCTGGCTGATCTCACGCCAACTCTCTACCCATCACGAGATCTGCCATCAGGCCGATCTCAGTTGGCTGATCTTGGGCCAACCCAAGCCCAAACTATTCTAAATCTATTTTTAGTTAACCGGTTTGTTGCAGGATTCAACATATTTGTTAGGGATACTATATAAACCATTCTAAAACACATTTAACCTAATTTTATTGTAGTTTCTTGTTATCGCCGTTTTTAGAGAGAGACGAGATTTTGCTTCCAACTCTTGCTCTTGCACTCTTGGTTTCTAGCGAAGAATTTATTTACCCTATCTCTTCTCTTATGTTTCATTGCTTCTATTTCATTATGGTTGCTGTCTATTTGAATATGTTTTCATTGCTTCTAGTTCTCTTTATAGATCGTGGGTAAGGTAGATTAAGGGAATATGATATTGACTTAGGGGTCTTTAGGTAGATTAGGTGACAAATCCATGATGTTTAAGATATGCACAATGCTAGGGATTGAAGTAGCTAATCAATGCTTAGATCGATGATGTTTTGCTCATGATAAGTGTAGATAGAACGTGTAGGCAAGCTTGAACATGCTTATCGCATCTTAGCCAACGAGAGTTGATATCTAAAGCGATAGATAGACTAGGTTAGACTCAAATTCAATGATTTCTAGTTGATAGATTGATGTGCAAAAGACTTGTACATAGCTTATAGATTTGTGAGTAGGCCGATACCACGAGAGTGGATCAGTCTAATGGATAGTGTTATAAATCTTAAATATTTATCTAATTGAACCTATAGAATCGTTAGTCAATGTAAGATTTCCCAACCGAATGCCTTGCCCATTGTCCATATTTCTTATTTATTAAATTTTACTCGTCTTTATTTTATCTACAATTAGATTATTAGACAACCAATTGAAAACCTAATTAGTATCTACCCATATTTAACTGTTTCATGTATTCCTAGTTGTGTTAGGGATTAAAACTTAAAACTCCATGAGTACTTAAAATTTTTACGTTTAAATTAACAAGTTTATTTACCTTGTTTTGCAAAAATATGACTATTAAGTTTAAGAATGTTTTATTTGTCATTAGGTCCTATTGTTGTTATTTTTGTTTTAGTTTTTCCATTATAATGTATTTTCAGTCCTATAAGGCACATGTTGGTGGACAAGTACATAAAGTATTTTCTCAGTATGTAATCAATTAAATTTTATGAAATAAAAACCTAGTTTTTCTTCCTTTGAAATGAGCCTTTTGTGTGCGAATCCTTGAAGTTTGAGTGCTTAAGACTTATTATAGACCTTCCATAATCGATGTGATGTATCTCGATCCACATATTTACTCAACCATCTCTTAGATCCTCTAGAAAGTGCTCTACAGCCAGCTGAATGATCATCATCAATCTGCTCATTACATCATCAGTCCCGAGTCTCTAAAAAGTATCGTACAACCAGCAAGAACCTCTCCAACATTTCTCCTTACTTGAACAAGCCCCCTTCTTCCTGCATAATCTAGTATCAGAGCTTAATCGCTCCTATTCAAGTTTATCTACCTCCATTTCATTGTTGCTCTGTCATCTCATTGTTAACTTGATGTAGAACTGCATCTCCTAAGAAAAACCATAAAAATCGAACCTTAGTTTGTTACTTTTGTGTGTTGAAATCCAGTTACATCATCAGATGTTGATAGCTTTTGTTGCTTTGATTAGATCTGTACATTTTCAGTTGTTTTTATGGTGTCTATTCAACTTCCTTTGCACTTGATATGTTGTTAAGTGCGATACATATTGTGTGACCATGGGAGAACCAATAAATGTGAAATTTTGCACAAATGTTTGGTGCTATTCAGATTCAATTTCAGAACCTAGGAGATCACAGAAATCCTATTAGAAATGTGAATGCCCAACGTGTGAATCACGAAGGAGATGCTATAGCTAAATTAGAAGATGATCTTCCACTAGAACTTGATCACAATCGTAGACCAAGAAGATAATATCATCGCAACAGAGATAGAGTAGAAGATGCTTGGCGTGGAAACAAAGACATAAAGCTCATGGCACCCACCTTTGCTAGAAAGGTTAATCCAAATGCCTACCTGGATTGGAAATGGTGCATGGAATATATATTTGAATAATACAACTACTCATATCAAATAAAAGTGTCTCTACCAGCTGCTCAAGTCATGGAAAGTGCTCTAGCTTAGTGGGATAGAGATGTGTGTGAAAGAAAAAGACATAGACATGGTTAGACCTGTACTTAGGAAGACATGAGATTCTAACTAAGAAGCAAATATGTCCCTGCATGGTACTACAGAGAGTTGCATAAGAAATTTAGAAAACTTACTTAAGGGTCTAAATCTATTGAAAAATATTTTGATGAGTTTGAAATGCTTAGAAACAAGTTGGAGACTGGAGATTGAGAAGAAACTTTTATGGCTCGATTCCTAAATGGTATGCACGATCGAATTGTTAGGAAAGTGGAAAGACAAACTTATTATGATCTGGATGAGTTGTTGCATTCTTTGGTTCAGGCCGAGCATCACATAAAAAGGAAGACTAATTTAGCAAACCGTAGCAAGTCTACCTGGAATCAACAACCTCAAAAGGTCATGGACAAAGGAAAGGCCAGTGAAGCAACATCTAGATTCAAGAAATGCATAGCTGAAACCTATAAAACAACAAACTAGAGTAAGGTAAAACTCCAACTCAAAGATCTCTTGACATAAGTTGTTTTAAATGTCAGAAAAGCAAGGAAATGCCCAAACGAGAGAGTTATGATCTTTAAATCAAATGGTGAATATGAATCTTAAGATGAAGAGGTGTATGGACCTGAAAGCTCCGAGGAAGATGTTGTAGATTATGCTGACACCGGAGAGCTTCTAGTTACAAGAAGATCTCTCAGTTGATTTTTTCAGTTATTAACACATTTTAAGTATTGTTTTGCAGGTGTTTTGAGTTTTTATCTAGTATTTTTAGTTTTTTATGAGTTTTTACAGGTTTTAGGTCATACTGTATAAAAAAAGTAGTTTAAAAAAATTACAATGCAGAACTAGGTTGAAGCATATGAAGTTTGACATTATTTGAAAGACTTCCCAGTGTTGGTTCAAGCTCAAACTTTACCACGAGATAGCAGAACGAGTTATCTTACATTTTCAAGTGGTTTGAATTCAATCCAAAGCTTATATCTAAAGTTATGCCAATTTTTGTAAATCTAGTTCTGAGTAGTAGAAGCATGTACCAAAACTTACCCGAAGCCAAAGGGATCAATCAATCCCATTAAGATCGATTGATGCACATTTCCAAAGACCTTCTAGATTGACCATGTCACTTGGGATTGATCGATCCAGACACAAATGAACCATTCCAAGCCCATATCGACCATTCCAAGCATCCCACCAAAAAAGAAACTTCGAATTTTACCTATTTTGACCCAAAATTATCTTTAAACAACCTCACACCCATAAATAATTATTTTAGCCATTTTTAGAGAAGGGTCTCCACTTTTCTCATTTCTACTTTTAGAGTTTTTTCTAGAGCTTTTGTGTACACGAATATCCAACTCTACGAATTTTGATAAGACTTTTGAACCCTTGTTAGTTTATTATTATGCAACCATTTTCTTCTATCATGTTTTGTTTCTTTATTGTTATGCTTGAGTAGTTTTGTAGTTAGGTTTTAGGGTTTTCAAAGGAACTTCAAGGATCAATAAATTAGATTTCTAGAGTTAGGATTATTCATTTGGATCTTCATCTAAGTTATTCTCAATACTTAATCTGGTTTGATGACCTAAATTACTGATCTTAGGATTATTATACTCATCAAAAGTGTGGTTTAATTTATTGACATACAACTTAGATGGACAAATTGTCATTGCCAATGAAAGTTGATGTTAAACCAGTTTGTGAACATATTAGCCTTATTCAATTAATGCATATTTAGAATCTTGAGTTGAAACAACAATTTAGAAAGATAGGTTGTTAGACATAGTAGTTCAATATAACAACAGTTGACTAGCTATACATTAGTGTTTTGAGTTTTAAAAACTAACTAAATAAAATCCTTGATTCGAGTATATGATTAGCAATCGTGATTCGCTACAAAATTCCATAAAACCTAACACTTTTAGATTTTTAGTTTACATCGACTTTATTTTGCTTTCATTTATTTTTGGATTAGTTTGATCGCCGTACATTCTTGATTTATCTGAGCTTAGATTGAATATAAAAGCTTGTAACGTAATTTTGGTTCTTATGACTCTGATCTCTAAGTATTATTACACTTGCATATGCACTTGCAATAAGTTTGTTTAGATTAAAACTTGAGAAATCATCGTTCAACGATTATATAACCTTATCAAACTTACTTACTATCCTTGGAAATCCAATCACAAAATCATAGTGATCATATCACATTTCCACTACTCCATCTCTTCTACAAATTCAGCCAATATATTTTTTGTTTGATCATCAACCATTTTGTATATTCACTCTCTCAATACTATTACTGTAATTTCCCCACAATTTTCCAATTTGTTTTAAAAAAATGATTGTAAAATGAGAGGAGAAACTTGGAGGCATATATATATATATATATATAATTTTACCACTACTTTGCTCCTCTTTTACCACTACTTTGCGACCACCATTAGGTGGTCGCTTATTTTTAATTACAACTACTTCTGCACATGTTTTTCACGTTATAAAATTGCCACTACTATGCAAATCAATTGCCACTAGCATCGGGGGTTGCTAAACCATTGCACAAAGCGCAATGGATATGCAACCAAAATTTAGCTATGACTCCCAGGTTGCATATTTGTCGTAATTTTATGATCAATTTGCGACCATGTGGTCAAGAAACAGGAGGTTTTCCACTCGTTTTTGCGATTATAAACTCCATTGCGACTATTATGTGACCACTATGCGACTTTAAGAGTGTTTTGTCAAAGTAGTGGTGTTTTCGATAGACTACTAGGTTACAACAGAGGCGAATGTCCAACATGCGACCAACAAACGTCCAAGGTGGATTTGTGTGAGTGTACAAAATTATGACAAGATATTGGTTACGACGGAGGCGAATGAGAGGAGTATTAATGCATCTAACAACCACAACTCTTTTCGTGATGTTCTTGATCCTCATAAATATTTGTCGGGACAAAAGTCTTATTTAGAGTTTCAACAAGTAATTTTTTATTCTTATTTTATTTATTTTATCATATTTTAAAAAAACTTAATATGAAAATGAATTGGGACGACCAATATCCATTGCAAAAATCTTTATAATAACGCATACACTAGCAAATGGGACATATGTTGACTTGAAGGCAAATCAGATTGGTGAAGCCTATGAAAAGAATTTGGAAGAAAATATGTTGATCGTTGAGGTGGATCTAGATCTTTGTGAGACATCTCATGGTACCTCGGGTTGTTTAGAGCTTACTTTGGATGAAATGAACGAAATATTCATTCAAGTAAGAATCAAACAATTTTTAATGTTTTAAATATCATTATTATAATTTACTTAATTATATGTAATTAATTTTATTTATCATAATTAATTTTATTTTTAATTTGTTTTTTTAATCTTCTATTCCGGATGAAAGATAACGCCCTTATGGTCTCGGTAGTCTTAGCCGTATACATCGCATCAGAAAACGAAAAGAGTGTTTTAGCTAAGTAGTTCCTACGATTTTGTAGGGATTCAAGAACAGGTACTTGTTGCATAGCGCCAAATTGAAGAAAAAGTTGATGTTAATACACGTAGGCATGTCGACCTTGCTGCCCAACTAGCACGATGTGATGCACGGAAGCCAAAGCCACCCGACATCTAACAGATCAACTAAACCGAATCATAAGTTTGGATATGCTTGTGAGTTATATGCAAAGAACATATCCAAATTTTTTGGCTTTTGTGGCACTCAATGCTCCGCCAAACACGACGACATCTCTCGTAACATCAACTCCATCACAAGAATTTTTTTCAAAAAATTTTCCATTTCCATCTCCAACGGACAATAATTAGATTTTCATTTTTTATTTTAATAATTTAAAATTTTAACTATTTATGTAATCAAAATTTTATAATTAATATATATATTTTGAATTTCTATTTTAATAATTTAAAATTTTAACTATTTATGTAATCAAAATTTTATAGTTAATATAGATATTTTGAATTTCTATTTTAATAATTTTTTATTTTAAATTAAATTTTATTATGAATTTTAGTTTTATTTAAATTATTTTTAAATAACTAAAATAATTATAATTATTATTTTTTAAATAAATAAACGTAGTCGTATTTTGTTCGCAAACGTATATTTGCCGTAATCATAAAACAGTCACAAATTTTGTAATGGTGCTGTGACTAACATTACTTTTAAATAGTTTTAAAAATTTATAGCTAACTTTAATTATTTTTAATAAAATAATTAACGTGGTTGTATTATTATTTTCTACCGGCCACCACTATCCTATTTTATTTATTTAGAGGATAGTTTAACAATGATGATATCATGGAATAAATAATGGTTTAGAGCAAAAAAGTCATAGAAAAATATTCATTTTTATTTCTTGCTTCAGGTCTCCCTCCTTCAAATCCTTAGATTTCATTTCTAAATTATAAACCTCTGAAATTGCTTTCTTTCATCAGCTTTTAATTGTTTAAATGGTACGGAAAATATTTCTTTTATCTACTTTTTTATCGTAACATTTAACTGAGTTTTTTGGTTAGTATATTGAAAATTTCAGGTCACTTATGTACAAAATTATATTTGCATGTATTGTTGGATAATTTTTGGTCAGTATATTGAAAATTTCAGGTCATTTATGTACTAAGTGTAAGGATTTGTACATAAGGTAAAACCTTAGTTCCTTAACAACAAGAAAAACCTTTTAAACCAAAGTGTGTTTTTGATATGATATCAAAACAAGATCTAATTTTTTTGTATTCGATTCTCTACCACCTTTTTCGATTAATCTAATTATTTGACCTTATTATTTTGATCGATTTATCATTTTATTCTTCTAGTCGATGGATGAAGAAATTCTAGCCGAATCAAAGACGGTTTGACTTTTACCACACCTTTTAGGATGCGTTTTGAGACATCTCGTAAAAAAGTTCATCCGTATGAAATTTTCTGTGGAATAATCTGGATTCTATCATAGCTGATTTCTAATTTAAGGATCCTAAATACGACGAATGGACTGTGAACTTTCGCTTAGCCGTAAGAAAAATGAAGAAATTTGGCTTTGGAATGGTAGCATCTCTCACCCGACAACGAATATGAGGATTTAGAGAATTGGTTGAACAACAACGCCATATACTTAATGTTGTACGAACTCTTCGACTTCTAGTTAAAGTGCCTATGAAATTTTGGGAGAGAATAAGTCCTTACGCCGTTGATTTAATCAACCAGACGTTGAGCTCAATTTTAAATATTCAGATGCCAAACGAGATGTTACACAATAAACCTCTTCGATATGATCATATGCTAGTTTTTGGGTCTTTGTGCTATATTCAAAATCAAAATCATAATGGAGATAAGTTTGCTTGCTTCTCGAACAAGGCGCTGCGTTTTTCTAGGCTATCCTCATGCTTAAAAAGGATAACGAGTATGGAATCTTAAACTTCAAGTTTTTTTGTGTCACGAGATGCTAGTTTTTGTGAAAAAAAAATTCCATTTGTAATATTTTTAGAAGATGGTGGTTCTAATTTGGAAAAATCGCATGAATCATTATGGGCAAGACTAGCTGCTAAAATAGATGCCCACGCAAATAAAACATGGACAATGGAAGATTTGCCACCACCGAAAACGAGAAGTCAGGGCAAAATGGGTATACAAGATAAAGTTTAAATTAGATAAGACAATTGAGCGATACAAATCGATGCTTCTTGCTTTGGGGAATCGATAAACAAAGTGCATTGACAGTTGCGAGATATTCGCACCAGTTGTAAAGCTAGTCACAATAAAATTATTTTTTGGTGTCGTATTTAAACGAGAATGGATAATACATCAAATGGATGTGCACAATATTTTTTTACATGGTAATTTGCCGATAAGATGTACATTGCATTTCTCACTGGTTATCGAACTTCAACCTTAAACAAGGTATGTCATTTATATAAATAAATTTACTTATGGATTCACTCAGTCATTGGCAAATTATTCATTATTCAACTATGATCAGAACGGTTCACAATTGCAAATTTTGATTTAGGTGGACAATCATTAAGGGAAACTTTTCGAAAGTAATCTAAATTTTCAAAGAGTATCTTTCTATTTGTTTTTCACATAAAAAATTGGGCAAATGTCTAAAATAGCACATTTTTTAAGTTTTTATTCTAGAAATAACATCATTAGTTTAAATTTCCAATAATAGCATAAATTTAAGATTAAAATGCATTAAAACTATATTTTAAAAAAAAAACTAAACCCTAAATTGGAAAAAATAAACCCAAATACAATACTTTAAGCTTTTATATAATTTGTTTAAAATAAATAAATATTTTTACATAAGTATTTGTGCTATTTTTGGAAGTTTAATCTTGAGATGCTAAATTTAGAAGAAAAATTTGAAAATGTGCTATTTTAGAGTATTACTGTAAAGGGATTTGGGTTATCTGAAATATTTTCTAGGTTTGAATTGGCAAAAAGAAAAGAAAGGATTTTCTTTTTATAAAAAAAATATGCATTAGATAGTCATCGAAACGGGTCTACTCGGAGCAAAATCCGCAACATTTCGTTTGGAACAAAACCCAAAAATTAGTTTTTCAACATCAGCTCTTTTAACCAAACCAAAAAAGTATAAGAATCTCGTCGGTAGACTTACTTACTTGGCTGTGACACGTTATAATATTGCTTATTGTGTTTATGTTCTAGCATAGTTCATAACAACTCCTAGACAAGATCACTGGAAAGTTGCATTGCATGCTACTTGTTATTTGAGAACCGTTCCGGGACAAGGGATCTTATTACGTTCTACATAACTACAATATCATTGGATGCTCGCTTTCATGACGTCCATAGTTTGATACTTGTATAATTAGAGACTTCAACAACAAATGATTAGTAGATTTTCAACCAAATCACAGTATGCGATGATGCTACTTACACAAGAAGTTATATAGTTAAAACAAGTTGGATGATTCTAATAGCAAACATGCAGTTCAACTAATTCTTAATCCGATTTTTCATGAGCGAATAAAACATGTAAAATGTTGATTGTCATTTAACAAGGGATGAAATTTAGGACGTCAACATATCACCAAAGTACGTTTGTCAAATCAATTGATGGATATTTTCACCAAGTCCCTAAGCTACAAGAAATTTAAAGCTATTACATGCAAGTTGGTCATTGGAATCATACATGCTCCAACTTGAACTGTGGTGTTAAGATCTCAATTTATTCAATCGCATGATTTTCACGTCTCTCTCTCATTTATATTGCTTTGGTGCTTAATATGTAACCTTATATTTTAGATTAGAGATTAAGCTATTTCAATCTATCTAGCTTAGTTCTTTTCATATGTGCCACGATGTCAATCACTACTCATGCTATTCGCGATCAAATCTCCTAACTCCTTAACAATCAATTAAAAGCATAAGTGAATCTTTTCATACATCAACAAAGTTCATTTGTCTAGGGAATAATTGATGAGGACATCAGGTCGTACATCCAGCCAGGTGACCAGACTGGCCGACCAGGAAGCTTGCCCGAGACAGTAGGACCATCTGGCGCGCCTGCCGGACCAGACAGTAAAGCCGGACCTTCGACCTATAGGACCAGACCGGTCAACATCGCCGGCGGAGAGGCCCAAGCTTCCGGCACACTTGGTGGGGACGTGATTGACACCGCCGGTCCCCCTAATGACACCGCCGACTCCGGGATCAACTTGGCCGGTCCTGAAGTCATTCTGGCCAGTACCGCGCACAATCCAGCCGGTACAGGCCATCCAGCCGAGTACACGCACACTTCCACTTCTACACAAGAGGACTCGGACCAAATAAGCTACCAGCTCCAGGACATGCACTTAGAGGAAGTATCTACACCAGTGGTACCTCCAGGAGCAATGACAAGAAGCAGATCAAGAGCACTCTTCCACAAATTCAGCTTATGGGTCGACAAGCTTCTAAGGACAATGGGCCAGAAGAGCAAATTAGAGTCCAAAGGCTTCTCAACAACACAAGGAACATCAGAGACTTGGGCTTTAGTGGCAAGAGAGGTCAGGGCCCAAAGATTTGTAACCCTACTCCAAGTCGAAGACTAGGAGCAAGGCGTGTGCACGCCACAAGGACGGCCACCTTCCATTTCTTGGTCGTGAGGTAAGTTAAGGTAAGTTTCAATTCAAATATATGCCTCTTTCTGTTTTGCAGGGTAGGATCTAGATGCTTTACATTTTTGAGTCAAGAACATTTTAGGAATAGGTCCTTTTTCGGTTATACACTTTGTATCTTTTCCATTTGTGCACTTTTGTAAACTTTCCTTTTCTTTATTTGAGTCGACCCTAGAAGGTCAAGCTGTCGAGCATATTAATAAGGCTCCTTCCAGCATTGTAGTTCGACAACCTTTTTGATTATTAATAAAGTAGAACTTTTTCCCTACGAGCTTTCTCTCAAGAGAGACTTGTGCGCTTAGAACCTAGTTGAGACTAGCCCTCCTAGCTCTAAGTTTGTGATTTATCACGAGGTTCATCACCCCTCGTGTGGTTCACTTCACCCTTCCATCGTTTACCAACCAGAAAACCTCTATCCAGAAGCCTAAGGTCGAGTTTCTCACCTAGTCTTCTACAAACAGCCCACGCGCATCCAAGCCTTGAATCGAGGCTTGTGTCATTTTTTGGTATCAGAGCTTAAAGCTCCTAAACCAGGTTGTTTCTATCCTTTTGCTTGTCTTATTTCTAGTTCTTGCATTAGTTTAAGTCGCATTCAAGAAAAATCAAAAAAATAACCTCAAACTCCAAACCGAGTGCATCTAGCCTCCTACGTGTATCACTAGGATTTAGATTCACTTTTTGCATTGCATACACGTTTTCCTTTTTGTTTAATTCATATTTCCATTAGTTTTAAGTTAAATTAAAAAGAAAACAAAAAGAAAAGAAAAGAAAATAGGAAAATACACAAAAGAATTCGAATTGGACATCTAGCACAAGTTGTCTAGGAAGTTTCCTTTTTTTCGAATTTCCTTTCCTTAGGATTTTCCTTTTTGCATTTTTTTCAAATCCCATATAAAAGAAACTCTCCTAATAATTTAGGAGCACCCTAATTATCTTCTTTCTTTGTAGCACACATGGGAGAAGAGAATAGAGACGCAGCTGAAGCCATGATGGCCATGTTCACCACACTCCAAACACAACTCGCATCCATAGGCGAGAGGTTGGAGCTCGTGGAGAGACCAGTAAGATTCCAGGCCATAAGGCACGTGAGAGCTGAGCAAGACCGTCCTGAGGGTCCTGAGTACCTTAGGACACGGCACGAACAGGAGGAACCCCAGCCAGATGGAGATGAGGACACGCAACCTCATAACTATCACCATAGGCCGAGAGGACCTCCACGGCAACCAGAGGCAGAAGATGATGGCTTTGAGCCATATGGTCTTCACCAGAGACCAAGAATGCCTCCTAGACGTCATGAGGATGGAGATGAACACACCTATAACCGGGTAATTCATCCTGATGTTAAACTAACTCCTCCAACTTTTGCAGGAAAAGTAGACCCCGAGGCTTACCTAGATTGGGAGAAGCGAATGGATCATATCTTTGATCACTACAACCAACCAGGACCTAGGAGAGTCTCAATGGCAGTAGCACAACTCACGGACAATGCCCTCATCTGGTGGGATCGTGAGGTATCTGACAGAAGGAGGAAGAGAATGAGACCCGTAGACTCATGGGTCGACATGAAAGACCTCATGCGACAAAGGTATGTTCCACCTTACTTTCATAGGGATTTGCAGCGACGTTTTCGTACTCTTAAGCAGGGTACCAGATCAGTAGAGGAGTACTATGAAGAGTTCGAGAGGTTAAGGAACAGATTGGAGCTCAATGATGATGAAGAAGCATTGATGGCACAATTCTTGGATGGACTCCAAGAAAGGATCAGCTGCAAGGCGGAAAGGCAAATCTACAACGATTTCAAGGACTTGTTCCACCTATCTGTGCAAGCTGAACAGCACATCAAACGTAAGAGCCAAGACATCCGCAGCAAGCCTAAGACATCTTGGGCACCAAGCAACATGCCTAAGACCATGGACAAAGGCAAAGGCGTAGAGATCGAGTCAAGGTTCAAGAGCAAGCCTCCTGAACCCACCCGTGACCAGAGAGAGCCTGGTAAGTCTTCTAACCCTCAAAGATCACGTGACATAACTTGTTTCAAGTGTAGGGGACGTGGACACATCTCAAGGGAGTGCCCAAACAACCGAGTCATGCTGATTACGGAGGCAGGAGAATATGAGTCCCAAGATGAAGAGGACAATGAACCAGAAGGAGAGTACGGTGACATTGAGTACCCTGATGTGGGGGAAGTGCTGGTCACTAGACGTATCCTCAGTGCAATGGTGGATCCTTGAGAGACCATCCAAAGGGAGAACATCTTCCACAGCCGTTGCACCATCAAAGGAAAGGTATGTAACCTCATCATAGATGGTGGTTCTTGCACTAACGTTGCTAGTGCGTATATGGTTGATAAGCTAGGTCTAGAGAGGACACGGCATCCTCGACCATATAGACTGAGATGGCTTGATGACAAAGTGGAGCTCAAGATTCATGAGCAAGTCACTGTGCCATTCAGTGTGGGCAAGTACCAAGACCAGGTCGTGTGCGACGTGGTGCCCATGCAAGCTGGCCATCTTCTGCTAGGAAGACCATGGCAGTTTGACAAAGAGACCAGGCATGATGGCAGAACCAATCTCTACACCTTCGTGCATGACAAGAGAAAGGTCAGCCTAGCTCCTCTTACACCTGCCCAAGTACATGAGCTACAACTCCAAATGAGTAAGGAAAAGAAACTTGTCAAGTCTAACTTTCTTATTCAACCTAGTCATGTCCGGAGAGCTTTAGCCTCGAAGGACTTAATGTTACTAATGGTCTTCAAGGAAGTGTTGAGTATAGAACAGGGACAGGTAGAGCTACCTCATGAAGTGGCAGCACTCCTCAACAAATTCCAGGATGTATTTCCAGAGGAGATACCAGCAGGCTTGCCTCCTTTACGTGGCATAGAACACCAGATTGATCTAGTGCCCGGAGCAGCCCTGCCCAACCGGCCAGCCTACCGGATGAGTCCAGAGGAGTCCAAAGAGCTTGAGAAGCAAGTCAAGGAGCTCCTGGAGAAAGGATATGTTCGAGAGAGCCTCAGTCCATGTGGTGTACCAGTGCTGCTAGTGCCCAAGAAGGATGGGACTTGGCGCATGTGTGTGGACTGCCGAGCCATCAACAACATCACAGTCAAGTATAGGTGATGAGGACATCAGGTCGTACATCCAGCCAGGAGACCAGACTGGCCGACCAGGAAGCTTGCCCGAGACAGCAGGACCATCCGGCGTGCCTGCCGGACCAGACAGTACCGCCGGACCCTCCACCTATAGGACCAGACCGGTCAACATTGCCGGCGGAGAGGCCCAAGCTTCCGGCACACTTGGTGGGGACGTGAATGACACCGCCGGTCCCCCTGATGACACCGCCGACTCCGGGATCAACTTGGCCGGTCCTGAAGTCATTCCGGCCAGTACCGCGCACAGTCCAGCCGGTACAGGCGATCCAGCCGAGTACACGCGCACTTCCACTTCTACACAAGAGGACTCGGACCAAATGAGCTACCAGCTCCAGGACATGCACTTAGAGGAAGTCTCAACACCAGTAGTACCTCAAGGAGCAATGACAAGAAGCAGATCAAGGGCGCTCTTCCACAAATTCAGCCTATGGGTCAACAAGCTTCTAGAAGAAGATCGACTAAGGACAATGGGCCAGAAATACAAGGAAGAGTCCAATAGCTTCTCAACAACACAAGGGACATCAGAGACTTGGGCTTTAGTGGCAAGAGAGGTCAAGGCCCAGAGATTTGTAACCCTACTCCAAGTCGAAGACTAGGAGCAAGGCGCGTGCATGCCACAAGGACGGCCACCTTCCATTTCTTGGCCGTGAGGTGAGTTAAGGTAAGTTTACATTCGAATATATGCCTCTTTCTGTTTTGCAGGGTAGGATCTAGTTGCTTTACATTTTTGAGTCAAAAACATTTTAGGAATAGGTCCTTTTTCGGTTATGCACTTTTGTATCTTTTCCTTTTGTGCACTTTTGTAAACTTTCCTTTTATTTGTTTGAGTCGACCCTAGAAGGTCAAGCTGTCGAGCATATTAATAAGGCTCCTTCCAGCATTGTAGTTCGACAACCTTTTTGATAATTAATAAAGTAGAACTTTTTCCCTACAAGTTTTCTCTCTAAGAATCTTGTGCGCTTAGAACCTAGTCGAGACCAGCCCTCCTAGCTCTAAGTTTGTGATTTATCACGAGGTTCATCACCCCTCGTGTGGTTCACTTCACCCTTCCATCGTTTACCAACCAGAAATTCCCTATCCAGAAGCCTAAGGTTGAGTTTCTCACCTAATCTTCTACAAACAGCCCACGCGCATCCAAGCCTTGAATCGAGGCTTGTATCATTTTGGTATCAGAGCTTAAAGCTCCTAAACCAGGTTGTTTCTATCCTTTTGCTTGTCTTATTTCTAGTTCTTGCATTAGCTTAAGTCGTATTCAAGAAAAATCAAAAAAACAACATCAAACTCCAAACCGAGTGCATCTAGCCTCCTACGTGTATCACTAGGGTTTAGGTTCACTTTTGCATTATAATTCACGTTTTCCTTTTTGTTTAAATCATATTTCCTTTATTTTTAAGTTTAATTAAAAAGAAAAGAAAAAAAAAATAGAAAAGATACTAAAAGAATTCGAATTGGACAGCTAGCACAAGTTGTCTAGGAAGTTTCCTTTTTTTCGAATTTCCTTTCTTTAGAATTTTTCCTTTTTGCATTTTTTCAAACCACATATAAAAAGAAAACTCTCCTAATAATTTAGGAGCACCCTAATTGTCTTCTTTCTTTGTAGCACACATGGGAGAAGAGAATAGAGACGCAGCTGAAGCCATGATGGCCATGTTCACCACACTCCAAACACAACTCGCATCCATAGGCGAGAGGTTGGAGCTCGTGGAGAGACCAGTAAGATTCCAGGCCATAAGGCACGTGAGAGCTGAGCAAGACCGTCCTGAGGGTCCTGAGTACCTTAGGACACGGCACGAACAGGAGGAACCCCAGCCAGATGGAGATGAGGACACGCAACCTCATAACTATCACCATAGGCCGAGAGGACCTCCACGGCAACCAGAGGCAGAAGATGATGGCTTTGAGCCATATGGTCTTCACCAGAGACCAAGAATGCCTCCTAGACGTCATGAGGATGGAGATGAACACACCTATAACCGGGTAATTCATCCTGATGTTAAACTAACTCCTCCAACTTTTGCAGGAAAAGTAGACCCCGAGGCTTACCTAGATTGGGAGAAGCGAATGGATCATATCTTTGATCACTACAACCAACCAGGACCTAGGAGAGTCTCAATGGCAGTAGCACAACTCACGGACAATGCCCTCATCTGGTGGGATCGTGAGGTATCTGACAGAAGGAGGAAGAGAATGAGACCCGTAGACTCATGGGTCGACATGAAAGACCTCATGCGACAAAGGTATGTTCCACCTTACTTTCATAGGGATTTGCAGCGACGTTTTCGTACTCTTAAGCAGGGTACCAGATCAGTAGAGGAGTACTATGAAGAGTTCGAGAGGTTAAGGAACAGATTGGAGCTCAATGATGATGAAGAAGCATTGATGGCACAATTCTTGGATGGACTCCAAGAAAGGATCAGCTGCAAGGCGGAAAGGCAAATCTACAACGATTTCAAGGACTTGTTCCACCTATCTGTGCAAGCTGAACAGCACATCAAACGTAAGAGCCAAGACATCCGCAGCAAGCCTAAGACATCTTGGGCACCAAGCAACATGCCTAAGACCATGGACAAAGGCAAAGGCGTAGAGATCGAGTCAAGGTTCAAGAGCAAGCCTCCTGAACCCACCCGTGACCAGAGAGAGCCTGGTAAGTCTTCTAACCCTCAAAGATCACGTGACATAACTTGTTTCAAGTGTAGGGGACGTGGACACATCTCAAGGGAGTGCCCAAACAACCGAGTCATGCTGATTACGGAGGCAGGAGAATATGAGTCCCAAGATGAAGAGGACAATGAACCAGAAGGAGAGTACGGTGACATTGAGTACCCTGATGTGGGGGAAGTGCTGGTCACTAGACGTATCCTCAGTGCAATGGTGGATCCTTCAGAGACCATCCAAAGGGAGAACATCTTCCACAGCCGTTGCACCATCAAAGGAAAGGTATGTAACCTCATCATAGATGGTGGTTCTTGCACTAACGTTGCTAGTGCGTATATGGTTGATAAGCTAGGTCTAGAGAGGACACGGCATCCTCGACCATATAGACTGAGATGGCTTGATGACAAAGTGGAGCTCAAGATTCATGAGCAAGTCACTGTGCCATTCAGTGTGGGCAAGTACCAAGACCAGGTCGTGTGCGACGTGGTGCCCATGCAAGCTGGCCATCTTCTGCTAGGAAGACCATGGCAGTTTGACAAAGAGACCAGGCATGATGGCAGAACCAATCTCTACACCTTCGTGCATGACAAGAGAAAGGTCAGCCTAGCTCCTCTTACACCTGCCCAAGTACATGAGCTACAACTCCAAATGAGTAAGGAAAAGAAACTTGTCAAGTCTAACTTTCTTATTCAACCTAGTCATGTCCGGAGAGCTTTAGCCTCGAAGGACTTAATGTTACTAATGGTTTTCAAGGAAGTGTTGAGTATAGAACAGGGACAGGTAGAGCTACCTCATGAAGTAGCAACACTCCTCAACAAATTCCAGGATGTATTTCCAGAGGAGATACCAGCAGGCTTGCCTCCTTTACGTGGCATAGAACACCAGATTGATCTAGTGCCCGGAGCAGCCCTGCCCAACCGGCCAGCCTACCGGATGAGTCCAGAGGAGTCCAAGGAACTTGAGAAGCAAGTCAAGGAGCTCCTGGAGAAAGGATATGTTCGAGAGAGCCTCAGACCATGTGCTGTACCAGTGCTACTAGTGCCCAAGAAGGATGGAACTTGGCGCATGTGCGTGGACTGCCGAGCAATCAACAACATCACAGTCAAGTATAGGCATCCAATACCACGACTGGATGACATGCTAGATGAGCTGAGTGGAGCCACGGTCTTCTCCAAGATAGACCTCAAAAATGGATACCACCAGGTAAGAATGAAGGAAGGTGATGAGTGGAAGACTGCTTTCAAGACAAAGCAAGGGCTCTACGAGTGGACAGTCATGCCATTTGGCTTGACTAATGCCCCAAGCACCTTCATGCGCCTTATGAACCAAGTTCTTAGGGCGTACATCAGTAAGTTTGTGTTAGTTTATTTTGATGACATACTTGTTTATAGTAAGTGCCTACGGGAACACCTCACACATCTTGAGATGGTCCTTAAAACCCTTCGACAAGAAGAGCTTTATGCCAATCTCAAGAAGTGCACCTTTTGTACTGATAAGCTTGTCTTTTTAGGTTTTGTTGTGAGTTCACAGGGCCTACAGGTTGATGAGGAGAAGATTCGAGCCATACAAGAATGGCCAACACCAGGAAACATCAGCCAAGTAAGGAGCTTCCACGGACTGGCCAGCTTCTATAGGAGATTCGTGCCCAACTTCAGCAGTATTGCCTCACCACTGACGGCAGTAGTGAAGAAGAACGTGGGATTCAGCTGGGGAGAAGCTCAGGAGAAGGCATTCCAGGCCTTGAAGGACAGCCTTACACACGCACCAGTGCTAGTCCTTCCCGACTTCAACAAGACGTTTGAAGTGGAGTGTGATGCCTCTGGAATAGGCATAGGAGCAGTGCTAAGTCAAGGAGGGAGACCAGTGGCATACTTCAGTGAGAAGCTAGGTGGTGCCTCACTGAACTACCCCACTTATGACAAGGAGCTCTATGCCCTTGTCCGAGCATTGGAGACTTGGCAGCATTACTTGCTGTCCAAGGAGTTTGTGATCCACACTGATCACGAGACTCTCAAACACCTCAGAGGGCAAACCAATCTCAAGAGGAGACATGCCAGGTGGATGGAGTTCATAGAGACCTTCCCGTACATCATCAAGTACAAGAAGGGCAAAGACAATGTGGTAGCCGATGCACTATCAAGGAGGTTTGCCTTGATATCAACCATGGAGGCAAAGTCCTAGGATTCGAGCACATCAAGGATCTATACAAGGATGATCCTGACCTTGCTGAGAGCTACAAGGAGTGTAGCACAGGGAGTCATGGCAAATTCTACATCCATGAGGGATTCTTGTTCCGAGAAAGAAGGCTGTGCATACCACAGGGATCACTAAGGGAGCTTATCATCCGAGAAGCTCATGGAGGAGGACTCATGGGCCACTTTGGTGTCGACAAGACTCTAGCAGTGGTCAAGGAGCACTTCTACTGGCCACACATCAAGAGGACAGTAGAAGCACATTGTGCAAGATGCATCACTTGCAAGAAGGCAAAGTCCCGAGTGCAACCTCACGGGTTGTATCTCCCACTGCCCATACCAACACATCCATGGGTGGACATCTCGATGGATTTTGTTCTAGGTCTGCCCAAGATCAACCACAAAGATGCAATCTTTGTAGTGGTGGACAGATTCTCCAAGATGGCACATTTCATCCCATGTGCCAATGTCAATGATGCCACGCAAACAGCTGAGCTGTTCTTCAGAGAGGTAGTACGGCTTCATGGAGTGCCAAGGACCATCGTATCAGATAGGGACACCAAGTTCCTCAGCCATTTCTGGAGGACCCTTTGGAGAAAGCTAGGCACAAGCTACTCTTCTCAACCACTTGCCATCCTCAAACCGATGGCCAAACTGAAGTTGTCAACAGGACCCTATCAACTCTTCTCAGAACAACACTAGGGAAGAACCTAAAGACTTGGGTGGAGTGCCTGCCATTCATTGAGTTTGCCTACAACCGAGCCGTGCACTCAGCAACCAAGAAGACCCCATTTGAAGTGGTATACGGCTTCAACCCTCTCACCCCATTGGAGCAAACACCACTGCCACCAGCTGAGATGACCAACCTCAACGGAGCATCCAAAGCAGAGTTCATAAGGAGGTTACACCAGAAGGTAGCAGAGAACTTGGAAAAGAGGACCGGACAGTACGTGACCCATGCCAACAAAGGAAGAAAGGAGGTGATCTTTCAACCAGGCGATTGGGTGTGGCTACACCTACGGCAGGAGAGGTTCCCAAACCTAAGGAGTTCCAAGCTAGCACCAAGAGGAGATGGACCATTCAGAGTGCTCGAGAGGATTAACAACAACGCCTACCGGATCGAGCTTCCAGGTGAGTTTAATGTGTCCAATACGTTTAATGTCACTGACTTGGCTCCTTTCCATGCAGATGAACCAGTTTTGAGGACAAAACCTGCTGAAGAGGGAGGGAATGATGAGGACATCAGGTCGTACATCCAGCCAGGAGACCAGACTGGCCGACCAGGAAGCTTGCCCGAGACAGCAGGACCATCCGGCGCGCCTGCCGGACCAGACAGTACTGCCGGACCCTCGACCTATAGGACCAGACCGGTCAACATTGCCGGCGGAGAGGCCCAAGCTTCCGGCAAACTTGGTGGGGACGTGGATAACACCGCCGGTCCCCCTGATGACACCGCCGACTCCGGGATCAACTTGGCCGGTCCTGAAGTCATTCCGGCCAGTACCGCGCACAATCCAGCCGGTACAGGCGATCCAGCCGGTACAGGCGATCCAGCCGAGTACACGCGCACTTCCACTTCTACACAAGAGGACTCGGACCAAATGAGCTACCAGCTCCAGGACATGCACTTAGAGGAAGTCTCAACACCAGTAGTACCTCAAGGAGCAATGACAAGAAGCAGATCAAGGGCGCTCTTCCACAAATTCGGCCTATGGGTCAACAAGCTTCTAGAAGAAGATCGACTAAGGACAATGGGCCAAAAATACAAGGAAGAGTCCAATAGCTTCTCAACAACACAAGGGACATCAAAGAATTGGGCTTTAGTGGCAAGAGAGGTCAAGGCCCAGAGATTTGTAACCCTACTCCAAGTCGAAGACTAGGAGCAAGGCGCATGCATGCCACAAGGACGGCCACCTTCCATTTCTTGGCCGTGAGGTGAGTTAAGGTAAGTTTACATTCGAATATATGCCTCTTTCTGTTTTGCAGGGTAGGATCTAGTTGCTTTACATTTTTGAGTCAAGAACATTTTAGGAATAGGTCCTTTTTCGGTTATGCACTTTTGTATCTTTTCCTTTTGTGCATTTTTGTAAACTTTCCTTTTCTTTATTTGTGTCGACCCTAGAAGGTCAAGCTGTCGAGCATATTAATAAGGCTCCTTCCAGCATTGTAGTTCGACAACCTTTTTGCTAATTAATAAAGATCGAATTTTCTTTACAAGTTATTCTCTCAAAGAAGCTTGTGCGCTTAGAACCTAGTTGATACCAGCCCTCCTAGCTCTAAGTTTGTGATTTATCACGAGGTTCATCACCCCTCGTGTGGTTCACCTCACCCTTCCATCGTTTACCAACCAGAAAACCCCTATCCAGAAGCCTAAGGTTGAGTTTCTCACCTAATCTTCTACAAACAGCCCACGCGCATACATCCTTGAATCAAGGCTTGTATCAAGAAGGTAGCAGATAACCTGGAAAAGAGGACTGGTGATGAGGACATCAGGTCGTACATCCAGTCAGGAGACCAGACTGGCCGACCAGGAAGCTTGCCTGAGACAGCCAGACCATCTGGCACGTTTTCCGGACCAAGCAGTACCGCCGGACCCTCGACCAATAGGATCAGACCGGTCGGCATTGCCGGCGGAGAGGACCAAGCTTCCGGCACACTTGGTGGCGACGTGCATGACACCGCTGGTCCCCTTGGTGATGCCACCAACTCCAGGATCAACTTGGCCGGTCCTGAAGGCATCCCGGCCAGTACCTCGCACATTCCAGCCGGTATAGCCGATCCAGCCGAGTGCACGAGCAATTCAACTCCTACACAAGGAAACTCGGACCAGATAAGCTACCAGCTTCAGGACATGCATCAAGAGGAAATATCCACACCAGTAGTGCCACCAGGAGCAATGAAAAGAAGCAGATCAAGGGCACTCTTCCACAAATTCAGCTTATGGGTCGACAAGCTCCTAGAGGAAGATCAACTAAGGACAATGGGCCAGAAGGGCAAAGTAGAGTCCAAAGGCTTCTCAACAACACAAGGGACATCAGAGACTTGGGCTTTAGTTGCAAGAGAGGTCCGGGTCCAAAGATTCTTAACCCTGCTCCAAGTCGAAGACTAGGAGCAAGGCGCGTGCATGCCACAAGGACGGCCACCTTCCATTTCTTCGCCATGAGGTAAGTTAAGGTAAGTTTCAATTCAAATATATTATTCTTTCTGTTTTGCAGGGTAGGATCTAGATTCTTTACATTTTTGAGTCAAGAACATTTTAGGAATAGGTCCTTTTTCGGTTATACACTTTTGTATCTTTTCCATTTGTGCACTTTATAAACTTTCCTTTTCTTTATTTGAGTCGACCCTAGAAGGTCAAGCTGTCGAGCATATTAATAAGGCTCCTTCCAGCATTGTAGTTCGACAACCTTTTTGATATTAATAAAGATAGAATTTTTTCCCCAACAAATTTTCTCTCAAGAATCTTGTGCGCTTAGAATCTAGTTGAGACCAGCCCTCCTAGCTCTAAGTTTGTGATTTATCACGAGGTTCATCACCCATCGTGTGGTTCACTTCACCTTTCCATCGAATACCAACCCAAAAACTCCTTTCCAAGAAGTCTAAGGTCGAGTTTCTCACCTAAACTTCTCCAAACAGCCCACGCGCATACATCCTTGAATCAAGGGTTGTATCAACTGGGTAGTACGTGACTCACGCCAACAAAGGGAGAAGAGAAAGATCTTTCAGCCAGGCGATTGGGTGTGCCTACACCTACGAAAAGAGAGGTTCCCCAACCTAAGGAGTTCCAAGCTCGCCCCAAGAGGAGATGGACCATTCAGAGTGCTGGAGAGGATCAACAACAGCGCCTACCAGATTGAACTTCCAGGTGAATTTAATGTGTCTAACACATTAAATGTTACTAATTTATCTCCTTTCCTTCCTGATGAGCAAGTTTTGAGGTCAAAACCTACTGAAGGGGGAGGGGATGATGATACAAGCCTCGATTCAAGGCTTATATGCGCGTGGGCTGTGTGGAGAAGACTAGGTGAGAAACTCAACCTTAGACTTCTGGATGGGGGTTTTCTGGTTGGTAAAATATGGAAGGGTGAAGTGAACAGCACAAGAGGCGATGAACCTCGTGATAAATCACAAACTTAGAGCTAGGAGGGCTGGTCTCAACTTGGTTCTAAGCCTACAAGTCTCTTAAGAGAATAACTTGTAGAAAGAAAATTCGATCTTTAATAATTATCAAAAAGGTTGTCGAACTACAATGCTGGAAGGAGCCTAATTAATATGCTCGACAGCTTGACCTTCTAGGGTCGACTCAAGAAAAGAAATGGAAAGTTTACAAAAGTGCACAAATGGAAAACTTACAAAAGTGCATGACCGAAAAAGGACCTATTCCTAAAATGTCTTTGACTCAAAAATGTAAATAATCTAAATCCTACCCTGCAAAAAAGAAAGAGGCAAATATCCAATTTGAAAAATTACCTTTCTTACCTCACGGCCAAGAAATGGAAGGTGGCCGACCTTGTGGCATGCACGCGCCTTGCTCCTAGTCTTCGACTTGGAGTAGGGTTAGGAATCTTTGGGCCCTGACCTCTCTTGCCACTAAAGCCCAAGTCTCTGAAGTCCCTTGCATTGTTGAGAAGCCTTTGGACTCTTCTTTACACTCTTGGCCCAATGCCCTTCGTCGATCATCCTCTAGGAGCTTGTCGACCAACAAGCTGAATTTGTGGAAGAGCAACCTTGATATGCTCCTTGTCATTGCTCCTGGTGGCACCACTGGTGTAGAGACTTCCTATAGATGCATGTCCTGAAGCTGAGAGCTCATATGGTCCGAGTCTCTTTGTGTAGAAGTTGAAATGCCCGTGCACTTGGCTGGATCGGCTGTACCGGCTGGATTGTGCGAGGTACTGGCCGAAATGTCTTCATAGCCGGCCAAGTTGATTCCAGAGCCGGTGGTGTTACCAAATGGACTGGCAGTGTCATCCACGTCACCTCTAGTTGGGCCGGAGGTTTGGGCCTCTCCGCCAGCAATGTTGATCGATCCGGCCTGGTTGGTCAAAGGTCCGCCGGTACTGCTTGGGCCGGCAGACGTGCCAAATGGCCCGGCTGTCTCAGGCAAGCTCCCTGGTCGGCCAGTCTAGTATCCTGGCTGGCCATACGACCTGATGTCCCCATCATCCCCTCCCTCTTCAGTAGGTTTTTTCCTCAAAATTGGTTCATCTGCATGGAAAGGGGCTAAGTCAGTTACGTTGAACATGTTGGACACATTAAACTCACCAGGGAGCTCGATCAGGTAGGCATTGTTGTTGATCCTCTCCAACACTCTGAATGGTCCATCTCCTCTTGGTGCTAGCTTTGAACTCCTTTGGTTGGGGAACCTCTCCTGTCGTACGTGTAGCCACACCCAATCGCCTGGTTGAAAAATCACCTCCTTTCTTCCCTTGTTGGCGTGAGTCACGTACTGCCCGGTCCTCTTCTCCAAGTTCTCTGCTACCTTCTAGTGTAACTTCCTTATGAACTCTGCCTTGGATGCTCCGTTGAGGGTGGTCATCTCTGCTGGTGGCAGTGGCGTTTGCTCCAATGGTGCGAGGGGGTTGAAGCCGTAGACCACATCAAAGGGGGTCTTCTTGGTTGCTGAGTGCACGGCTCGGTTGTAAGCGAACTCTATGAATGGCAGGTACTCTACCCAAGTCTTGAGGTTCTTCCCTAGTGTAGTCCTGAGAAGAGTTGACAATGTCCGGTTGACTACTTCGGTTTGGCCATCAGTTTGAGGATGGCAGGTGGTAGAGGAGAGTAGCTTCGTGCCTAGCTTCCTCGAAGGGGTCCTCCAGAAATGGCTGAGGAACTTGGTGTCCCTGTCTGACATTATGGTCCTGGGCACTCCATGAAGCCGTACTATCTCCCTGAAGAACAGCTAGGCTGTTTGCGTGGCATCATTAACATTGGCACACGGAATGAAGTGTGCCATCTTGGAGAATCTGTCCACCACGACAAAGATTGCATCTTTGTGGTTGATCTTGGGCAAACCTAGAACAAAGTCCATTGAGATGTCCACCCATGGATGTGTAGATATGCGCAGTGGGAGATACAACCCGTGAGGGTGCAGTCGGGACTTTGCCTTTTTGCAAGTGATGCACCTTGCACAATGGGCTTCTACTGACCTTTTGATGTGTGGCCAGTAAAAGTGCTCCTTGACCATGCTAGAGTCTTGTCGACACCAAAGTAGCCCATGAGTCCTCCTCCATGAGCTTCTCGGTTGATAAGCTCTCGTAATGATCCTTGTGGTATGCATAACCTTCTCTCTCGGAACAAGAATCCCTCATGGATGTAAAACTTGTCATGACTCCCTGTGCCACACTCCTTGTAGCTCTCAGCAAAGTCAGGATCATCCTTGATGTACTCGAATCCTGGGACCTTTGCCTCCATGGTGGATATCAAGGGAAACCTCCTTGATAGTGCATCGGCTACCACATTGTCCTTGCCCTTCTTGTACTTGATGACATACGGGAAGGTCTCTATGAACTCCATCAACCTGGCATGTCTCCTCTTGAGATTGGTTTGCCCAGGTGTTTGAGAGTCTCGTGATCAATGTGGATCACAAACTCCTTGGATAGCAAGTAATGCTGCCAAGTCTCCAATGCTCGGACTAGGGCATAGAGCTCCTTATCGTAGTGGGGTAGTGGAGTGAAGCACCACCTAGCTTCTCACTAAAGTATGCTACTTGCCTTCCTCCTTGGGTTAGCACTGCTCCTATGCCTATTCCAGAGGCATCACACTCCACTTCAAACGTCTTGTTGAAGTCGGGCAGGACTAGTACTGGTGCATGCGTAAGGCTGTCCTTCAAGGCCTGGAATGCCTTCTCCTGAGCTTCTCCCCAGCTGAATCCCACGTTCTTCTTCACTACTGCCGTCAATGGTGTGGCAATACTGCTGAATTTGGGCACAAATCTTCTGTAGAAGCTGGCCAGACCGTGGAAACTCCTTACTTGGCTGATGTTGCTTGGTGTTGGCCATTCTTGTATGGCTTGAATCTTCTCTTCATAACCCTGTAATTCCTGTGAACTTACAACAAAACCTAAGAAGACAAGTTTATCAGTACAAAAGATGCACTTCTTGAGATTGGAATAAAGCTCTTCCTGTCGAAGGGTTTTAAGCACCAACTCAAGATGTGTGAGGTGATCCTTTAAGCACTTACTATAAACTAAAATGTCATCGAAGTAAACTACAACGAACTTACTGATGTACGCCCAAAGAACTTGGTTCACAAGGCACATGAAGGTGCTTGGGGCATTAGTCAAGCCGAATGGCATGACTGTCCACTCGTAGAGCCCTTGCTTTGTCTTGAAAGCAGTCTTCCATTCATCACCTTCCTTCATCCTGACCTGGTGGTTTCCACTCTTGAGGTCTATCTTGGAGAAGACCGTGGCTCCACTCAGCTCATCTAGCATGTCATCTAGCATGTCATCTAGCCGTGGTACCGGATGCCGGTACTTGACTGTGATGTTGTTGATTGCTCGGCAGTCCACGCACATTCACCAATTCCCATCCTTCTTGGGCACTCGTAGCACTGGTACGGCAAATGGACTGAGGCTCTCTCGAACATAGCCTTTCTCCAGGAGCTCCTTGAATTGCTTCTCAAGCTCCTTAGACTCCTCTGGACTCATCCGGTAGGCTGGCTGGTTGGGCATGGCTGCTCCGGGCATGAGGTCGATCTGGTGCTCTATGCCTCGTAGGGGAGGCAAGCCTACTGGTATCTCTTCCGAGAACACATCCTGGAACTTGTTGAGGAGAGCTGCTACTTCAAGAGGTAGCTCTACATCCTGGTTGGTAAAATATGGAAGGGTGAAGTGAGCCATACAAGGGGTGATGAACCTCGTGATAAATCACAAACTTAGAGCTAGGAGGGCTGGTCTCAACTAGGTTCTAAGCGTAGAAGTCTCTTGAGAGAATAACTTGTACAAAGAAAATTTGATCTTTATTAATTATCAAAAAGGTTGTCGAACTACAATGCTGGAAGGAGCCTAATTAATATGCTCGACAGCTTGACCTTCTAGGGTCGACTCAAGAAAAGAAATGGAAAGTTTACAAAAGTGCACAAATGGAAAACTTACAAAAGTGCATGACCGAAAAAGGACCTATTCCTAAAATGTCTTTGACTCAAAAATGTAAATATTCTAAATCCTACCCTGCAAAAAAGAAAGAGGCAAATATCCAATTTGAAAAATTACCTTTCTTACCTCACGGCCAAGAAATGGAAGGTGGCCGACCTTGTGGCATGCACGCGCCTTGCTCCTAGTCTTCGACTTGGAGTAGGGTTAGGAATCTTTGGGCCCTGTCCTCTCTTGCCACTAAAGCCCAAGTCTCTGAAGTCCCTTGCATTGTTGAGAAGCCTTTGGACTCTTCTTTACACTCTTGGCCCAATGCCCTTCGTCGATCATCCTCTAGGAGCTTGTCGACCTACAAGCTGAATTTGTGGAAGAGCACCCTTGATCTGCTCCTTGTCATTGCTCCTGGTGGCACCACTGGTGTAGAGACTTCCTCTAGATGCATGTCCTGAAGCTGGTAGCTCATATGGTCCGAGTCACTTTGTGTAGATGTTGAAATGCCCGTGCACTTGGCTGGATCGGCTGTACCGGCTGGATTGTGCGAGGTACTGGCCGAAATGTCTTCACAGCCGTCCAAGTTTATTCCAGAGCCGGTGGTGTTACCAAATGGACTGGCAGTGTCATCCACATCAACTCTAGTTGGGCCGGAGGTTTGGGCCTCTCCGCCAGCAATGTTGATCGATCCGGCCTGGTTGGTCAAAGGTCCGCCGGTACTGCTTGGGCCGGCAGACGTGCCAAATGGCCCGGCTGTCTCAGGCAAGCTCCCTGGTCGGGCAGTCTAGTATCCTGGCCGGCCATACGACCTGATGTCCCCATCATCCCCTCCATCTTCAGTAAGTTTTTTCCTCAAAATTGGTTCATCTGCATGGAAAGGGGCTAAGTCAGTTACGTTGAACGTGTTGGACACATTAAACTCACCAGGGAGCTCGATCAGGTAGGCATTGTTGTTGATCCTCTCCAACACTCTGAATGGTCCATCTCCTCTTGGTGCTAGCTTTGAACTCCTTTGGTTGGGGAACCTCTCCTGTCGTACGTGTAGCCACACCCAATCGCCTGGTTGAAAAATCACCTCCTTTCTTCCCTTGTTGGCGTGAGTCACGTACTGCCCGGTCCTCTTCTCCAAGTTCTCTGCTACCTTCTGGTGTAACTTCCATATGAACTCTGTCTTGGATGCTCCGTTGAGGTTGGTCATCTCTGCTGGTGGCAGTGGCGTTTGCTCCAATGGTGTGAGAGGGTTGAAGCCGTAGACCACATCAAAGGGGGTCTTCTTGGTTGCTGAGTGCATGGCTCGGTTGTAAGCGAACTCTATGAATGGCAATTACTCTACCCAAGTCTTGAGGTTCTTCCCTAGTGTAGTCCTGAGAAGAGTTGACAATGTCCGGTTGACTACTTCGGTTTGGCCATCAGTTTGAGGATGGCAGGTGGTAGAGGAGAGTAGCTTCGTGCCTAGCTTCCTCCAAGGGGTCCTCCAGAAATGGCTGAGGAACTTGGTGTCCCTGTCTGACATTATGGTCCTGGGCACTCCATGAAGCCATACTATCTCCCTGAAGAACAGCTAGGCTGTTTGCGTGGCATCATTAACATTGGCACACGGAATGAAGTGTGTCATCTTGGAGAATCTGTCCTCCACGACAAAGATTGCATCTTTGTGGTTGATCTTGGGCAGACCTAGAACAAAGTCCATTGAGATGTCCACCCATGGATGTGTAGATATGCGCAGTGGGAGATACAACCCGTGAGGGTGCAGTCGGGACTTTGCCTTTTTGCAAGTGATGCACCTTGCACAATGGGCTTCTACTGACCTTTTGATGTGTGGCCAGTAAAAGTGCTCCTTGACCATGCTAGAGTCTTGTCGACACCAAAGTAGCCCATGAGTCCTCCTCCATGAGCTTCTCGGATGATAAGCTCTCGTAATGATCCTTGTGGTATGCATAACCTTCTCTCTCGGAACAAGAATCCCTCATGGATGTAAACCTTGTCATGACTCCCTGTGCCACACTCCTTGTAGCTCTCAGCAAAGTCAGGATCATCCTTGATGTACTCGAATCCTAGGACCTTTGCCTCCATGGTGGATATCAAGGGAAACCTCCTTGATAGTGCATCGGCTACCACATTGTCCTTGCCCTTCTTGTACTTGATGACATACGGGAAGGTCTCTATGAACTCCATCAACCTGGCATGTCTCCTCTTGAGATTGGTTTGCCCAGGTGTTTGAGAGTCTCGTGATCAATGTGGATCACAAACTCCTTGGATAGCAAGTAATGCTGCCAAGTCTCCAATGCTCGGACTAGGGCATAGAGCTCCTTATCGTAGTGGGGTAGTGGAGTGAAGCACCACCTAGCTTCTCACTAAAGTATGTTACTTGCCTTCCTCCTTGGGTTAGCACTGCTCCTATGCCTATTCCAGAGGCATCACACTCCACTTCAAACGTCTTGTTGAAGTCGGGCAGGACTAGTACTGGTGCATGCGTAAGACTGTCCTTCAAGGCCTGGAATGCCTTCTCCTGAGCTTCTCCCCAGCTGAATCCCACGTTCTTCTTCACTACTGCCGTCAATGGTGAGGCAATACTGCTGAAGTTGGGCACGAATCTTCTGTAGAAGCTGGCCAGACCGTGGAAACTCCTTACTTGGCTTATGTTGCCTGGTGTTGGCCATTCTTGTATGGCTTGAATCTTCTCTTCATAACCCTGTAATTCCTGTGAACTTACAACAAAACCTAAGAAGACAAGTTTATCAGTACAAAAGATGCACTTCTTGAGATTAGAATAAAGCTCTTCCTGTCGAAGGGTTTTAAGCACCAACTCAAGATGTGTGAGGTGATCCTTTAAGCACTTACTATAAACTAAAATGTCATCGAAGTAAACTACAACAAACTTACTGATGTACGCCCAAAAGAACTTGGTTCACAAGGCGCATGAAGGTGCTTGGGGCATTAGTCAAGCCGAATGGCATGACTGTCCACTCGTAGAGCCCTTGATTTGTCTTGAAAGCAGTCTTCCATTCATCACCTTCCTTCATCCTGACCTGGTGGTATCCACTCTTGAGGTCTATCTTGGAGAAGACCGTGGCTCCACTCAGCTCATCTAGCATGTCATCCAGCCGTGGTACCGGATGCCGGAACTTGACTGTGATGTTGTTGATTGCTCGGCAGTCCACGCACATTCACCAATTCCCATCCTTCTTGGGCACTCGTAGCACTGGTACGGCAAATGGACTGAGGCTCTCTCGAACATAGCCTTTCTCCAGGAGCTCCTTGAATTGCTTCTCAAGCTCCTTAGACTCCTCTGGACTCATCCGGTAGGCTGGCCGGTTGGGCATGGCTGCTCCGGGCATGGGGTCGATCTGGTGCTCTATGCCTCGTAGGGGAGGCAAGCCTGCTGGTATCTCTTCCGGGAACACATCCTGGAACTTGTTGAGGAGAGCTGCTACTTCAGGAGGTAGCTCTACATCCTGGTTGGTAAAAGATGGAAGGGTGAAGTGAGCCATACAAGGGGTGATGAACCTCGTGATAAATCACAAACTTAGAGCTAGGAGGGCTGGTCTCAACTAGGTTCTAAGCGTAGAAGTCTCTTGAGAGAATAACTTGTAGAAAGAAAATTTGATCTTTATTAATTATCAAAAAGGTTGTTGAACTACAATGCTGGAAGGAGCCTTATTAATATGCTCGACAGCTTGACCTTCTAGGGTCGACTCAAGAAAAGAAATGGAAAGTTTACAAATATGCACATGGAAAACTTAAAAAGTGCATAACCGAAAAAGGATTCCTAAAATATCTTTGACTAAAAATGTAAATAATCTAAATCCTACCCTGCAAAAGAGAAAGAGGCAAATATCCAATTTGTAAACTTACCTTTCTTACCTCACGGCCAAGAAATGGAAGGTGGCCGACCTTGTGGCATGCACGCGCCTTGCTCCTAGTCTTCGACTTGGAGTAGGGTTAGGAATCTTTGGGCCCTGACCTCTTGATGAGGACATCAGGTCGTACATCCAGCCAGGAGACCAGACTGGCCGACCAGGAAGCTTGCCCGAGACAGCCGGACTATCTGGCACGCCTGCCGGTCCAAGCAGTACCGCCGGACCCTCGACCACAAGGACTAGAGCAACCAGCATTGCCGGCGGAGAGGCCCAAGCTTCTGGCACACTTGGTGGCGGCGTGGATGACACCGCCGGTCCCTCTGGTGATGCCGCCAACTCTGGGATCAACTTGGCCGGTCCTGAAGGCATTCCGGCCAGTACCTCGCACAGTCCAGCCGGTACAGCCGATCCAGCCGAGTACACGCGCATTTCCACTTCTACACAAGAGGACTCAGACCAAATGAGCTACCAGCTCCAGGACATGCACTTAGAGGAAGTCTCTACACCAGTGGTACCTCAAGGAGCAATGACAAGAAGCAGATCAAGGGCACTATTCCACAAATTCAGCTTATGGGTCGACAAGCTCCAAGAGGAAGATCGACTAAGGACAATGGGCCAAAAGTGCAAGGAAGAGTCCAATGGCTTCTCAACAACACAAGGGACATCAGAGACTTGGGCTTTAGTGGCAAGAGAGGTCAGGGCCCAAAGATTTTAACCCTACTCCAAGTCGAAGACTAGGAGCAAGGCGCGTGCATGCCACAAGGACGGCCACCTTCCATTTCTTGGCCATGAGGTAAGTTAAGGTAAGTTTCAATTCGAATATATGCCTCTTTCTGTTTTGCAGGGTAGGTTCTAGAATATTTACTTTATTGAGTCAAAGACATTTTAGGAATATGTCCTTTTTTCGATTATACACTTTTGTATCTTTTCCTTTGTGCACTTTTGTAAGTTTTCTTTTTCTTATTTGGGTCGACCCTAGAAGGTCAAGCTGTCGAGCATATTAATAAGGCTCCTTCCAGCATTGTAGTTCGACAACCTTTTTGATATTAATAAAGATAGAACTTTTTCCCCAACAAGTTTTCTCTCAAGAATCTTGTGCGCTTAGAATCTAGTTGAGACCAGCCCTCCTAGCTCTAAGTTTGTGATTTATCACGAGGTTCATTACCCCTCGTGTGGTTCACTTCACCCTTCCATCTTTTACCAACCAGAAAACCCCCATCCAGAAGCCTAAGGTTGAGTTTCTCACCTAGTCTTCTACAAACAGCCCACGCGCATCCAAGCCTTGAATCGAGGCTTGTATCACCTCTCTTTCCACTAAAGCCCAAGTCTCTAAAGTTCCTTGCATTGTTGAGAAGCCTTAGGACTTTTCTTTACACTCTTGGCCCAATGCCCTTCGTCGATCATCCTCTAGGAGCTTGTCGACCCACAAGCTGAATTTGTGGAAGAGCACCCTTGATCTGCTCCTTTTCATTGCTCCTGGTGGCACCATTGGTGTAGAGACTTCCTCTAGATGCATGTCCTGAAGCTGGTAGCTCATCTGGTCCGAGTCTCTTTGTGTAGATATTGAAATGCCTGTGCACTCGGCTGGATCGGCTGTACCGGCTGGACTGTGCGAGGTACTGGCCGAAATGTCTTCACAGCCGGCCAAGTTGATTCCGGAGCCGGTGGCATTACCAAATGGACCGGCGGTGTCATCCACATCGCCTCTAGTTGGGCCAGAGGTTTGGGCCTCTCCGCCGGCAATGTTGATCGGTCCGGCCCGGTTGGTCGAATGTCCGGCGGTATGATACAAGCCTCGATTGTAGGCCTGGATGCGCGTGGGCTGTTTGGAGAAGGTTAGGTGAGAAACTCGACTTTAGACTTCTTAGATAGGGGTTTTTGGTTTAGTATTGGATGGAAGGGTGAGGTGAACCACACGAGGGGTGATGAACATCGTGATAAATCAAAAACTTAGAGCTAGGAGAGCTGGTCTCGACTAGATTCTAAGCGCACAAGTCTTTTTTGAGAGAAAGCTTGTTGGAAGAAAGTTCTACTTTAGTAATATCAAAAAGGTTGTCGAACTACAATGCTGGAAGGAACCTTATTAATATGCTCGACAGCTTGACCTTCTAGGGTCGACTCAAAGAAAGAAAAGGAAAGTTTACAAAAGTGCACAAATGGAAAATGTACAAAAGTGCATAACCGAAAAAAGGACCTATTCCTAAAATGTCTTTGACTCAAAAATGTAAAAAATCTAGATCCTACCCTGCAAAACAGAAGGAGGCATATATTCGAATTGAAAACTTACCTTTTTTACCTCACAGCCAAGAAATGGAAGGTGGCCGTCCTTGTGGCATGCACGCGCCTTGCTCCTAGTCTTCGACTTGGAGTAGGGTTAGGAATCTTTGGGCCCTGACATCTCTTGCCATTAAAGCCCAAGTCTCTGAAGTCCCTTGCATTGTTGAGAAGCCTTTGGACTCTTCCTTGCATTTCTGGCCCACTGTCCTTAGTCAATCTTCCTCTAGGAGCTTGTCGACCCATAAGCTGAACTTGTGGAAGAGTGCTCTTGATCTACTCCTTGTCATTGCTCCTGGTGGCACCACTGGTGTAGAGGCTTCCTCTAGATGCATGTCCTGAGGCTGGTAGCTTATCTGGTCTGAGTCTCCTTGTGTAGAAGTGGAAATGCCCGTGTACTCGGCTGGATCGCTTATACCGGCTGGACTGTGCGAGGTACTGGCCGGACTGCCTTCTGGACCTGCCAAGTTGATCCCGGAGTCGGCGGCGTCACCAAGGGGACCGGCGGTGTCATCCACGTCGCCACCAATCGTGCCTGAAACTTGGGCCTCTCCACCGGCAATGCTGATCGGTCCGGTCCTGTTGGTCGAGGGTCCGACGGTACCGCTTGGGCCGGTAGACATGCCAAATGGCCCGCCTGTCTCGGGCAAGCTCCCTGGTCGGCCAGTCTGGTCTCCTGGCCGGCCATACGACCTGATGTCCCCATCAGATGATGAAGACATCAGATCGTCTGGCTGGCCAGAAGACCAAAATGGCCAACCAGAAAGCTTACCCAAGACAGCCAGGCCATTTGGCGCGTCTGTCGGGCCAAGCGGTACCGCCGGCCCTATGATCAGGCGGGCTGGGCCGACCAACTTTTCCGGTGGAGAGGCCCAAACCTCCGGTCCAACTGGCGGTGGCGTGAATGACACCGCCGGCCCAACTGGTGACGCCGCTGGCTCACAAATCAATCTGGCCGGCTCCGGTCCCAACTCGGCCAGCTCCATACACAATCCAGCCGGTTCACGCGATTGCACCACCATTTCCACCTCTACACAAGGAGACTCGGATCAACTCAGCTACCAGCCTCAAGGCATGAACCTGGATGAAGCCTATATACCAGTGGTGCCACCAGGAGCCATGACAAGGAGCAGAACAAGGGTACCTTCCACAAGTTCAGCTTGTGGGTAGACAAGCTCCAAGAAGACCAACAACAAGGAGCATTGGGCCAAGAGTACAAGGAAGAATCCAAGGGCTTACAAACATTGTAAAGGACTCCAGAGACTTGGGCTCTCATGGCAAAAGAGGTCAATGCCCAACATTTCGTAACCCTACTCCAAGTTGAAAACTAGGAGCTAGGCGCGTGCAACCCACATGGTCGGCCACCTTCCATTTCTTGGCCGAAAGGTAAGAAATGTAAGTTTTCAATTATATATTTGCCTTTTCTGTTTTGCAGGGTAGGAATTAGTAGTTTTCCATTTTTGGGTCAAGAACAATTTAGGTAGTTGTCCTTTTTTGGTTATTTCCTTTTTGTAATTTTCCTTATGCTCTTTTGTAACTTTTCCATTTTTATTTTGGGTAGACCCTAGAAGGTCAAGGCTGCTGTGCATATTAATAAGGCTCATTCAGCATTGTAGTTCGAGAACTTTTGATTATTAATAAAGATAGAACGTTTTCCTACGAGTTTTTCTCCTAAAACTCTATCGCTTAGAACCCTAGTTGAGACCAGCCCTCCTAGCTTCTAAGTTGTGATTTATCACGAGGTTTATCACCCCTCATGTGGTTCACTTCACCTCTCCATCCAATACCCACCAGAAAACCTCCATCCAGAAGCCTAAGCCGGCCGAGTTTCTTGCCTAATCTTCTCCAACCAGTCTGCCAGTGTTATGGCCCTGATTCAAGGCTTGTATCAGTTGTCCTCTTAAGTGCTTGAGCGTCTCATGATCTGTATGAATAACAAACTCCTTTGAAGGTAGGTATTGTTGCCAAGTTTTGGTAGGTATTGTTGCCAAGTTTCAAGAGACCTTACCAAAGCATAGAGCTCTTTATCATATGTGGGATAGTTAAGTAAAGCTCCACTAATTTCTCACTGAAGTAAGCTACTGGTTTTCCTCCTTGCATTAGGGCAGCTTCTATATCTGTTCCAGAAGCATCACATTCAATTTGAAAGGTTTTATCAAAGTTAGGAAGTACCAAAACAGGCGCATGTGTGAGGCTATCTTTCAGCTTGTCGAATGCCTTCTCTTTGTGCTGGTTCCCATTTGAATTCCACATTCTTCTTAATTATTGAAGTGAGGGGTGCAGCAACAGTACTAAAGTCCTTGACAAATCTTCTATAGAAACTAGCCAGTCCATGGAAACTCCTCACATGTCCGATTGTTGTTGGAGTTGGCCAATCTTGAATTACTTTGATCTTTTCTTCATTGACCTTTATGTCCTGTGAACTTACAACAAATCCTAGGAATACAACTTGATTAGTGCAGAAAGTCCATTTGTTAAGGTTAGCATAAAGGTTTCCAGCCTTAAACGTTTCAAGGACCTGCTCAAGATGTCGTAAGTGATCTTCAAGATTAGAGCTATTGATTAGAATGTGATCAAAATAAACCACTACAAATTTACGGATAAATGCTCTTAGGACGTGGTTCATGAGTCTCATGAATGTACTTGGAGCGTTTGTGAGTCCAAATGGCATGACTAGCCATTCATACAAGCCTTGTTTGGTTTTAAACGTTGTCTTCCATTCATCACCTTCTTTCATTCTCACTTGATGATATCCACTTCTTAGATCAATTTTTGAGAAAATACTTGCTCCATTGATTTCATCTAGCATGTCATCAAGTCTTGGAATTGGATGTCGTATTTGAGAGCGATATTGTTGATTTCTCTACAATCAACACACATTCTCCAAGTTCCATTGTTCTTAGGCACTAGAAGAACAGATACAGCACATGGGCTTAGACTTTCGCGGATATAGCCCTTAGACATTAAGTCTTGTACTTGTCTTTCCAGCTCCTTTGCTTCTTCTGGATTCACTTTATAGGCAGCTCGGTTTGGCGAAGGAACAAGATCAATCTGATGCCCGATTCCTCTTATAGGTGGCAATCCTGGTGGTATCTGTCCTGGAAAAAAAATCAGTTAATTTGTCAAGAAGCTCTAGAACAGTAGCAGGGAGTTCCTTCTTTTCTTGTCCTGAAAACAATACTTCTTTAAAGATCATTAGTAGCAGCTGTTCTATAGAATCAAGAAATTTCAAAACAGTGACAGGTGTTACATAACGGTTAGTTTTATTTAGCTTTTCTCCTTTAGACATAGTTTGTTGCATCTCATGCACTTCCTGCGGAGTTAAAGGTGCTAAGCTATGTTTCTTGTTATTGTGCATAAAGGTACTGTGATTGATGCGTCCATTGTGTAGTGCTTCTTTGTCAAATTGCCATGGACGACCTAGAAGTAGATGTCCAGCTTGGAGAGGCACCACATCACACACAACTTGATCTGCATACTTGCCTATACTGAATGGTATGGTGACTTGTTCTGCGATTTTTAGCTCAGTTTCATCGTTCAGCCATTTGAGCTTGTATGGTCGAGGATGCTTTGTCTTTTGTAACCCTAGCTTAACAGATTTAGAACATTGAGTTAGTTTTCTAAATTTCTTCTGGAACTCTCTGTAGTAGGATGCAGGGACATGACTCCTCCTTGGTTGGAACCTCATGTCTTCCCAAGTACTGATCTGCCATATCTATGTCTTCTTCTGTCAGACACATCTCTGTCCCACCAAGCTAGAGCCCTTTCACTGAGTTGAGCAGCTGCTAGAAACACTTTTCTATGATCTGAGTAGTTGTAATACTCAAATATGTATTCCATACGCCTTTCCCAATCAAGGTAGGCATCTGGATGAACCTTTCCAACAAAGGTTGGTGCCGTGAGCTTTACGTCTCTGTTTCCATGCCAAGATTCTTCTATTCTATCTCTGTCACGTTGATATTGTCTTCTTGGTCTATGATTATGACCAGGTTCTGCTGGAAGATCATCTTCTAAGTCAGCTATTTCATCCTCTTCATGATTCACATGTTGGGCATTCACATTTCTGACAGGATTTCAGCGAATTGCTGGTGATTGTTCTATTCTTGTCATGCGATCTCCTAGGTTCTGAAGTTAAATCTTAATATCAGCAAGCATCTGAGAAACATTCACATGTACTGGTTCCCCCATAGTCACACAATCTGTCTCACACTAAACAAACATATCAAGTGAAAAAGAAGTCGAATACACAATCAAAAACAACTTAAAATCGACAGATGTAGTTGCAGCAACAAAGGAATTAGAATAGACACAATCAAAACAACTCAAAATCGACAAATCTAGTTGCAGCAACAAAGGAAGTCAAATAGATAGAATAAAAAACAACTAAAAATTGACAGATCTAGTTGCAGCAGCAAGGAAGTCGAATATACACATTCAAAACAACTGAAAAAAATCAACAGATCTAGTTGCAGCAACATAAGCTATCAAAAACTAATGATGTTACTCACTTTTAACACACAAAAACAACATATTGGGTTCGATTTTTATGGGTTTTATTAAGAGATGCAGTTTGACAGCAAGTTAACAAGGAAATGACAGAGTAAAAACAAAAATGGGGGCAGGTAAACCTGAATAGGAGTGATTAAGCTCTGATACCAGATGATGCTGGAACAAGAGGGCTTGTTCGAGTAAGGAGAACTGCTGGAGAGGCTCTTGCTGGCTGTACAGGATTTTCTAAAGACTCAGAAGTGATTGGTTGATGAAAAGATTGATGGTGACCCTTCAGCTGGCTATAGAGCACTTTCTAGAGGATCTAAGTGAGGATTGAGTAGGGAAGTGGATCGAGAGACGCCACACAGATTATGGAATGTTTGTGATAAGTCTAAAGCACTCAAGCTTCAAGGATTCCCGTACAAGAAGCCTGGAGGCGTCTGCTCCTTTCAAAGGAAGAAAAACTAGGTTTGTATTTCATAAAACTTAAGTGATTACATGCTGATAAGGGACTTTATATATACTAGTCCAGCAGCAAGTGCCTTCTAGGGATGAAAATACATTATAATGGAAGGACTAAAGCAAAAATAACAATAGGACATTAGGACCTAATGACAAATAAAAGACCCTTAAACTTAACAGTCACATTCCTGCAAAAGCAAGCAAATAAACTTGTTAATTGAAACATAGGAATTTTAAATACGCACCATGGTCTCTTGTAGCTCCTTATAATGTGTTCTTAAGTTTGTTTACCAATGGTGAACACGGTTGTATCTCTGAAGCCTTGTAAATCTGGACGGAGTGAAATTGTTGTAGTCTTTAGTTGTTCATAGTCTCCTTCTTGCAATTCTTTAATAAGTTCAACTTCATGAAATCCTCCATCTTCTATGATTGTTATGAGACTCTCCACAGACTTGTTGAACATCTTACTAAGGTTTCTTGTGCCTGATCTTGTTCTTGGGGCTTGTCTCATAATAGGCATATTAATGGGCTTTTCCTCAGCTTCTAGTGAGCTGGTAGTGATGTCGTCATCAGCTTCTCCCCAGCTAAACCCCACGCTCTTCTTCACAACCATCCTTAAGGGGGAGGCAATACTGCTGAGGTTTGGTACGAACCGCCTGTAGAAGCTGGCCAGTCCGTGACAGCTCCTCACTTGGCTGATGTTTCCGGGTGTTGGGCACTCTTGTATGGATTGGACCTTTTCCTCATCAACCTGTATGTCCTGTGAACTTACAAAAAACCTAGGAAGACAGGTTTATCAGTACAAAATGTGCACTTCTTGTGATTGGCATAGATCTCTTCTTGCCGAAGGGTTCTTAGCACCATCTCAAGATGTGAAATATGGTCTTTTAAACACTTACTATAAACTAATATGTCATCAAAATAAACCACAACAAAATTACTGATATACACCCTAAAAACTTGGTTCATAAGATGCATGAAGGTGCTTGGGACATTAGTCAAGCCAAATGGCATGACTGTGCACTTGTACAACCTTTGCTTAGTTTTAAAGGCAGTCTTCCAATCATTTCCTTCCTTCATTCTGACCTGGTGGAATCCAGTTTTGAGGTTATTTTTGAGATTATTGTGGCTCCACTTAGCTCATCCATCATGTCATCCAACCTGGATATGGGGTGCCGGTACTTGACTGTTATGTTGTTGATGGCCCGGCAGTCCACACACATGCACCATGTTCCATCCTTCTTTGGAACCAACAGTATTGGTATGGCACATGGGCTGAGACTCTCTCTAGCATATCCTTTCTCCAGGAGCTCCTTAACCTTTCTCTCAAGCTCCTTGGATTCCTCTGCGCTCACCCTGTATGCTGGCCGGTTGGACAAGGCTACGCAGGGCACGAGATCAGTTTGATGCTCAATGCCACGTAATGGAGGCAGGCCAGCTGGTATTTCCTCAGGGAACACATCTTGAACCGGTTAAGTAGGTCAGCCACTCCAGGCGGTACCTCTATCTCTTCTTTTCCTGCCCTCAAAACCTCCTTAAAGACCATTATAAGCAACAAGTCCTTAGAGGCCAAAGGTCTTCTCCTTACCTTCCTTTTGTCATGTACAAACATGTACAAGTTGGTCCCGCCATCATGCTTTGTTTCCCGATCAAACTGCCATGGCCTTCCTAGAAGAAGGTGGCCGGCTTGTATCAGTACCACATCACAGATAACTTGGTCTTGGTAACGGCCCACCTGAATGGCACCATCACACACTCATGGATTTTGAGCTCAATCTTGTCATCTAGCCATCTTAGTCGGTATGCCGGGGGTGCTTAGTCTTCTCAAGACCTAGCTTATCAACCATGTATGAACTGGCCACATTAGTGCAAGAGCCACCATCTATTATGAGGTTACATACCTTTCCTTTGTTGGTGCATCGACTGTGGAATATGTTTTCTCTTTGAATGGTCTCGGATGGGTCGACCAATGCACTTAAGATACGCCACTTTACCAACACTTCTCCCACGTCTGGAAACTCTATGTCGCCATACTCTCCTTCTGGCTCCATCTCTTCCTCATCATGAGACTCATACTCTCCAGGCGCCGTGATCAAAATGACTCGGTTGTTTGGGCACTCCCTTGAAAATGTGGCCGCACCCCCTACACTTGAAACAAGTTATGTCACGTGATCTTTTTGGGTTGAAAGACTTACTTGGCTCGGCTCGTTGGTCACGAGTTGGTTCAGGGGTCTTACTCTTGAATCCAGACTCGATCTCAAGGCGCCTTGCCTTTGTCCATTTGCTTTCGGCTTCCATTGCTTGGCGCCCATGGTGTCTTAGACCTATTGTGTAGATCCTGGCCTTTGCGTTTGATGTGCTGTTCATCCTGTACAGAGAGGTGAAAAAAGGTCCTTGAAGTTGCTGTAGATTTGTTTTTCTACCTTCCGACTGATCCTCTCTTGCAAGCAATCCAAGAATTGAGCCATCAATGCCTCCTCATCATCATTGAGCTTCAGCCTGTTTCTTAGCCTCTCGATACTCTTTATATTACTCCTCTACTAACCTTGTGCCCTGGGTAAGAGTTCGAAAAAGTCATTGAAATCTCTATGAAAGTAAGGAGGGACAAAGCTCTGCCTCATGAGTTCTTTCATGTCGATCCATGAGTCTACTGGCCTTTATCTCTTCTTTCTTGCGTCAGAGACCTCATGATCCCATCATATGAGAGCATTGTCTGTGAGCTGAGCTACTGCCATGGAGATCATCCTAGGCCCTGGCTAGTTCTAATGATCAAAGATATGATCCATCCTTCGCTCCCAATCTTGATAGGCCTCGGGGTCTACTTTTCCTACAAAACTTGGTGGAGTTAGTTTAACATCTTGATGAGTTACCCGGTTGTACACGTAGTCCTCTCCATCGTATTGATGTCTTGGAGATATTCTTGGCCTTGGGTTGTGGTCGTATGGCTGGTAGCCATCATCTTCCTCCTCTGGTTGCTGTGGGGGTCCTCACGGCCTAGGGTTGTAGCCGTGAGGGCGGTGGCCTTCCTTTTCATCTGGGTGGGGATCATCCTTTTCTGGCCGTGGCCTAGGTCAGTGGTAGGCTACAGTGTCACCTTGGTCATTGCCATCCCTCATGTTCCTTATGTCTTCAAACCTCATTGGCTGCTCCACGCGCTCAAGTCTCTCTCCAATAGACGTGAGTCTAGTTTCTAGTATGGTGAACATAGCCATCATGGCTTTGGTTGCATCTTGACTTCCATTCTCTGCCATCGTGTGCTGCAATTATGAAAGGGTGAGTTGCTCCAAGACATATTCTAGGAGTTGGCTTTTATAATCAGAAAAATTATAAGAAAATCTAAAAGAAGAAAAAGGCAATAAGAAAAAAAGGAAACAATGAGAAAAAGGAAAGCGATGTCGATTTCCTTTATGCTTTTTGGTAGTTTTATTTTTATACTTTTGGTTTTAACTTAATGGTAATGAAAATACAACCTAGAAATAATGGAAAGACAACTAAGATGAAATTGAACTGAATTTTTTTCTTGGTATTGACATAGGAAAATCAAATAAGAACCTATCTTGACCTACAAGGCAAGTGTGAGCAGGAAAATTTAGTTTGAATAACAAGGGAAAAGAAAAAGGAGGGAGTTATTATTAACCACATGGTTAAAATGGTTAAATAGTTGCCTTGGGAGAAGAATCAAGGTGAAAAGGACATGTCCATGCTGCACAAAGTCTTGGTAACCACACCAAACAGTCATGCCTGCTACACACACCCTTGGTAACCACACCAAACGTTCATGAGACAGTTTGCAGCTCTTCCCCTCTCTTCTCATTGGTTGTTGACAAGCTTCTCCTCTATTCACGCTCATCCACAAGTTTGAATTCCTTTTCTTTTGTGTTCACATTGTAAATCCTCTATAAAAGAGCTGTAAAGACTCAGTGTATGATTAAAACTCTTAGGAGATTATTCTCCAGAAGTCTAAGACATTTCTCATCTTCTCATGCTTTTCTTTGGGTTTCTGGATTCAATTCTTCAAATTTCTCCTCTCTAATCTCAATATTCTTTCATGGTATCAGAGCATAAGATCATTCTCTTATCTTTTCTACTCAAATCTCTCAGTTTCCAATCTAAAATTCTGTCAAAATCTCTCACTTTAAACTAAAAACTCACGGTTTTATTCAACCATAAAAGCTGCCTCCTTTGAGCTCTTCAAAGCCTAACAATGGAGGATACAGTTCAAATCAGTTCCAGCCTGAACCCCATGGTGATGCCAGTAGTTCTCAAAGGCTTGAACTACATATTATGGTCAAGAACCATCAAGACAGCCATTTGTGGCAAAGGACTTTGGAATCACATCTGGAGGATAATACTCCATCTATAGACGATACAAATGAGAAGAAAGATGAGGCAACAAGAAAATAAAGCTAGGTGGTTCCAAGAAGATCAATCAGTCCTTGGATTCCTCCAAAATTCATTGGACCCATCCATTCTTGAAGCTTATTCACATTATGAAACCGCCAAGTCTCTTTGGGAGACTCTCAAGAGGGTGTATGGGGATGTTTCAATCCTCAGCCGTGTGTATGAGGTTAAGAAGGCTCTCAATGATCTACACCAAGAGCATATGGAGTTCACAAAGTTCCTAGGCAAGTTCCAATCAACATGGTCCGAGCTTGACATGTTGAGACCAAGTTCTATGGATCCAAAGGTGCTTAATGAAAGGAAGAAACAAGACAAGATATTTGGGCTCCTTCTCAACCTAAATCCAGCCTTTAAGGATGTGATTAAGTCCATCCTAAGAGAGCCAAAACTCCCTGATTTCGAAGAGGTGTGCTCACGGATTCAAAAGGAGCAAGGCAACATTGGTTTGTTTGGTGGAAAAGGAGAACTAGTCATGGCCAACAAGAGCGTGTTTAAGCAAGAGGATAGGAAGAGTGTGATGTGTGAACATTGTAAGAGGAATGGCCACATCAAGGACAAGTGCTGGATACTTCATCCTCATCTCAAGCCAAACCGGTTCAAAGATTCAAAGGCTAACATCTCTCAAAAGGTTGTGACTGAACCGGCAAGTTCATCCAACCAAGGAGGGGAGCTAGCTATGAATGTATCCATGGAGTATGTTAGGAAGAGTGACTTGGAGGATCTCATCAAGGCCAATGCCTCAAAACTCTCCGGTATCACACTCTACTCCCATAAATTCCTTGATAAACCGGATCATAAGTTGGTAGTGGATTTAGGTGCTTCTCACCATATGATTAGCAGTGCTAGGTTGTTAAATAACATTGAACCATGTCTAGGACAAGTAAATATAGCTGATGGTAAGGGTATTCCAATTGAAGGAACCGGAAAATTAAGACTATTTCACAAAGAAAGTAATGCTTTCTTTGTACCTAAGTTTAAGTATAATCTAATTTTGGTAAAAAGGGCTACTAAAGACCTCGATTGCAATGTTACTTTTGGGCCTAACAATGTTTACTTTCGGGATATTAACAGTGGTAAGATACTTGGAGGTGGTGGAACTCAAGATGAGCTCTATGTTCTTCAAGACACTCCTCCAAGCAATTTGGATTCCTTAGCTTTCAAATCCTGTGTTTTTGCTAATAAAGATGTCTTATCGCATGCTAGATTAGGACATCTTCATACTCGTGCTTTAAGCTTGATAATTCCTAATGTATCTTATGATCACTCAGTTTGTGAGGCTTGTATCCTTGGCAAACATTGTCGTGTTGTTTTCCCTAAATCGTCTACAATTTATGAGCATTGCTTTGATTTAGTACATTCCGATGTTTGGACCTCACCTTGCATGTCTAGAGATAGGAATAAATACTTTGTGACCTTTATAGATGAGAAATCAAAATATACATGGGTTACATTACTTCCATCTAAAGATAGGGTTTATGAGGCATTTATAAACTTTCATAATTATGTTACTAATCAATTCAATGCCAAGATCAAAGTGTTCAGATCAGATAATGGAGGAGAATACACAAGTCAAAGATTCAAAGCTCACTTAAACAAACATGGAATACTACATCAAACTAGCTGCCCACACACACCACAACAAAAAGGAGTTGCTGAAAGGAAGAACCGACACTTAATGGAAGTTGCAAGATCCATGATGTTTCATACCAGTGTTCCTAAAAGGTTTTGGGGAGTCTTGGTTGCTTGTTACCTCATCAATCGGATTCCAACCAAAGTCTTGCAAGACATATCTTCATTTGAGGTACTCAATAAAACTAAACCCTCCATTGATCATTTACGTGTATTTGGGTGTGTGTGCTTTGTGTATGTTCCAGGTGATCTAAGAAACAAGTTGGAAGCAAAGAGTATCAATTGTATGTTCCTTGGATATTCGACAACACAAAAGGGTTATAAGTGCTATGATCCGAGCAACAACAGGACATATGTGTCTAGAGATGTCAAGTTCATAGAAAAACGAAGCGATTATGATCAGAAAGATTGGGGAGGATTGAAGGATCTCTCAAGGTCACCTTCTTATTTAGTTACGAATTTGAGGTTTCTCTTGAATCATTTGGGAAATGATGTGCCAAAGGATTCAAGACACGAAGAAGCAAGAACCCCAAGTAGTTCACAAGATATCCAGAACAAGGGGTCGTAACTCAAGAACCAACTCCAATCCAAGAAGAAGCTACGGCCCAAAACCAAGAACAAGATGACTTGGAAGTGGGTATAGAGGAACCTATTCACCAAATGGAAGAGGAAACCGTTGTAGAGGAGGCTGCACCACCTGTTCAGAACCTAAGGAGTAGTACTAGACTTAAGAAAGACCCATCCAATTGGGTAAACACTAGGTTTTTCTACAAGAACCAGGCCTTGGCTCATCCCATAAAAGTTTGTTCCCTTGACCTCTTGCCATCTAGTCATCAAGCATTCCTTGGAAAGATTGAACAAAGTCAGATTCCAAGAACTTATGAAGAAGCTAAGAGCAAGAAACAATGTTTAGATGCAGTAAGAGATGAGAAGGGAGCTATGGAAATGAATCATACATGGGATATACAAGAACTTCCCAAAGGCAAGAAGGCTGTGAGTTCCAAGTGGGTGTTCACCATCAAGTATAAGAGCAATGGGGACATAGAAAGGTACAAGGCACGTCTAGTTGTAAGAGGTTTCACTCAGACATATGGAGAGGACTATACTGATACCTTTGCACCGGTGGCTTAGCTACACACTGTAAGGGTTGTTCTTTCACTAGCTACGAATCTGACTTGGGACTTATGGCAAATGGATGTCAAAAACGCATTCCTACAAGGAGAACTTGAAGAGGAAGTGTATATGACTCCACCACCAGGCCTTGAAGATCTTTGCAAAGAGGGACAGGTTCTGACTTAGGAAGGCAATATATGGGTTGAAGCAGTCACCAAGGGCGTGGTATCACAAATTAATCTCCACACTTACTGATAATGGGTTTAGGAAATCCCATTCAGATCATACATTGTTTACTCGTCAAAACGCCAAAGGAATTGTGGTGGTCTTGGTTTATGTGGATGACCTTATCATCACAGGAGATGATAAGGAAGGAATTCAGTCCACAAAGGCCTTCTTAAAGTGTGTCGGTCTCAAGATCATTTGACATCAAGGATCTTGGAGAGTTGAAGTACTTCTTGGGTATTAAAGTGTGTCGGTCTCAAGAAGGGCTATTTCTATCCCAAAGAAAGTATGCTCTTGATCTGTGGACATACACGAGAAAGCTTGGTGCTAAACTGGCCAAAACTTCTCTTGAAGATGGCTACAAGGTCAATGGAAAGGGGGAGAAAGCCGATGAGTTATTTAAGGATGTTTCTCAGTATAGGAGACTAGTTGGGAAGTTGATCTACCTCACCCTCACACGACCAGACTTGTGTTTTGCTGTGAATCAAGTGAGTCAACATATGCAAAAACCTACGGTATATCATTAGAGCATGGTAGAAAGGATCCTTAGATACATTAAAGGATCTCCTGGTCAAGGCATAGGGATGGGCAGGAATGGGAACACTGAGATTGTCGGATATTGTGATGCGGATTGGGCTGGTGATAGGGTCGATAGGAAATCAACCACTGGGTATTTCACCTTCATTGGTGGGAACTTAGTCACTTGGAAGACTAAGAAGCAGAAGGTGCTATCATGTTCTAGTGCTGAAGCAGAATAATAGGGCTATGAGGAAGCTGACAAATGAAGTAACTTGGCTCAAAGCGCTCTTGAAAGATTTCGGTATTGAACAACCAGGGCCAATTACCTTCCATTGTGATCATCAGGCAGCCATTCACATTGCTTCAAACTCAGTGTTTCACAAGAGGACCAAGCACATAGAGATCGATTGTCATAAGGTTAGGGAGAAAATTCAAGATGGAACCATTCTGCCATGTTATACAAGGAGTGAAAACCAACTAGCTGACATCTTCACAAAGGCAGCAAGTCTCAAAGTTTGCAAGAACATCTTTGGCAAACTTGGGCTTGTTGATTTATCACATCCATGATCAAAGGTCTCCAAATCCAAGAGCAACACAATCTTTTTCCCTTATTAAGGTTTTGTCCCAAGTGGTTTTCCTTAATAAGGTTTTTAATGAGGTCTTGCCTTGAGTTCCCAAGCTTAAGATTTTAGGGTGATTCCAAAGTCTTTAGCTTGAATCAAATAAGACCTATCTTGACCTACAAGACAAGTGTGAGCACGAAAATTCAGTTTGAATAACAAGGGAAAAGAAAAATGAGGGAGTTATTATTAACCACATTGTTAAAATGGTTAAATAGTTTCCTTGGGAGAAGAATCAAGCTGAAAAGGACATGTTCATGCTGCACACAGTCTTGGTAACCAC
>JAENJI010001299.1:0-44565 GCA_018901935.1 Pugionium cornutum | reverse complement strand
AGGTCGTATGGCCGGCCAGGAGACCAGACTGGTCGACCAGGGAGCTTGCCCGAGATAGCCGGGCCATTTGGTGCGTTTGCCGGCCCAAGCGGTACCGCCAGACCTTCGACCAACCGGGCCGGACCGATCAACATTGCCGGCAAAGAGGCCCAAACCTCCGGCCCAACTGGAGGCGACGTGGATGACGCCGCCGGTCCAATTGGTGACGCCGCCGGCTCCGGAATCAACTGGGCCAGAGCAGAAGACATTTCGGCCAATACCTCACACAGTCCAGCCGGTACAGCCGATCCAGCCGAGAGCACAGGCATTTCAACATCTACACAAGGAGACTCGGACCAGATAAGCTACCAGATTCAGGACATGCATCTAGAGGAAGACTCTACACCAGTGGTGCCACCAGGAGCAATGACAAGGAGCAGATCAAGGGCACTCTTCCAAAAATTCAGCTTATGGGTCGACAAGCTCCTGGAGGATGATCGACAAAGGACGTTGGGCCAGAAGTGCAAAGAAGAGTCCAAAGGCTTCTCAACAATGCAAGGGACTTCAGAGACTTGGGCTTTAGTGGAAAGAGAGGTCAGGGCCCAAAGATTCCTAACCCTACTTCAAGTCAAAGACTAGGAGCAAGGCGCGTGCATGCCACAAGGACGGCAACCTTCCATTTCTTGGCCGTGAGGTAAGAAAGGTAAGTTTTCAAATTGGATATTTGCCTCTTTCTGTTTTGCAGGGTAGGATCTAGATTATTTACATTTTTGAGTCAAAGACATTTTAGGAATAGATCCTTTTTAGGTTATGCACTTTTGTACGTTTTCCATTTGTGCAACTTTTGTAAATTTTCCTTTTCTTTCTTTGAGTCGACCCTAGAAGGTCAAGCTGTCGAGCATATTAATAAGGCTCCTTCCAGCATTGTAGTTCGACAACCTTTTGATATTAATAAAGTAGATTTTCTTCCTACAAGTTTTCTCTCTAAGAACTTGTGCTTAGAACCTAGTGAGACCAGCCCTCCTAGCTCTAAGTTTGTGATTTATCACGAGGTTCATCACCCCTCGTGTGGTTCACTTCACCCTTCCATCAATACCAACCAGAAAACCCCTATCCAGAAGCCTAAGGTGAGTTTCTCACCTAACCTTCTCCAAACAGCCCCGCATATAAGCCTTGAATCGAGGCTTGTATCATTTTGGTATCAGAGCTTAAAGCTCCTAAACCAGGTTGTTTCTATCCTTTAGTTAGTTTTGTTTCTTGTTCTTGCATTAGTTTAAGTGCATTCAAGAAAAATCAAAAAATAACACATTAAACTCCAAACCGAGTGCATCTAGCCTTCTCGTGTATCACTAGGGCTTAGATTCACTTTTGCATTGCCATTCACGTTTTCCTTTTTGTTTAAATCATATTTCTATTATTTTAAGTTAAATTAAAAAGAAGAGAAAAGAAAATAGAAAATACCAAAAGAATTCGAATTGGACAGCTAGCACAAGTTGTAGGAAGTTTCCATTTTTCAAATCTTTTTTTTCTTTAGAATTTTCCTTTTTCATTTTTGCAAACCCTATAAAAAAAAAACCCTCCTAATAATTTAGGAGCAGAATAACTTGTCTTCTTTCTTTGTAGCACAATGGCAGAAGAGAATAGAGACGCAGCTGAAGCCATGATGGCCATGTTCACCACCCTCCAAACACAACTCGCATCAATAGGCGAGAGGTTGGAGCGCGTGGAGACCAGTAAGATTCCAGGCCATAAGGCACGTGAGAGCTGAGCAGACCCTGAGGGTCCTGAGCACCTTAGGACACAGCACGAACAGGAGGAACCCCAGCCAGATGGAGATGAGGACGCAACCTCATAACTATCACCATAGGCGAGAGGACCTCCACGGCAACCAGAGGCAGAAGATGATGGCTTGAGCCATATGGTCTTCACCAGAGACCAAGGATGCCTCCTAGACATCATGAGGATGGAGATGAACACGCCTACAACGGGTAACTCATCCTGATGTTAAGCTAACTCCTCCAAGTTTTGCAGGAAAAGTAGACCCCGAGGCTACCTAGATTGGGGAGAAGAATGGATCATATCTTTGATCACTACAACCAACCAGGACCTAGGAGAGTCTCAATGGCAGTAGCACAACTCACGGACAATGCCCTCATCTGGTGGGATCGTGAGGTATCTGACCGAAGGAGGAAGAGAATGAGGCCCGTAGACTCATGGGTGACATGAAAGACCTCATCGACAAAGGTTTGTTCCACCTTACTTTCATAGAGATTTGCAACGACGTTTTCGTACTCTTAAGCAGGGTACCAGATCAGTAGAGAGTACTATGAAGAGTTCGAGAGCTAAGGAACAGGCTGGAGCTCAATGATGATGAAGAAGCTTTGATGGCACAATTCTTGGATGGACTCAAGAAAGGATCAGCCATAAGGTGGAAAGGCAAATCTACAATGACTTCAAGGACTTGTTCCACCTATCTGTCCAGGCTGAGCAGCACATCAAGCGTAGAGCCAAGACATCCAGCAAGCCTAAGACACCTTGGGCACCAAGCAACATTCCCAAGCCCGTAGACAAAGGCAAAAGCATAGAGATCGAGTCAAGGTTCAAGAGCAAGCCTCCTGAACCAACCCGTGACCAGAGAGAGCCTGGTAAGTCTTCTAACCCTCAAAGATCACGTGACATAACTTGTTTCAAGTGTAGGGGTCGTGGACACATCTCAAGGAGTGCCCAAACAACCGGGTCATGCTGATTACGGAGGCTGGAGAGTATGAGTCCCAAGATGAAGAGGACTATGAACCAGAAGGAGAATATGGTGACATTGAGTACCCTGATGTGGGGAAGTGCTGGTCACTAGGCGCATCCTCAGTGCAATGGTGGATCCTTCAGAGACCATCAAGGAGAACATCTTCCACAGCCGTTGCACCATCAAGGGCAAGGTATGTAACCTCATCATAGATGGTGGTTCTTGCACTAACGTTGCTAGTGCATACATGGTTGATAAGCTAGGTCTAGAGAAGACAAGGCATCCTCGACCATATAGACTGAGATGGCTGATGACAAAGTGGAGCTCAAGATCCATGAGCAAGTCACTGTGCCATTCAGTGTGGGCAAGTACCAAGACCAAGTGGGCGACGTGGTGCCCATGCAAGCTGGCCATCTTCTGCTAGGAAGACCATGGCAGTTTGACAAAGAGACCAGGCATGATGGCAGAACCAATCTCTACACTTTTGTGCATGACAAGAGAAAGGTCAGCCTAGCTCCTCTTACACCTGCCCAGGTACATGAGCTACAACTCCAAATGAGTAAGGAAAAGAAACTTATCAAGTCTAATTTTCTTATTCAACCAAGTCATGTCCGGAGAGCTTTAGCCTCGAAGGATTTAATGTTACTAATGGTTTTCAAGGAAGTGTTGAGTATAGAACAGAACAGGTAGAGCTACCTCCTGAAGTAGCAACTCTCCTCAACAAGTTCAGGATGTGTTTCCAGAGGAGATACCAGCAGGCTTGCCTCCTTCGTGGCATAGAGCACCAGATCGATCTAGTGCCCGGAGCAGCCCTGCCCAACCGCCAGCCTACGGATGAGTCAGAGGAGTCAAGGAGCTTGAGAAGCAAGTCAAGGAGCTCCTGGAGAAAGGCTATGTTCGAGAGCCTCAGTCCATGTGCCGTACCAGTGCTACTAGTGCCCAAGAAGGATGGGACTTGGCGAATGTGTGGACTGCCGAGCAATCAACAACATCACAGTCAAGTAGGCATCCAATACCACGGCTGGATGACATGCTAGATGAGCTGAGTGGAGCCACGGTCTTCTCCAAGATAGACCTCAAAAGTGGATACCACCAGGTAGAATGAAGGAAGGTGATGAATGGAAGACTGCTTTCAAGACAAAGCAAGGGCTCTCTAGTGGACAGTCATGCCATTGGCTTGACTAATGCCCCAAGCACCTTCATGCCTTATGAACCAAGTTCTTAGGCGTACATCAGTAAGTTTGTTGTAGTTTATTTGATGACCTTAAGACACCTCACACATCTTGAGAGTGCTTAAAACCCTTGACAAGAAGAGCTTTATGCCAATCTCAGAAGTGCATCTTTGTACTGATAAACTTGTCTTCTTAGGTTTTGTTGTGAGTTCACAGGGCCTACAGTTGATGAGAGAGATTCGAGCCATACAAGAATGGCCAACACCAAGCAACATCAGCCAAGTAAGGAGCTTCCACGGACTGGCCAGCTTCTATAGGAGATTCGTGCCCAACTTCAGCAGTATTGCCTCACCATTGACGGCAGTAGTGAAGAAGAACGTGGGATTCAGCTGGGAGAAGCTCAGGAGAAGGCATTCCAGGCCTTGAAGGACAGCCTTACACATGCACCAGTGCTAGTCCTGCCCGACTTCAACAAGGCGTTTGAAGTGGAGTGTGATGCCTCTGGAATAGGCATAGGAGCAGTGCTAACCCAAGGAGGAGGCCAGTGGCATACTTCAGTGAGAAGCTAGGTGGTGCCTCACTGAACTACCCACTTATGACAAGGGCTTTATGCCCTTGTCCGAGCATTGGAGACTTGGCAGCATTACTTGCTGTCCAAGGAGTTTGTGATCCACACTGATCACGAGACTCTCAAACACCTCAGAGGGCAAACCAATCTCAAGAGGAGACATGCCAGGTGGATGGAGTTCATAGAGACCTTCCGTACGTCATCAAGTACAAGAAGGGCAAAGACAATGTGGTAGCCGATGCACTATCAAGGAGGTTTGCCTTGATATCCACCATGGAGCAAAGGTCCTAGGGATTCGAGCACATCAAGGACCTATACAAGGATGATCCTGACCTTGCTGAGAGCTACAAGGAGTGTGGCACAGGGAGTCATGGCAAATTCTACATCCATGAGGATTCTTGTTCCGAGAAAGAAGGCTGTGCATACCACAAGGATCATTAAGAGCTTATCATCCGAGAAGCTCATGGAGGAGGACTCATGGGCCACTTTGGTGTCGACAAGACTCTAGCAGTGGTCAAGGAGCACTTCTACTGGCCACACATCAAAAGGTCAGTAGAAGCCCATTGTGCAAGGTGCATCACTTGCAAGAAGCGAAGTCCAGTGCAACCTCACGGGTTGTATCTCCCACTGCCCATACCTACACATCCATGGGTGGACATCTCAATGGACTTTGTTCTAGGTCTGCCCAAGATCAACCACAAAGATGCAATCTTTGTAGTGGTGGACAGATTCTCCAAGATGGCACATTTCATTCCATGTGCCAATGTCAATGATGCCACAAACAGCTGAGCTGTTCTTCAGGGAGATAATGCGGCTTCATGGAGTGCCAAGACCATCGTATCAGACAGGGACACCAAGTTCCTCAGCCATTTCTGGAGGACCCTTTGAGGAAGCTCGCTACTCTTCTCTACCACCTGCCATCCTCAAACCGATGGCCAAACTGAAGTTGTCAACGGACACTATCAACTCTTCTCAGGACTACACTAGGGAAGAACCTCAAGACTTGGGTGGAGGCCTGCCATTCATAGAGTTCGACAACCGAGCCGTGGCAACCAAGAAGACACCTTTGAAGTTATGCTTCAACCCTCTCACCCCATTGAGAAAGCACTGCCACCAGCAGAGATGACCAACCTCAACGGAGCATCAAGGCAGAGTTCTTAAGGAAGTTACTCACCAGAAGGTAGCAGAGCCAACTTGAGAAGAGTCAACACCGGACGAGTCCGTGAAGGTGATCTTTCAACACTAGGGAAGATAAGCTAAAGACCAAGAGGTGGAGTGAATTCCTCGTGATAAATCACAAACATAGGAGGGCTGGTCTCAACTAGGTTCTAAGCGCACAAGATTCTTGAGAGAAAACTTGTAGGGAAAAAGTTCTACTTTATTAATAATCAAAAGGTTGTCGAACTACAATGCTGGAAGGAGCCTTATTAATATGCTCGACAGCTTGACCTTCTAGAATTCGACACAAACAAAAAGAAAAAGGAAAGTTTACAAAAGTGCACAAAAGGAAAAGATACAAAGTGCATAACGAAAAGGACCTATTCTAAAATGTTCTTGACTCAAAATGTAAAGCAACTAGATCCTACCCTGCAAAACAGAAAGAGGCATATATTGAATGTAAACTTACCTTAACTCACCTCACGGCCAAGAAATGGAAGGTGGCCGTCCTTGTGGCATCTGCAGCGCCTTGCTCCTAGTCTTGACTTGGAGTAGGGTTAAATATCTTTGGGCCCTGACCTCTCTTGCCACTAAAGCCCAAGTCTCTGATGTTCCTTGTGTTGTTGAGAAGCCTTTGGACTCTAATTTGCTCTTCTGGCCCATTGTCCTTAGCTGCTCTTCCTCTAGAAGCTTGTGCTGAATTTGTGGAAGAGTGCTCTTGATCTGCTTCTTGTCATTGCTCCTGGAGGTACCTGGTGTAGATACTTCCTCTAAGTGCATGTCCTGGAGCTGGTAGCTCATTTGGTCCGAGTCCTCTTGTGTAGAAGTGGAAGTGTCGTGTACTCGGCTGGATGGCCTGTACCGGCTGGATTGTGCTGGTACTGGCGGAATGACTTCAGGACCGGCCAAGTTGATCCCAGTCGGTGTCATCAGGGGACCCGGCGGTGTCACCACGTCCCCCACAAGTGTGCGGAAGCTTGGGCCTCTCCGGGCGATGTTGACGGTCTGGTCCTATAGGTCGAGGTCCGGCGGTACTGTCTGTCCGGCAACGCCAGATGGTCCTGCTGTCTCGGGCAAGCTTCTGGTTCTGGTCTCCTGGCTGGATGTGCGACCTGATGTCCTCATCATTCCCTCCCTCTTCAGTAGGTTTGTCCTCAAAACTGGATCATCGCATGGAAAGGGGCCAAGTCAGTAACATTGAGCGTATTGGACACATTAAACTCACAGCTCGATCCGGTGGCGTTGTTGTTGATCCTCTCGAGCACTCTGAATGGTCCATCTCCTCTTGGTGCTAGCTTGGAACTCCTTAGGTTTGGGAACCTCTCCTGCCTGGGGTGTAGCCACCAATCGCCTGGTTGAAAGATCACCTCCTTTCTTCCTTTGTTGGCATGAGTCACGTACTGTCGGTCCTCTTCTCCAAGTTTTCTGCTACCTTCTGGTGTAACCTCCTTATGAACTCTGCTGGATGCTCCGTTGAGGTTGGTCATCTCAGCTGGTGGCAGTGGTGTTTGCTCAATGGGGTGAGAGGGTTGAAACCGTATACCACTTCAAATGGTGTCTTCTTGGTTGCTGAGTGCACGGCTCGGTTGTAAACTCAATGAATGGCAGGCACTCCACCCAAGTCTTTAGGTTCTTCCCAAGTTCTGAGAAGAGTTGATAGGGTCCTGTTGACAACTTCAGTTTGGCCATCGGTTTGAGGAAGAGAAGAGTAGCTTCGTGCCTAGCTTTCTCAAAGGTCCTCCAGAAATGGCTGAGGAACTTGGTGTCCCTATCTGATCTGATGGTCCTTGGCACTCCATGAAGCTACTATCTCCCTGAAGAACAGCTCAGCTGTTTGTGGCATCATTGACATTGGCACATGGGATGAAATGTGCCATCTTGGAGAATCTGTCCACCACTACAAAGATTGCATCTTTGTGGTTGATCTTAGGCAGACCTAGAACAAAATCCATCGAGATGTCCACCCATGGATGTGTTGGTATGGGGTGGGAGATACAACCCGTGAGGTTGCACTCGGGACTTTGCCTTCTTGCAAGTGCATCTTGCACAATGTGCTTCTACTGTCCTCTTGATGTGTGGCCAGTAGAAGTGCTCCTTGACCACTGCTAGAGTCTTGTCGACACCAAAGTGGCCCATGAGTCCTCCTCCATGAGCTTCTCGGATGATAAGCTCCCTTAGTGATCCTTGTGGTATGCACAGCCTTCTTTCTCGGAACAAGAATCCCTCATGGATGTAGAATTTGCCATGACTCCCTGTGCTACACTCCTTGTAGCTCTCAGCAAGGTCAGGATCATCCTTGTATAGATCCTTGAAAATCCTAGGACCTTTGCCTCCATGGTTGATATCAAGGCAAACCTCCTTGATAGTGCATCGGCTACCACATTGTCTTTGCCCTTCTTGTACTTGAATGATGAGGACATCAGGTCGTACATCCAGCCAGGAGACCAGACTGGCCGACCAGGAAGCTTGCCGAGACAGCAGGACCATCTGGCGCCTGCGGACCAGACAGTACCGCGGACCCTCGACCTATAGGACCGGACAACATCGCGGAGGCCCAAGCTTCCGGCACACTTGGTGGGGACGTGAATGACACCGGTCCCCTGATGACACCGCCGACTCGGGATCAACTTGGCGGTCCTGAAGTCATTCCGGCCAGTACCGCGCACAATCCAGCGGTACAGGCCATCCAGCCAGTACGCACTTCCACTTCTACACAAGAGGACTCGGACCAAATGAGCTACCAGCTCCAGGACATGCACTTAGAGGAAGTATCTACACCAGTGGTACCTCCAGGAGCAATGACAAGAAGCAGATCAAGAGCACTCTTCCACAAATTCAGCTTATGGGTCGACAAGCTTCTAGAGGAAGAGCAGCTAAGGACAATGGGCCAGAAGAGCAAATTAGAGTCAAAGGCTTCTCAACAACACAAGGAACATCAGAGACTTGGGCTTTAGTGGCAAGAGGTCAGGGCCCCAATTTAACCCTACTCCAAGTCGAAGACTAGGAGCAAAGCGTGCATGCCACAAGGGCAGCCACCTTCCATTTCTTGGCCGTGAGGTGAGTTAAGGTAAGTTTACATTGAATATATGCCTCTTTCTGTTTTGCAGGGTAGGATCTAGTTGCTTTACATTTTGAGTCAAGAACATTTTAGGAATAGGTCCTTTTAGGTTATACACTTTTGTATCTTTTCCTTTTGTGCACTTTTGTAAACTTTCCTTTTTCTTATTTGAGTCGACCCTAGAAGGTCAAGCTGTCGAGCATATTAATAAGGCTCCTTCCAGCATTGTAGTTAAAACCTTTTGATTATTAATAAAGTAGAACTTTTCCTCTGTTTCTCTCAAGACTTGTGCTTAGAACCTAGTTGAGACCAGCCCTCCTAGCTCTAAGTTTGTGATTTATCACGAGGTTCATCACCCTCGTGTGGTTCACTTCACCCTTCCATCGTTTACCAACCAGAAAACCCCTATCCAGAAGCCTAAGGTTGAGTTTCTCACCTAATCTTCTACAAACAGCCCCAGCGCATACATCCTTGAATCAAGGCTTCAGTAACCAGGATGGTTTTTCAACAAGCGATGACCAATTGTGCGAATCAAGTTCCTTGTTCTGGTTGAATTCTATCAGAGCATCAGTTAAAACTAACCTGTCTCACTTCAAACCCAGCTCAGTTGATGGTGGGTGAACAATCCTTGGTGAATTCTGATTCACAATGATAGGAAAGACATCAAGGATCAAAAAGCAATGCTATGAGCCTTCTTCAGTTATTCTAATTTTCTGACCTAAGCTTCAAATTCAAGTTAAAGGCATGGACACTTTGGTTCATTATTGTGAATCAGAAAGAGCTTTTACCTTTTGTCCACAGATTTCTGTTCTCGTTGCTCATCTTAGGACTTTGTTATCTTTTAACAGATGTGAGAAACTACCAGAGTCCTCCTTGGATCTAAGCGAACCTTGGGTCCAAAAGAGGTTTGTGGCCTCCATTCAGAGTAAGAAATGTTAAGTAGTGGTATTTCACTTTCGAAAATCACTTATAACATCTCAGTCATTTCACAAAGCGACTAAATCAAGCTATCTTCTTTGCTGATTCTGGCCTTCCTTGGCTGTGGTTTACTGGATAGTGACAGGGACAGTGGGAATCTGTTAATCCATTCATCTCACTAATTAGATGGCGACATTTCCTTAAAGTCATGATACTGCTTTCAGCTTGGTTGAATTTCTTCACTGACATTCAGAGCACTGCAGAATCATTGCGTTAGCATCCATGAGACCATGAATGCTTTGTTTAATTAAACAGTGGTTCCCTTGTCATTACCAGTTCTGGGCTGACATGGCTTGAAGCTCAGAGAACCATTTGAGTGAATATCTGGCAGTTTTGTGAGCAAAAGCAGTTGGACAAGGCTTGAGTGAAAAATCAGAGAATCCTTTTCAGAAATTCTGGATATTTGGACTTCCTTGCACATTATTCCCTTGACCAGCTGTTCAAAGACCTGATGCGGTTATGGTATGGCCACGTGAAACCCTGGTCCTCCTTCAAGGGCCACTGACACCAAGGGCTCTCTTCTCAGCCAGCTGGACACCTCAGCTGAGCGATTCATCAGGCTGAAACAGAAAACTCTTGCTCATCTAGACTCTAATGTTGAGAGCCGCCATGTGGTTCAATTTAAGATCCTTTCAAAGTTGCATAAGGCTATCAGATTTTCCGACTCTAGATCGAAACATGCAGTGAGTTCATGGAACCTTTTCTTCCTTCAAAGTTCTCATTTGAATATTTGTCAAGATCTGCAGGCGGCGCTGTGACAATTTTACAGCGATTAGAGTCTACTCCTTGAGGTGGCTCTTTAAGGGCTATAGGTCACTTGGCATCATGACTAGTTGATTCAGGTGAGTTGACCTCCTTAAGATTTAAACTTTGACCAGTCCTGCAGGTGACCAACATTGGGGTTCTATGTTCATAGTTGGGCATAAGATGGTTCATGCTTCCTTGATTCTGCTTACCAAATGACTTGGAGCTCTGATTCCATGGCTCAGAAAAGGTCCTACCTATTTAAAGAGAGAATAGGTGACTTGGATTCTAATCATTGGCTTTAATGAAGGTGAGCTCCAGCTATCTGAGAAAGGAGACCAGCTACTAGATGGTTTGATTAGTCTTTGCTATACCCAAGTCAGACGAAGATTTTGGCAGATAACTGCGGGCCTCCACCAGTTTCCTCTGGCTTGGGAAGGCATAGTTCACCATCTTTGGGTGACAGGCATGCTCATGAACCCTTCTCGAAGATCAAGGTGGTGGTGCACAGATCCCAAACTTCCTTGAAGGGTTTACTAAGTTGGCTGAAATGTCAGACTCCTTGGTCCTGTTTAACATAATGAGCATAGGCGGCGTATTGTATGAAGGATTAAGCCTGCTGAGACCACGATTGGAGACTCTCCAGCGTATCAAAGCTGGGCTTAGGACCACATGCGTGTCAGGAATCGATCGGGAGATTCTCCGTTGCATAGATCATCACCTTAATGCTTTGACAATTTCAAGCACTCTTTGACTCTCTTTTCAGTCCTTTTCATCTTTACCTCGGTACTTGTTAGCTTCGGTCTCGATTAACCTTGAAGAATTTAGTTGCATTAAACAAGATCGTGAAGCGCCTCTTGGACAGTAGAGGTGAGATCTCACCTCTGGCGTAACAGTCTCTTGTGAGGTTCTCAGATCAATTGACGCAAGGCGTATTTTCAGCTGCTCTTGGTTGGTGGTTCTGAATCCTTGTTAGTCTTTCCTCTTATTGATGCTTAAACTCCTTATTGACCATCTTGGAACCTTGGGTCCCGAGCATCCGACAGGAAAAAGCGAAATGGCCACTTTTGAATTCACCAGCATGTGACCTCTGGCGTCCTTAGCTCTAAGCGTTCTTGTAAGGGAGAATGCTCATAGGAGGATGGACACATTTGTGACAGACGTGCTTGGCCAAGGCTTTAGCAACTTGCTTATCGATGGTTCAGATCTGCAATTCACACCAGGGATTTATGTTCTTCATGATAGAGCAGATATCCATTGCAAAGTTTGGACTTATTGAGAAGCATCCGCTCAGGTCTGAAGCAACTGTTCAGTTACATATCCTTGACTTTTTCATGCGGGGTTTGTGATATCCAAGCTGATGAACACCAAACTTGATGACCACAAGCGAAGCCAGACATAGGCTGAATCATCAAGAAACACCGGATGATGATGTTCTCTGAACTTCCTTTTGGACAGGTATCATGATCCTTCAAGTTCACATGGAATTTGACTTCTCCTTCCTCTAAATGATAAGGTTAGTGGACTTCTGCTGACGTAAAGCAGGAACCACATGTGATCAAACACTTCACGGATCATTCATTGGTAGGAAGCGGCATGTGTGTACAAAGGGCAGAGTCAGTCTGATATCGCTTACAAAATTTCGTTGAAGACCAACAATGCAATGATCTATATCACTTATCAAAGATCCTGTTCATGTGAACTTTGTGACATCTGGAGCGTCTTGGAACATCTGGGCATCAAAATGTGCCTGAACTTCCTTCTGCGGCCATAGTCCCTAGAATATGAAGGATCTCCATGTAGCTAGTTAGCAGGTTTCTGGTTAAGGAATTAACCAGACAAATCGCTCCACTGAGGGCCTACACCACTAGAATCAAAAAGCTCTCAGTCTGTCAATCCAAAGGACCTGGTAAGTTTCCCTGTTGAGTCAAATTAAGCAGGCTCCACTCCTGTGGTGCCCTTGTCATTCCTTTAAGTTTCAGCTGGACCATACTGAACCCAAAACTTTGATTTCATAAGGTGCCAGAGTCCTAAAAGCAGCTGATCCCAGGCATCGTTTATGGTTGAGACTCTTCTGTCTTAGAACTTTGTTCTTGATTAATGAAACACTTGGCAAATGCGAATTGTTTCTTTCATAAATCCAAAATTTCACCTCACTATGAAATCTGAATGCCCCACTTCCTTAATCATTACTCCATCAAGTCCAACACAATAGATGAAATCCTATGATGTTATCATGCTAATGTATCCAGAGCGTGACTTGCTTTGAGCACTCTAATTTCTTCAAAGTAACAGCCTTGGAGCAGGAGTTAAGGCCAGGACTATGCCACAAGGACAAGCATGTTCACAAAAGCGGACAGCCATCAGGTTCAACTTGAGCTTTTGAACAACTTAAATATATGCTTTGAACTGGAATTAGGCGGCTGCTGCAGACTTGCCCTCAATGGATCCTGAAGGGATTTTAGAACTCTCAATTACCAGACTCGTGAGCCTTTGAATTACCACCTCCGGATGATCGAGGAGCCTTCAGTGATGAGGACATCAGGTCGTACATCCAGCCAGGACCAGACTGGCCGACCAGGAAGCTTGCCGAGACAGCAGGACCATCTGGCGCGCCTGCGGACCAGACAGTACCGCGGACCTCGACCTATAGGACCAGACCGGTCAACATCGCGGCGGAGGCCCAAGCTTCCGGCACACTTGGTGGGGACGTGAATGACACCGCGGTCCCCTGATGACACATCAGGTCGTACATCCAGCCAGGAGACCAGACTGGCCGACCAGGAAGCTTGCCCGAGACAGCAGGACCATCTGGCGCCTGCCGGACCAGACAGTACCGGACCTCGACCTATAGGACCAGACCGGTCAACATCGCCGGAGAGGCCCAAGCTTCCGCACACTTGGTGGGGACGTGAATGACACCGATGACACCGCCGATCCGGGATCAACTTGGCGGTCCTGAAGTCATTCCGCCAGTACCGCACAATCCAGCCGGTACAGGCCATCCAGCCGAGTACACGCACACTTCCACTTCTACACAAGAGGACTCGGACCAAATGAGCTACCAGCTCCAGGACATGCACTTAGAGGAAGTATCTACACCAGTGGTACCTCCAGGAGCAATGACAAGAAGCAGATCAAGAGCACTCTTCCACAAATTCAGCTTATGGGTCGACAAGCTTCTAGAGGAAGAGCAGCTAAGGACAATGGGCCAGAAGAGCAAATTAGAGTCCAAAGGCTTCTCAACAACACAAGGAACATCAGAGACTTGGGCTTTAGTGGCAAGAGAGGTCAGGGCCCAAAGATATTTAACCCTACTCCAAGTCAAGACTAGGAGCAAGGCGCTGCATGCCACAAGGACGGCCACCTTCCATTTCTTGGCCGTGAGGTGAGTTAAGGTAAGTTTACATTCAATATATGCCTCTTTCTGTTTTGCAGGGTAGGATCTAGTTGCTTTACATTTTTGAGTCAAGAACATTTTAGGAATAGGTCCTTTTCGGTTATGCACTTTTGTATCTTTTCCTTTGTGCACTTTTGTAAACTTTCCTTTTCTTTATTTGAGTCGACCCTAGAAGGTCAAGCTGTCGAGCATATTAATAAGGCTCCTTCCAGCATTGTAGTTCGACAACCTTTTGATTATTAATAAAGTAGAACTTTTTACAAGTTTTCTCTCAAGAATCTTGTGCGCTTAGAACCTAGTTGAGACCAGCCCTCCTAGCTCTAAGTTTGTGATTTATCACGAGGTTCATCACCCTCGTGTGGTTCACTTCACCCTTCCATCGTTTACCAACCAGAAAACCCCTATCCAGAAGCCTAAGGTTGAGTTTCTCACCTAATCTTCTACAAACAGCCCACGCATACATCCTTGAATCGAGGCTTGTATCATTTTGGTATCAGAGCTTAAAGCTCCTAAACCAGGTTGTTTCTATCCTTTTGCTTGTTTTGTTTTAGTTCTTGCATTAGTTTAAGTCGCATTCAAGAAAAATCAAAAAAATAACATCAAACTCCAAACCGAGTGCATCTAGCCTCCTACGTGTATCACTAGGGTTTAGATTCACTTTTGCATTGTCTTTCACGTTTTCCTTTTTGTTTAATTCATATTTCCATTAATTTTAAGTTAAATTAAAAAGAAAAAGAAAAGAAAAGAAAAAGGAAAGAAAAGAGAATAGGAAAATACCCAAGATATTTCGAATTGGACAGCTAGCACAAGTTGTCTAGGAAGTTTCCTTTTTCTTGTAGTCGAATTTCCTTTCCTTAAGATTTTTCCTTTTTGCATTTTTTTCAAACCCATATAAAAAGAAAACCCTCCTAATAATTTAGGAGCACCCTAATTGTCTTCTTTCTTTGTAGCACACCATGGGAGAAGAGAATAGAGACGCAGCTGAAGCCATGATGGCCATGTTCACCACACTCCAAACACAACTCGCATCCATAGGCGAGAGGTTGGAGCGTGGAGAGACCAGTAAGATTCCAGGCCATAAGGCACGTGAGAGCTGAGCAAGATCGTCCTGAGGGTCCTGAGTACCTTAGGACACGGCACGAACAGGAGGAACCCCAGCCAGATGGAGATGAGGACACGCAACCTCATAACTATCACCATAGGCCGAGAGGACCTCCACGGCAACCAGAGGCAGAAGATGATGGCTTTGAGCCATATGGTCTTCACCAGAGACCAAGAATGCCTCCTAGACGTCATGAGGATGGAGATGAACACACCTATAACCGGGTAATTCATCCTGATGTTAAACTAACTCCTCCAACTTTTGCAGGAAAAGTAGACCCCGAGGCTTACCTAGATTGGGAGAAGCGAATGGATCATATCTTTGATCACTACAACCAACCAGGACCTAGGAGAGTCTCAATGGCAGTAGCACAACTCACGGACAATGCCCTCATCTGGTGGGATCGTGAGGTATCTGACAGAAGGAGGAAGAGAATGAGACCCAGAGACTCATGGGTCGACATGAAAGACCTCATGCGACAAAGGTATGTTCCACCTTACTTTCATAGGGATTTGCAACGACGTTTTCTTAAGCAGGGTACCAGATCAGTAGAGGAGTACTATGAAGAGTTCGAGAGGTTAAGGAACAGATTGGAGCTCAATGATGATGAAGAAGCATTGATGGCACAATTCTTGGATGGACTCCAAGAAAGGATCAGCTGCAAGGTGGAAAGGCAAATCTACAACGACTTCAAGGACTTGTTCCACCTATCTGTGCAAGCTGAACAGCACATCAAACGTAAGAGCCAAGACATCCGCAGCAAGCCTAAGACACCTTGGGCACCAAGCAACATGCCTAAGACAGTGGACAAAGGCAAAAGCGTAGAGATCGAGTCAAGGTTCAAGAGCAAGCCTCCTGAACCCACCCGTGACCAGAGAGAGCCTGGTAAGTCTTCTAACCCTCAAAGATCACGTGACATAACTTGTTTCAAGTGTAGGGGACGTGGACACATCTCAAGGGAGTGCCCAAACAACCGAGTCATGCTGATTACGGAGGCAGGAGAATATGAGTCCCAAGATGAAGAGGACAATGAACCAGAAGGAGAGTACGGTGACATTGAGTACCCTGATGTGGGGGAAGTGCTGGTCACTAGACGTATCCTCAGTGCAATGGTGGATCCTTCAGAGACCATCCAAAGGGAGAACATCTTCCACAGCCGTTGCACCATCAAGGGAAAGGTATGTAACCTCATCATAGATGGTGGTTCTTGCACTAACGTTGCTAGTGCGTATATGGTTGATAAGCTAGGTCTAGAGAGGACACGGCATCCTCGACCATATAGACTGAGATGGCTTGATGACAAAGTGGAGCTCAAGATTCATGAGCAAGTCACTGTGCCATTCAGTGTGGGCAAGTACCAAGACCAGGTCGTGCGACGTGGTGCCCATGCAAGCTGGCCATCTTCTACTAGGAAGACCATGGCAGTTTGACAAAGAGACCAGGCATGATGGCAGAACCAATCTCTACACCTTCGTGCATGACAAGAGAAAGGTCAGCCTAGCTCCTCTTACACCTGCCCAAGTACATGAGCTACAACTCCAAATGAGTAAGGAAAAGAAACTTGTCAAGTCTAACTTTCTTATTCAACCTAGTCATGTCCGGAGAGCTTTAGCCTCAAGGACTTAATGTTACTAATGGTTTTCAAGGAAGTGTTGAGTATAGAACAGGGACAGGTAGAGCTACCTCATGAAGTAGCAACACTCCTCAACAAATTCCAGGATGTATTTCCAGAGGAGATACCAGCAGGCTTGCCTCCTTTACGTGGCATAGAACACCAGATTGATCTAGTGCCCGGAGCAGCCCTGCCCAACCGCCAGCCTACCGGATGAGTCCAGAGGAGTCCAAGGAGCTTGAGAAGCAAGTCAAGGAGCTCCTGGAGAAAGGATATGTTCGAGAGAGCCTCAGTCCATGTGCTGTACCAGTGCTACTAGTGCCCAAGAAGGATGGGACTTGGCGCATGTGCGTGGACTGCCGAGCAATCAACAACATCACAGTCAAGTATAGGCATCCAATACCACGACTGGATGACATGCTAGATGAGCTGAGTGGAGCCACGGTCTTCCAAGATAGACCTCAAAAGTGGATACCACCAGGTAAGAATGAAGGAAGGTGATGAGTGGAAGACTGCTTTCAAGACAAAGCAAGGGCTCTACGAGTGGACAGTCATGCCATTTGGCTTGACTAATGCCCCAAGCACCTTCATGCCTTATGAACCAAGTTCTTAGGGCGTACATCAGTAAGTTTGTGGTAGTTTATTTTGATGACATACTTGTTTATAGTAAGTGCCTACGGAACCTCACACATCTTGAGATGGTCCTTAAAACCCTTCGACAAGAAGAGCTTTATGCCAATCTCAAGAAGTGCACCTTTGTACTGATAAGCTTGTCTTTTTAGGTTTTGTTGTGAGTTCACAGGGCCTACAGGTTGATGAAGAGAAGATTCGAGCCATACAAGAATGGCCAACACCAGGAAACATCAGCCAAGTAAGGAGCTTCCACGGACTGGCCAGCTTCTATAGGAGATTCGTGCCCAACTTCAGCAGTATTGCCTCACCACTGACGGCAGTAGTGAAGAAGAACGTGGGATTCAGCTGGGGAGAAGCTCAGGAGAAGGCATTCCAGGCCTTGAAGGACAGCCTTACACACGCACCAGTGCTAGTCCTTCCCGACTTCAACAAGACGTTTGAAGTGGAGTGTGATGCCTCTGGAATAGGCATAGGAGCAGTGCTAACTCAAGGAGGGAGACCAGTGGCATACTTCAGTGAGAAGCTAGGTGGTGCCTCACTGAACTACCCCACTTATGACAAGGAGCTCTATGCCCTTGTCCGAGCATTGGAGACTTGGCAGCATTACTTGCTGTCCAAGGAGTTTGTGATCCACACTGATCACGAGACTCTCAAACACCTCAGAGGGCAAACCAATCTCAAGAGGAGACATGCCAGGTGGATGGAGTTCATAGAGACCTTCCACATCATCAAGTACAAGAAGGGCAAAGACAATGTGGTAGCCGATGCACTATCAAGGAGGTTTGCCTTGATATCAACCATGGAGGCAAAGGTCCTAGGATTCGAGCACATCAAGGATCTATACAAGGATGATCCTGACCTTGCTGAGAGCTACAAGGAGTGTAGCACAGGAGTCATGGCAAATTCTACATCCATGAGGGATTCTTGTTCCGAGAAAGAAGGCTGTGCATACCACAGGATCACTAAGGAGCTTATCATCCGAGAAGCTCATGGAGGAGGACTCATGGGCCACTTTGGTGTCGACAAGACTCTAGCAGTGGTCAAGGAGCACTTCTACTGGCCACACATCAAGAGGACAGTAGAAGCACATTGTGCAAGATGCATACTTGCAAGAAGGCAAAGTCCAGTGCAACCTCACGGGTTGTATCTCCCACTGCCCATACCAACACATCCATGGGTGGACATCTCGATGGATTTTGTTCTAGGTCTGCCAAGATCAACCACAAAGATGCAATCTTTGTAGTGGTGGACAGATTCTCCAAGATGGCACATTTCATCCCATGTGCCAATGTCAATGATGCCACACAAACAGCTGAGCTGTTCTTCAGGGAGATAGTACGGCTTCATGGAGTGCCAAGGACCATCGATCAGACAGGGACACCAAGTTCCTCAGCCATTTCTGGAGGACCCTTTGGAGAAAGCTAGGCACGAAGCTACTCTTCTCAACCACTTGCCATCCTCAAACCGATGGCCAAACTGAAGTTGTCAACAGGACACTATCAACTCTTCTCAGAACTACACTAGGGAAGAACCTAAAGACTTGGGTGGAGTGCCTGCCATTCATTGAGTTACAACCGAGCCGTGCACTCAGCAACCAAGAAGACACCATTTGAAGTGGTATACGGCTTCAACCCTCTCACCCCATTGGAGCAAACACCACTGCCACCAGCTGAGATGACCAACCTCAACGGAGCATCCAAAGCAGAGTTCATAAGGAGGTTACACCAGAAGGTAGCAGAAAACTTGGAGAAGAGGACGGACAGTCGTGACTCATGCCAACAAGGAAGAAAGGAGGTGATCTTTCAACCAGGCGATTGGGTGTGGCTACACCACAGGAGAGGTTCCCAAACCTAAGGAGTTCAAGCTAGCACCAAGAGGAGATGGACCATTCAGAGTGCTCGAGAGGATCAACAACAACGCCTACGGATCGAGCCCAGGTGAGTTTAATGTGTCCAATCGTTCAATGTTACTGACTTGGCCCCTTTCCATGCAGATGATCCAGTTTGAGGACAAAACCTACTGAAGAGGAGGAATGATGAGGACATCAGGTCATCCAGCCAGGAGACCAGACTGGCCGACCAGGAAGCTTGCCGAGACAGCAGGACCATCTCAGTGGAGGACCAGATGAGGCCCAAGGCACACTTGGTGGGGACATGACACGCCGACTGGGATCAAGTCCTGAAGTCATTCCGGCCAGACAATCCAGCGGTGATCCAGCCAGTAGACACAAGAGGACTCGGACCAAATGAGCTACCAGCTCCAGGACATGCACAAGTATCTACACCAGTGGAGGAGCAATGACAAGAAGCAGATCAAGCACTCTTCCACAAATTCAGCTTATGGGTGACAAGGAGGAAGAGCAGCTAAGGACAATGGGCCAGAAGAGCAAATTAGAGTCCAAAGGCAAGGAACATCAGAGACTTTAGTTGGGACTGTCAGCCACCCAGGGCACTGAGTTTCCGGACGCGACTTTGGCCACACAAGAGCAGGGATCCCAAACCACTTCCAGATCGGAACAATGGGTCATAGTTACCAGTGCAAAACTGATCTCACAAGGAAAAGAGGAGTTTGGACAGGGGTGATGAGGACATCAGGTCGTACATCCAGCCAGGAGACCAGACTGGCCGACCAGGAAGCTTGCCCGAGACAGCAGGACCATCTCTGCCGACCAGACAGTACCGGACCTCGACCTATAGGACCAGACCGTCAACATCGCGGAGAGGCCCAAGCTTCCGCACACTTGGTGGGGGAATGACACCGCCGTCCCCTGATGACACCGCCGACTCCGGGATCAACTTGGCCGGTCCTGAAGTCATTCCGCCAGTACCGACAATCCAGCGGTACAATCCAGCCAGTACACGCACACTTCCACTTCTACACAAGAGGACTCGGACCAAATGAGCTACCAGCTCCAGGACATGCACTTAGAGGAAGTATCTACACCAGTGGTACCTCCAGGAGCAATGACAAGAAGCAGATCAAGAGCACTCTTCCACAAATTCAGCTTATGGGTCGACAAGCTTCTAGAGGAAGAGCAGCTAAGGACAATGGGCCAGAAGAGCAAATTAGAGTCCAAAGGCTTCTCAACAACACAAGGAACATCAGAGACTTGGGCTTTAGTGGCAAGAGAGGTCAGGGCCCAAAGATATTTAACCCTACTCCAAGTCAAGACTAGGAGCAAGGCGCTGCATGCCACAAGGACGCCACCTTCCATTTCTTGGCCGTGAGGTGAGTTAAGGTAAGTTTACATTGAATATATGCCTCTTTCTGTTTTGCAGGGTAGGATCTAGTTGCTTTACATTTTTGAGTCAAGAACATTTTAGGAATAGGTCCTTTTTCGTTATACACTTTTGTATCTTTTCCTTTTGTGCACTTTTGTAAACTTTCCTTTTCTTTTTTCGACCCTAGAAGGTCAAGCTGTCGAGCATATTAATAAGGCTCCTTCCAGCATTGTAGTTCGACAACCTTTTGATTATTAATAAAGTAGAACTTTTCCTACAAGTTTTCTCTCAACTTGTGCGCTTAGAACCTAGTTGAGACCAGCCCTCCTAGCTCTAAGTTTGTGATTTATCACGAGGTTCATCACCCTCGTGTGGTTCACTTCACCCTTCCATCGTTTACCAACCAGAAAACCCCTATCCAGAAGCCTAAGGTTGAGTTTCTCACCTAATCTTCTACAAACAGCCCAAGCATACATCCTTGAATCAAGGCTTGTATCATTTTGGTATCAGAGCTTAAAGCTCCTAAACCAGGTTGTTTCTATCCTTTTGCTTGTTTGTTTCTAGTTCTTGCATTAGTTTAAGTCGCATTCAAGAAAAATCAAAAATAACTCAAACTCCAAACCGAGTGCATCTAGCCTCCTCGTGTATCACTAGGGTTTAGATTCACTTTTGCATTGCATTCACGTTTTCCTTTTGTTTAATCATATTTCCTTTATTTTTAAGTTAATTAAAAGAAAAGAAAAGAAAATAGAAAAGATACTAAAGAATTGAATTGGACAGCTAGCACAAGTTGTCTAGGAAGTTTCCTTTTTTCAATTTCCTTTCTTAGAATTTTCCTTTTGCATTTTTCAAACCATATAAAAAGAAAACTCTCCTAATAATTTAGGAGCACCCTAATTGTCTTCTTTCTTTGTAGCACACATGGGAGAAGAGAATAGAGACAGCTGAAGCCATGATGGCCATGTTCACCACACTCCAAACACAACTCGCATCCATAGGCGAGAGGTTGGAGCGTGGAGAGACCAGTAAGATTCCAGGCCATAAGGCACGTGAGAGCTGAGCCAGATCGTCCTGAGGGTCCTGAGTACCTTAGGACACGGCACGAACAGGAGGAACCCCAGCCAGATGGAGATGAGGACACGCAACCTCATAACTATCACCATAGGCCGAGGGGACCTCCACGGCAACCAGAGGCAGAAGATGATGGCTTTGAGCCATATGGTCTTCACCAGAGACCAAGAATGCCTCCTAGACATCATGAGGATGGAGATGAACGCACCTACAACCGGGTAATTCATTCTGATGTTAAACTAACTCCTCCAAGTTTTGCAGGAAAAGTAGACCCCGAGGCTTACCTAGATTGGGAGAAGAGAATGGATCATATCTTTGATCACTACAACCAACCAGGACCTAGGAGAGTCTCAATGGCAGTAGCACAACTCACGGACAATGCCCTCATCTGGTGGGATCGTTAGGTATCTGACAGAAGGAGGAAGAGAATGAGGCCCAGAGACTCATGGGTCAACAAGAAAGACCTCATGCGACAAAGGTTTGTTCCACCTTACTTTCATAGAGACTTGCAACGTCGTTTTCGTACTCTTAAGCAGGGTACTAGATCAGTAGAGGAGTACTATGAAGAGTTCGAGAAGCTAAGGAACATATTGGAGCTCAATGATGATGAAGAAGCATTGATGGCACAATTCTTGGATGGACTCAAGAAAGGATCAGCTGCAAGGTGGAAAGGCAAATCTACAACGACTTCAAGGACTTGTTCCACCTATCTGTGCAAGCTGAACAGCACATCAAACGTAAGAGCCAAGACATCCGCAGCAAGCCTAAGACACCTTGGGCACCAAGCAACATGCCTAAGACAGTGGACAAAGGCAAAGCGTAGAGATCGAGTCAAGGTTCAAGAGCAAGCCTCCTGAACCCACCCGTGACCAGAGAGAGCCTGGTAAGTCTTCTAACCCTCAAAGATCACGTGACATAACTTGTTTCAAGTGTAGGGGACGTGGACACATCTCAAGGGAGTGCCCAAACAACCGAGTCATGCTGATTACGGAGGCAGGAGAATATGAGTCCCAAGATGAAGAGGACAATGAACCAGAAGGAGAGTACGGTGACATTGAGTACCCTGATGTGGGGGAAGTGCTGGTCACTAGACGTATCCTCAGTGCAATGGTGGATCCTTCAGAGACCATCCAAAGGGAGAACATCTTCCACAGCCGTTGCACCATCAAGGAAAGGTATGTAACCTCATCATAGATGGTGGTTCTTGCACTAACGTTGCTAGTGCGTATATGGTTGATAAGCTAGGTCTAGAGAGGACACGGCATCCTCGACCATATAGACTGAGACGGCTTGATGACAAAGTGGAGCTCAAGATTCCTGAGCAAGTCACTGTGCCATTCAGTGGTGGGCAAGTACCAAGACCAAGTCGTGTGCGACGTGGTGCCCATGCAAGCTGGCCATCTTCTGCTAGGAAGACCATGGCAGTTTGACAAAGATACCAGGCATGATGGCGAACCAATCTCTACACTTTTGTGCATGACAAAAGAAAGGTCAGCTTGGCTCCTCTTACACCTGCCCAGGTACATGAGCTACAACTCCAAATGAGTAAGGAAAAGAAACTTATCAAGTCTAATTTTCTTATTCAACCAAGTCATGTCCGGAGAGCTTTAGCCTCGAAGGATTTAATGTTACTAATGGTTTTCAAAGAAGTGTTGAGTATAGAACAGGGACAGGTAGAGCTACCTCCTGAAGTAGCAACTCTCCTCAACAAATTCCAGGATGTATTTCCAGAGGAGATACCAGCAGGCTTGCCTCCTTTACGTGGCATAGAACACCAGATTGATCTAGTGCCCCGAGCAGCCCTGCCCAACCGGCCAGCCTACCGGATGAGTCCAGAGGAGTCCAAGGAGCTTGAGAAGCAAGTCAAGGAGCTCCTGGAGAAAGGATATGTTCGAGAGAGCCTCAGTCCATGTGCTGTACCAGTGCTACTAGTGCCCAAGAAGGATGGGACTTGGCGAATGTGCGTGGACTGCCGAGCAATCAACAACATCACAGTCAGGCATCCAATACCACGACTGGATGACATGCTAGATGAGCTGAGTGGAGCCACGGTCTTCCCCAAGATAGACCTCAAAAGTGGATACCACCAGGTAAGAATGAAGGAAGGTGATGAGTGGAAGACTGCTTTCAAGACAAAGCAAGGACTCTACGAGTGGACAGTCATGCCATTCGGCTTGACTAATGCCCCAAGCACCTTCATGCGCCTTATGAACCAAGTTCTTAGGGCGACATCAGTAAGTTTGTGGTAGTTTACTTTGATGATATACTAGTTTATAGTAAGTGCCTACGGGAACACCTCACACATCTTGAGATGGTACTTAAAACCCTTCGACAAGAAGAGCTTTATGCCAATCTCAAGAAGTGCACCTTTTGTACTGATAAACTTGTCTTTTAGGTTTTGTTGTGAGTTCACAGGGCCTACAGGTTGATGAGAGAAGATTCGAGCCATACAAGAATGGCCAACACCAGGAAACATCAGCCAAAGGACTGGCCAGCTTCTATAGGAGATTCGTGAGAAACTCAACCTTAGGCTTCTGGATAGGGGTTTTCTGGTTGGTAAACTGGAAGGGTGAAGTGAACCACACGAGGGTGATGAACCTCGTGATAAATCACAAACTTAGAGCTAGGAGGGCTGGTCTCAACTAGGTTCTAAGCACAAGTTCTTGAGAGAAAACTTGTAGAAAAAGTTCTACTTTATTAATAATCAAAGGTTGTCGAACTACAATGCTGGAAGGAGCCTTATTAATATGCTCGACTTGACCTTCTAGGGTCGACCAAATAAAGAAAAGGAAAGTTTACAAAAGTGCACAAAAGGAAAAGATACAAAGTGCATAACGAAAAAGGACCTATTCCTAAAATGTTCTTGACTCAAAATGTAAAGCAACTAGATCCTACCCTGCAAAACAGAAAGAGGCATATATTCAATGTAAACTTACCTTAACTCACCTCACGGCCAAGAAATGGAAGGTGGCCGTCCTTGTGGCATGCAGCCTTGCTCCTAGTCTTGACTTGGAGTAGGGTTAAATATCTTTGACCTCTCTTGCCACTAAAGCCCAAGTCTCTGATGTTCCTTGTGTTGTTGAGAAGCCTTTGGACTCTAATTTGCTCTTCTGGCCCATTGTCCTTAGCTGCTCTTCCTCTAGAAGCTTGTCGACCCATAAGCTGAATTTGTGGAAGAGTGCTCTTGATCTGCTTCTTGTCATTGCTCCTGGAGGTACCACTGGTGTAGATACTTCCTCTAAGTGCATGTCCTGGAGCTGGTAGCTGGTCCGAGTCCTCTTGTGTAGCTAGGCTGGTACCATTCCCTTGTCATCAGGTGTCATAGTGTTTTGTGCCGGTCACTGGTTCATCTGGTCATGGAAGGGTCCTCTGTCATGGAACGTATTGGACACATTAAACTCACCTGGCTCGATCCGGTGGCGTTGTTGTTGATCCTCTCGAGCACTCTGAATGGTCCATCTCCTCTTGGTGCTAGCTTGGAACTCCTTAGGTTTGGGAACCTCTCCTGCCGTGGTGTAGCCACACCCAATCGCCTGGTTGAAAGATCACCTCCTTTCTTCCTTTGTTGGCATGAGTCACGTACTGTCCGGTCCTCTTCTCCAAGTTTTCTGCTACCTTCTGGTGTAACCTCCTTATGAACTCTGCTTTGGATGCTCCGTTGAGGTTGGTCATCTCAGCTGGTGGCAGTGGTGTTTGCTCCAATGGGGTGAGAGGGTTGAAGCCGTATACCACTTCAAATGGTGTCTTCTTGGTTGCTGAGTGCACGGCTCGGTTGTGGCGAACTCAATGAATGGCAGGCACTCCACCCAAGTCTTTAGGTTCTTCCCTAGTGTAGTTCTGAGAAGAGTTGATAGTGTCCTGTTGACAACTTCAGTTTGGCCATCGGTTTGAGGATGGCAAGTGGTTGAGAAGAGTAGCTTCGTGCCTAGCTTTCTCAAAGGGTCCTCCAGAAATGGCTGAGGAACTTGGTGTCCCTGTCTGATACGATGGTCCTTGGCACTCCATGAAGCCGTACTATCTCCCTGAAGAACAGCTCAGCTGTTTGTGTGGCATCATTGACATTGGCACATGGGATGAAATGTGCCATCTTGGAGAATCTGTCCACCACTACAAAGATTGCATCTTTGTGGTTGATCTTGGCAGACCTAGAACAAAATCCATCGAGATGTCCACCCATGGATGTGTTGGTATGGGCAGTGGGAGATACAACCCGTGAGGTTGCACTCGGGACTTTGCCTTCTTGCAAGTGATGCATCTTGCACAATGTGCTTCTACTGTCCTCTTGATGTGTGGCCAGTAGAAGTGCTCCTTGACCACTGCTAGAGTCTTGTCGACACCAAAGTGGCCCATGAGTCCTCCTCCATGAGCTTCTCGGATGATAAGCTCCCTTAGTGATCCTTGTGGTATGCACAGCCTTCTTTCTCGGAACAAGAATCCCTCATGGATGTAGAATTTGCCATGACTCCCTGTGCTACACTCCTTGTAGCTCTCAGCAAGGTCAGGATCATCCTTGTATAGATCCTTGATGTGCTCGAATCCTAGGACCTTTGCCTCCATGGTTGATATCAAGGCAAACCTCCTTGATAGTGCATCGGCTACCACATTGTCTTTGCCCTTCTTGTACTTGATGATGTGGAAGGTCTCTATGAACTCCATCCACCTGGCATGTCTCCTCTTGAGATTGGTTTGCCCTCTGAGGTGTTTGAGAGTCTCGTGATCAGTGTGGATCACAAACTCCTTGGACAGCAAGTAATGCTGCCAAGTCTCCAATGCTCGGACAAGGGCATAGAGCTCCTTGTCATAAGTGGGGTAGTTCAGTGAGGCACCACCTAGCTTCTCACTGAAGTATGCCACTGGTCTCCCTCCTTGGGTTAGCACTGCTCCTATGCCTATTCCAGAGGCATCACACTCCACTTCAAACGTCTTGTTGAAGTCGGGAAGGACTAGCACTGGTGCGTGTGTAAGGCTGTCCTTCAAGGCCTGGAATGCCTTCTCCTGAGCTTCTCCCCAGCTGAATCCCACGTTCTTCTTCACTACTGCCGTCAGTGGTGAGGCAATACTGCTGAAGTTGGGCACGAATCTCCTATAGAAGCTGGCCAGTCCGTGGAAGCTCCTTACTTGGCTGATGTTTCCTGGTGTTGGCCATTCTTGTATGGCTCGAATCTTCTCTCATCAACCTGTAGGCCCTGTGAACTCACAACAAAACCTAAAAGACAAGCTTATCAGTACAAAAGGTGCACTTCTTGAGATTGGCATAAAGCTCTTCTTGTCGAAGGGTTTTAAGGACCATCTCAAGATGTGTGGTGTTCCGTAGGCACTTACTATAAACAAGTATGTCATCAAAATAAACTACTACAAACTTACTGATGTACGCCCTAAGAACTTGGTTCATAAGGCATGAAGGTGCTTGGGGCATTAGTCAAGCCAAATGGCATGACTGTCCACTAGAGCCCTTGCTTTGTCTTGAAAGCAGTCTTCCACTCATCACCTTCCTTCATTCTTACCTGGTGGTATCCACTTTTGAGGTCTATCTTGGAGAGACCGTGGCTCCACTCAGCTCATCTAGCATGTCATCCAGTCGTGGTATTGGATGCCTATACTTGACTGTGATGTTGTTGATTGCTCGGCAGTCCACGCACATGCCAAGTCCCATCCTTCTTGGGCACTAGTAGCACTGGTACAGCACATGGACTGAGGCTCTCTCGAACATATCCTTTCTCCAGGAGCTCCTTGACTTGCTTCTCAAGCTCCTTGGACTCCTCTGGACTCATCCGGTAGGCTGGCGGTTGGGCAGGGCTGCTCCGGGCACTAGATCAATCTGGTGTTCTATGCCACGTAAAGGAGGCAAGCCTGCTGGTATCTCCTCTGGAAATACATCCTGGAATTTGTTGAGGAGTGTTGCTACTTCATGAGGTAGCTCTACCTGTCCCTGTTCTATACTCAACACTTCCTTGAAAACCATTAGTAACATTAAGTCCTTGAGGCTAAAGCTCTCCGGACATGACTAGGTTGAATAAGAAAGTTAGACTTGACAAGTTTCTTTTCCTTACTCATTTGGAGTTGTAGCTCATGTACTTGGGCAGGTGTAAGAGGAGCTAGGCTGACCTTTCTCTTGTCATGCACGAAGGTGTAGAGATTGGTTCTGCCATCATGCCTGGTCTCTTTGTCAAACTGCCATGGTCTTCCTAGTAGAAGATGGCCAGCTTGCATGGGCACCACGTCGCACGACCTGGTCTTGGTACTTGCCCACACTGAATGGCACAGTGACTTGCTCATGAATCTTGAGCTCCACTTTGTCATCAAGCCATCTCAGTCTATATGGTCGAGGATGCCGTGTCCTCTCTAGACCTAGCTTATCAACCATATACGCACTAGCAACGTTAGTGCAAGAACCACCATCTATGATGAGGTTACATACCTTTCCTTGATGGTGCAACGGCTGTGGAAGATGTTCTCCTTTGGATGGTCTCTGAAGGATCCACCATTGCACTGAGGATCGTCTAGTGACCAGCACTTCCCCACATCAGGGTACTCAATGTCACCATATTCTCCTTCTGGTTCATAGTCCTCTTCATCTTGGGACTCATATTCTCCTGCCTCCGTAATCAGCATGACTCGGTTGTTTGGGCACTCCTTGAGATGTGTCCACGTCCCTGCACTTGAAACAAGTTATGTCACGTGATCTTTGAGGGTTAGAAGACTTACCAGGCTCTCTCTGGTCACGGGTGGGTTCAGGAGGCTTGCTCTTGAACCTTGACTCGATCTCTCGCTTTTGCCTTTGTCCACTGTCTTAGGCATGTTGCTTGGTGCCCAAGGTGTCTTAGGCTTGCTGCGGATGTCTTGGCTCTTACGTTTGATGTGCTGTTCAGCTTGCACAGATAGGTGGAACAAGTCCTTGAAGTCGTTGTAGATTTGCCTTTCCACCTTGCAGCTGATCCTTTCTTGGAGTCCATCCAAGAATTGTGCCATCAATGCTTCTTCATCATCATTGAGCTCCAATCTGTTCCTTAACCTCTCGAACTCTTCATAGTACTCCTCTACTGATCTGGTACCCTGCTTAAGAAAACGTCGTTGCAAATCCCTATGAAAGTAAGGTGGAACATACCTTTGTCATGAGGTCTTTCATGTCGACCCATGAGTCTACGGTCTCATTCTCTTCCTCCTTCTGTCAGATACCTCACGATCCCACCAGATGAGGGCATTGTCCGTGAGTTGTGCTACTGCCATTGAGACTCTCCTAGGTCCTGGTTGGTTGTAGTGATCAAAGATATGATCCATTCGCTTCTCCCAATCTAGGTAAGCCTCGGGTCTACTTTTCCTGCAAAAGTTGGAGGAGTTAGTTTAACATCAGGATGAATTACCCGGTTATAGGTGTGTTCATCTCCATCCTCATGACGTCTAGGAGGCATTCTTGGTCTCTGGTGAAGACCATATGGCTCAAAGCCATCATCTTCTGCCTCTGGTTGCCGTGGAGGTCCTCTCGGCCTATGGTGATAGTTATGAGGTTGCGTGTCCTCATCTCCATCTGGCTGGGGTTCCTCCTGTTCGTGCCGTGTCCTAAGGTACTCAGGACCCTCAGGACGATCTGGCTCAGCTCTCACGTGCCTTATGGCCTGGAATCTTACTGGTCTCTCCACGCTCCAACCTCTCGCCTATGGATGCGAGTTGTGTTTGGAGTGTGGTGAACATGGCCATCATGGCTTCAGCTGTCTCTATTCTCTTCTCCCATGTGTGCTACAAAGAAAGAAGACAATTAGGGTGCTCCTAAATTATTAGGAGAGTTTTCTTTTTATATGGTTTGAAAAATGCAAAAGGAAAATTCTAAGAAAGGAAATTGAAAAAAGGAAACTTCCTAGACAACTTGTGCTAGCTGTCCAATTCAATTCTTTAGTATCTTTTCTATTTTCTTTTCTTTTCTTTTAATTAACTTAAAAATAAAGGAAATATGATTAAACAAAAGGAAAACGTGAATGCAATGCAAAAGTGAATCTAAACCCTAGTGATACACGAGGAGGCTAGATGCACTCGGTTTGGAGTTTGAGTTATTTTTGATTTTTCTTGAATGCGACTTAAACTAATGCAAGAACTAGAAACAAACAAGCAAAAGGATAGAAACAACCTGGTTTAGGAGCTTTAAGCTCTGATACCAAAATGATACAAGCCTTGATTCAAGGATGTATGCTTGGGCTGTTTGTAGAAGATTAGGTGAGAAACTCAACCTTAGGCTTCTGGATAGGGGTTTTCTGGTTGGTAAACGATGGAAGGGTGAAGTGAACCACACGAGGGTGATGAACCTCGTGATAAATCACAAACTTAGAGCTAGGAGGGCTGGTCTCAACTAGGTTCTAAGCGCACAAGTTGAGAGAAAACTTGTAGGAAAAGTTCTACTTTATTAATAATCAAAAGGTTGTCGAACTACAATGCTGGAAGGAGCCTTATTAATATGCTCGACAGCTTGACCTTCTAGGGTCGAAAAAAGAAAAGGAAAGTTTACAAAAGTGCACAAAAGGAAAAGATACAAAAGTGTATAACGAAAAAGGACCTATTCCTAAAATGTTCTTGACTCAAAAATGTAAAGCAACTAGATCCTACCCTGCAAAACAGAAAGAGGCATATATTCAATGTAAACTTACCTTAACTCACCTCACGGCCAAGAAATGGAAGGTGGCGTCCTTGTGGCATGCAGCGCCTTGCTCCTAGTCTTGACTTGGAGTAGGGTTAAATATCTTTGGGCCCTGACCTCTCTTGCCACTAAAGCCCAAGTCTCTGATGTTCCTTGTGTTGTTGAGAAGCCTTTGGACTCTAATTTGCTCTTCTGGCCCATTGTCCTTAGCTGCTCTTCCTCTAGAAGCTTGTCGACCCATAAGCTGAATTTGTGGAAGAGTGCTCTTGATCTGCTTCTTGTCATTGCTCCTGGAGGTACCACTGGTGTAGATACTTCCTCTAAGTGCATGTCCTGGAGCTGGTAGCTCATTTGGTCCGAGTCCTCTTGTGTAGAAGTGGAAGTGTGCGTGTACTGGCTGGATTGTACCGCTGGATTGTCGGTACTGGCGGAATGACTTCAGGACCGGCCAAGTTGATCCCGGAGTCGGCGGTGTCATCAGGGGACGGCGGTGTCATTCCCCCACCAAGTGTGCGGAAGCTTGGGCCTCTCCGCGATGTTGACGGTCTGGTCCTATAGGTCGAGGTCCGGTACTGTCTGGTCGGCAGAGATGGTCCTGCTGTCTCGGGCAAGCTTCCTGGTCGGCCAGTCTGGTCTCCTGGCTGGATGTACGACCTGATGTCCTCATCACCCCTGTCCAAACTCCTCTTTTCCTTGTGAGATCAGTTTTGCACTGGTAACTATGACCCATTGTTCCGATCTGGAAGTGGTTTGGGATCCCTGCTCTTGTGTGGCCAAAGTCGCGTCCGGAAACTCAGTGCCCTGGGTGGCTGACAGTCCCAACTAAAGTCTCTGATGTTCCTTGCCTTTGGACTCTAATTTGCTCTTCTGGCCCATTGTCCTTAGCTGCTCTTCCTCCTTGTCACCCATAAGCTGAATTTGTGGAAGAGTGCTTGATCTGCTTCTTGTCATTGCTCCTCCACTGGTGTAGATACTTGTGCATGTCCTGGAGCTGGTAGCTCATTTGGTCCGAGTCCTCTTGTGTCTACTGGCTGGATCACCGCTGGATTGTCTGGCCGGAATGACTTCAGGACTTGATCCCAGTCGGCGTGTCATGTCCCCACCAAGTGTGCCTTGGGCCTCATCTGGTCCTCCACTGAGATGGTCCTGCTGTCTCGGCAAGCTTCCTGGTCGGCCAGTCTGGTCTCCTGGCTGGATGACCTGATGTCCTCATCATTCCTCCTCTTCAGTAGGTTTTGTCCTCAAACTGGATCATCTGCATGGAAAGGGGCCAAGTCAGTAACATTGAACGATTGGACACATTAAACTCACCTGGGCTCGATCCGTAGGCGTTGTTGTTGATCCTCTCGAGCACTCTGAATGGTCCATCTCCTCTTGGTGCTAGCTTGAACTCCTTAGGTTTGGGAACCTCTCCTGTGGTGTAGCCACACCCAATCGCCTGGTTGAAAGATCACCTCCTTTCTTCCTTGTTGGCATGAGTCACGACTGTCCGTCCTCTTCTCCAAGTTTTCTGCTACCTTCTGGTGTAACCTCCTTATGAACTCTGCTTTGGATGCTCCGTTGAGGTTGGTCATCTCAGCTGGTGGCAGTGGTGTTTGCTCCAATGGGGTGAGAGGGTTGAAGCCGTATACCACTTCAAATGGTGTCTTCTTGGTTGCTGAGTGCACGGCTCGGTTGTAACTCAATGAATGGCAGGCACTCCACCCAAGTCTTTAGGTTCTTCCCTAGTGTAGTTCTGAGAAGAGTTGATAGTGTCCTGTTGACAACTTCAGTTTGGCCATCGGTTTGAGGATGGCAAGTGGTTGAGAAGAGTAGCTTCGTGCCTAGCTTTCTCCAAAGGGTCCTCCAGAAATGGCTGAGGAACTTGGTGTCCCTGTCTGATCGATGGTCCTTGGCACTCCATGAAGCCGTACTATCTCCCTGAAGAACAGCTCAGCTGTTTGTGTGGCATCATTGACATTGGCACATGGGATGAAATGTGCCATCTTGGAGAATCTGTCCACCACTACAAAGATTGCATCTTTGTGGTTGATCTTGGCAGACCTAGAACAAAATCCATCGAGATGTCCACCCATGGATGTGTTGGTATGGGCAGTGGGAGATACAACCCGTGAGGTTGCACTGGACTTTGCCTTCTTGCAAGTATGCATCTTGCACAATGTGCTTCTACTGTCCTCTTGATGTGTGGCCAGTAGAAGTGCTCCTTGACCACTGCTAGAGTCTTGTCGACACCAAAGTGGCCCATGAGTCCTCCTCCATGAGCTTCTCGGATGATAAGCTCCTTAGTGATCCTGTGGTATGCACAGCCTTCTTTCTCGGAACAAGAATCCCTCATGGATGTAGAATTTGCCATGACTCCTGTGCTACACTCCTTGTAGCTCTCAGCAAGGTCAGGATCATCCTTGTATAGATCCTTGATGTGCTCGAATCCTAGGACCTTTGCCTCCATGGTTGATATCAAGGCAAACCTCCTTGATAGTGCATCGGCTACCACATTGTCTTTGCCCTTCTTGTACTTGATGATGTGGAAGGTCTCTATGAACTCCATCCACCTGGCATGTCTCCTCTTGAGATTGGTTTGCCCTCTGAGGTGTTTGAGAGTCTCGTGATCAGTGTGGATCACAAACTCCTTGGACAGCAAGTAATGCTGCCAAGTCTCCAATGCTCGGACAAGGGCATAGAGCTCCTTGTCATAAGTGGGGTAGTTCAGTGAGGCACCACCTAGCTTCTCACTGAAGTATGCCACTGGTCTCCCTCCTTGAGTTAGCACTGCTCCTATGCCTATTCCAGAGGCATCACACTCCACTTCAAACGTCTTGTTGAAGTCGGGAAGGACTAGCACTGGTGCGTGTGTAAGGCTGTCCTTCAAGGCCTGGAATGCCTTCTCCTGAGCTTCTCCCCAGCTGAATCCCACGTTCTTCTTCACTACTGCCGTCAGTGGTGAGGCAATACTGCTGAAGTTGGGCACGAATCTCCTATAGAAGCTGGCCAGTCCGTGGAAGCTCCTTACTTGGCTGATGTTTCCTGGTGTTGGCCATTCTTGTATGGCTCGAATCTTCTCTTCATCAACCTGTAGGCCCTGTGAACTCACAACAAAACCTAAAAAGACAAGCTTATCAGTACAAAGGTGCACTTCTTGAGATTGGCATAAAGCTCTTCTTGTCGAAGGGTTTTAAGGACCATCTCAAGATGTGTGAGGTTCCGTAGGCACTTACTATAAACAAGTATGTCATCAAAATAAACTACCACAAACTTACTGATGTACGCCCTAAGAACTTGGTTCATAAGGCATGAAGGTGCTTGGGGCATTAGTCAAGCCAAATGGCATGACTGTCCACTCGTAGAGCCCTTGCTTTGTCTTGAAAGCAGTCTTCCACTCATCACCTTCCTTCATTCTTACCTGGTGGTATCCACTTTTGAGGTCTATCTTGGAAGACCGTGGCTCCACTCAGCTCATCTAGCATGTCATCCAGTCGTGGTATTGGATGCCTATACTTGACTGTGATGTTGTTGATTGCTCGGCAGTCCACGCACATGCGCCAAGTCCCATCCTTCTTGGGCACTAGTAGCACTGGTACAGCACATGGACTGAGGCTCTCTCGAACATATCCTTTCTCCAGGAGCTCCTTGACTTGCTTCTCAAGCTCCTTGGACTCCTCTGGACTCATCCGGTAGGCTGGCGGTTGGGCAGGGCTGCTCCGGGCACTAGATCAATCTGGTGTTCTATGCCACGTAAAGGAGGCAAGCCTGCTGGTATCTCCTCTGGAAATACATCCTGGAATTTGTTGAGGAGTGTTGCTACTTCATGAGGTAGCTCTACCTGTCCCTGTTCTATACTCAACACTTCCTTGAAAACCATTAGTAACATTAAGTCCTTGAGGCTAAAGCTCTCCGGACATGACTAGGTTGAATAAGAAAGTTAGACTTGACAAGTTTCTTTTCCTTACTCATTTGGAGTTGTAGCTCATGTACTTGGGCAGGTGTAAGAGGAGCTAGGCTGACCTTTCTCTTGTCATGCACGAAGGTGTAGAGATTGGTTCTGCCATCATGCCTGGTCTCTTTGTCAAACTGCCATGGTCTTCCTAGTAGAAGATGGCCAGCTTGCATGGGCACCACGTCGCACGACCTGGTCTTGGTACTTGCCCACACTGAATGGCACAGTGACTTGCTCATGAATCTTGAGCTCCACTTTGTCATCAAGCCATCTCAGTCTATATGGTCGAGGATGCCGTGTCCTCTCTAGACCTAGCTTATCAACCATATACGCACTAGCAACGTTAGTGCAAGAACCACCATCTATGATGAGGTTACATACCTTTCCCTTGATGGTGCAACGGCTGTGGAAGATGTTCTCCCTTTGGATGGTCTCTGAAGGATCCACCATTGCACTGAGGATACGTCTAGTGACCAGCACTTCCCCACATCAGGGTACTCAATGTCACCATATTCTCCTTCTGGTTCATAGTCCTCTTCATCTTGGGACTCATATTCTCCTGCCTCCGTAATCAGCATGACTCGGTTGTTTGGGCACTCCTTGAGATGTGTCCACGTCCCCTGCACTTGAAACAAGTTATGTCACGTGATCTTTGAGGGTTAGAAGACTTACCAGGCTCTCTCTGGTCACGGGTGGGTTCAGGAGGCTTGCTCTTGAACCTTGACTCGATCTCTACGCTTTTGCCTTTGTCCACTGTCTTAGGCATGTTGCTTGGTGCCCAAGGTGTCTTAGGCTTGCTGCGGATGTCTTGGCTCTTACGTTTGATGTGCTGTTCAGCTTGCACAGATAGGTGGAACAAGTCCTTGAAGTCGTTGTAGATTTGCCTTTCCACCTTGCAGCTGATCCTTTCTTGGAGTCCATCCAAGAATTGTGCCATCAATGCTTCTTCATCATCATTGAGCTCCAATCTGTTCCTTAACCTCTCGAACTCTTCATAGTACTCCTCTACTGATCTGGTACCCTGCTTAAGAAAACGTCGTTGCAAATCCCTATGAAAGTAAGGTGGAACATACCTTTGTCGCATGAGGTCTTTCATGTCGACCCATGAGTCTCTGGGTCTCATTCTCTTCCTCCTTCTGTCAGATACCTCACGATCCCACCAGATGAGGGCATTGTCCGTGAGTTGTGCTACTGCCATTGAGACTCTCCTAGGTCCTGGTTGGTTGTAGTGATCAAAGATATGATCCATTCGCTTCTCCCAATCTAGGTAAGCCTCGGGGTCTACTTTTCCTGCAAAAGTTGGAGGAGTTAGTTTAACATCAGGATGAATTACCCGGTTATAGGTGTGTTCATCTCCATCCTCATGACGTCTAGGAGGCATTCTTGGTCTCTGGTGAAGACCATATGGCTCAAAGCCATCATCTTCTGCCTCTGGTTGCCGTGGAGGTCCTCTCGGCCTATGGTGATAGTTATGAGGTTGCGTGTCCTCATCTCCATCTGGCTGGGGTTCCTCCTGTTCGTGCCGTGTCCTAAGGTACTCAGGACCCTCAGGACGATCTTGCTCAGCTCTCACGTGCCTTATGGCCTGGAATCTTACTGGTCTCTCCACGCTCCAACCTCTCGCCTATGGATGCGAGTTGTGTTTGGAGTGTGGTGAACATAGGCCATCATGGCTTCAGCTGCGTCTCTATTCTCTTCTCCCATGTGTGCTACAAAGAAAGAAGACAATTAGGGTGCTCCTAAATTATTAGGAGAGTTTTCTTTTATATGGGTTTGAAAAATGCAAAAGGAAAATCTAAGAAAGGAAATTGAAAAGGAAAGGAAACTTCCTAGACAACTTGTGCTAGCTGTCCAATTCAATTCTTTTAGTATTTTCTATTTTCTTTTTTTTCTTTTTTTTTCTTTTAATTTAACTTAAAATTAAAGGAAATATGATTAAACAAAAGGAAAACGTGAATGCAATGCAAAAGTGAATCTAAACCCTAGTGATACACGTAGGAGGCTAGATGCACTCGGTTTGGAGTTTGATGTTGTTTTTTTGATTTTTCTTGAATACGACTTAAACTAATGCAAGAACTAGAAATAAGACAAGCAAAAGGATAGAAACAACCTGGTTTAGGAGCTTTAAGCTCTGATACCAAAATGATACAAGCCTTGATTCAAGGATGTATGCGTGGGCTGTTTGTAGAAGATTAGGTGAGAAACTCAACCTTAGGCTTCTGGATAGGGGTTTTCTGGTTGGTAAACGATGGAAGGGTGAAGTGAACCACACGAGGGTGATGAACCTCGTGATAAATCACAAACTTAGAGCTAGGAGGGCTGGTCTCAACTAGGTTCTAAGCGCACAAGATTCTTGAGAGAAAACTTGTAAAAAGTTCTACTTTATTAATAATCAAAAGGTTGTCGAACTACAATGCTGGAAGGAGCCTTATTAATATGCTCGACAGCTTGACCTTCTAGGGTCGACTCAAATAAAGAAAAGGAAAGTTTACAAAAGTGCACAAAGGAAAAGATACAAAAGTGCATAACCGAAAAGGACCTATTCCTAAAATGTTCTTGACTCAAAAATGTAAAGCAACTAGATCCTACCCTGCAAAACAGAAAGAGGCATATATTGAATGTAAACTTACCTTAACTCACCTCACGGCCAAGAAATGGAAGGTGGCCGTCCTTGTGGCATGCAGCGCCTTGCTCCTAGTCTTGACTTGGAGTAGGGTTAAATATCTTTGGGCCCTGACCTCTCTTGCCACTAAAGCCCAAGTCTCTGATGTTCCTTGTGTTGTTGAGAAGCCTTTGGACTCTAATTTGCTCTTCTGGCCCATTGTCCTTAGCTGCTCTTCCTCTAGAAGCTTGTCGACCCATAAGCTGAATTTGTGGAAGAGTGCTCTTGATCTGCTTCTTGTCATTGCTCCTGGAGGTACCACTGGTGTAGATACTTCCTCTAAGTGCATGTCCTGGAGCTGGTAGCTCATTTGGTCCGAGTCCTCTTGTGTAGAAGTGGAAGTGTGCGTGTACTCGGCTGGATGGCCTGTACCGGCTGGATTGTGCGGTACTGGCGGAATGACTTCAGGACCGCCAAGTTGATCCCGGATCGGCGGTGTCATCGGTGTCATTCACGTCCCCACCAAGTGTGCGGAAGCTTGGGCCTCTCCGGCGATGTTGACCGGTCTGGTCCTATAGGTCGAGGTCCGGTACTGTCTGGTCCGGCAGGCGCCAGATGGTCCTGCTGTCTCGGGCAAGCTTCCTGGTCGGCCAGTCTGGTCTCCTGGCTGGATGTACGACCTGATGTGTCATCAGGGGACCGCGGTGTCATTCACGTCCCCACCAAGTGTGCCGGAAGCTTGGGCCTCCGCCGCGATGTTGACCGGTCTGGTCCTATAGGTCGAGGTCCGCGGTACTGTCTGGTCCGCAGGCGCGCCAGATGGTCCTGCTGTCTCGGCAAGCTTCCTGGTCGGCCAGTCTGGTCCTGGCTGGATGTACGACCTGATGTCCTCATCACTGAAGGCTCCTCGATCATCCGGAGGTGGTAATTCAAAGGCTCACGAGTCTGGTAATTGAGAGTTCTAAAATCCCTTCAGGATCCATTGAGGGCAAGTCTGCAGCAGCCGCCTAATTCCAGTTCAAAGCATATATTTAAGTTGTTCAAAAGCTCAAGTTGAACCTGATGGCTGTCCGCTTTTGTGAACATGCTTGTCCTTGTGGCATAGTCCTGGCCTTAACTCCTGCTCCAAGGCTGTTACTTTGAAGAAATTAGAGTGCTCAAAGCAAGTCACGCTCTGGATACATTAGCATGATAACATCATAGGATTTCATCTATTGTGTTGGACTTGATGGAGTAATGATTAAGGAAGTGGGGCATTCAGATTTCATAGTGAGGTGAAATTTTGGATTTATGAAAGAAACAATTCGCATTTGCCAAGTGTTTCATTAATCAAGAACAAAGTTCTAAGACAGAAGAGTCTCAACCATAAACGATGCCTGGGATCAGCTGCTTTTAGGACTCTGGCACCTTATGAAATCAAAGTTTTGGGTTCAGTATGGTCCAGCTGAAACTTAAAGGAATGACAAGGGCACCACAGGAGTGGAGCCTGCTTAATTTGACTCAACAGGGAAACTTACCAGGTCCTTTGGATTGACAGACTGAGAGCTTTTTGATTCTAGTGGTGTAGGCCCTCAGTGGAGCGATTTGTCTGGTTAATTCCTTAACCAGAAACCTGCTAACTAGCTACATGGAGATCCTTCATATTCTAGGGACTATGGCCGCAGAAGGAAGTTCAGGCACATTTTGATGCCCAGATGTTCCAAGACGCTCCAGATGTCACAAAGTTCACATGAACAGGATCTTTGATAAGTGATATAGATCATTGCATTGTTGGTCTTCAACGAAATTTTGTAAGCGATATCAGACTGACTCTGCCCTTTGTACACACATGCCGCTTCCTACCAATGAATGATCCGTGAAGTGTTTGATCACATGTGGTTCCTGCTTTACGTCAGCAGAAGTCCACTAACCTTATCATTTAGAGGAAGGAGAAGTCAAATTCCATGTGAACTTGAAGGATCATGATACCTGTCCAAAAGGAAGTTCAGAGAACATCATCATCCGGTGTTTCTTGATGATTCAGCCTATGTCTGGCTTCGCTTGTGGTCATCAAGTTTGGTGTTCATCAGCTTGGATATCACAAACCCCGCATGAAAAAGTCAAGGATATGTAACTGAACAGTTGCTTCAGACCTGAGCGGATGCTTCTCAATAAGTCCAAACTTTGCAATGGATATCTGCTCTATCATGAAGAACATAAATCCCTGGTGTGAATTGCAGATCTGAACCATCGATAAGCAAGTTGCTAAAGCCTTGGCCAAGCACGTCTGTCACAAATGTGTCCATCCTCCTATGAGCATTCTCCCTTACAAGAACGCTTAGAGCTAAGGACGCCAGAGGTCACATGCTGGTGAATTCAAAAGTGGCCATTTCGCTTTTTCCTGTCGGATGCTCGGGACCCAAGGTTCCAAGATGGTCAATAAGGAGTTTAAGCATCAATAAGAGGAAAGACTAACAAGGATTCAGAACCACCAACCAAGAGCAGCTGAAAATACGCCTTGCGTCAATTGATCTGAGAACCTCACAAGAGACTGTTACGCCAGAGGTGAGATCTCACCTCTACTGTCCAAGAGGCGCTTCACGATCTTGTTTAATGCAACTAAATTCTTCAAGGTTAATCGAGACCGAAGCTAACAAGTACCGAGGTAAAGATGAAAAGGACTGAAAAGAGAGTCAAAGAGTGCTTGAAATTGTCAAAGCATTAAGGTGATGATCTATGCAACGGAGAATCTCCCGATCGATTCCTGACACGCATGTGGTCCTAAGCCCAGCTTTGATACGCTGGAGAGTCTCCAATCGTGGTCTCAGCAGGCTTAATCCTTCATACAATACGCCGCCTATGCTCATTATGTTAAACAGGACCAAGGAGTCTGACATTTCAGCCAACTTAGTAAACCCTTCAAGGAAGTTTGGGATCTGTGCACCACCACCTTGATCTTCGAGAAGGGTTCATGAGCATGCCTGTCACCCAAAGATGGTGAACTATGCCTTCCCAAGCCAGAGGAAACTGGTGGAGGCCCGCAGTTATCTGCCAAAATCTTCGTCTGACTTGGGTATAGCAAAGACTAATCAAACCATCTAGTAGCTGGTCTCCTTTCTCAGATAGCTGGAGCTCACCTTCATTAAAGCCAATGATTAGAATCCAAGTCACCTATTCTCTCTTTAAATAGGTAGGACCTTTTCTGAGCCATGGAATCAGAGCTCCAAGTCATTTGGTAAGCAGAATCAAGGAAGCATGAACCATCTTATGCCCAACTATGAACATAGAACCCCAATGTTGGTCACCTGCAGGACTGGTCAAAGTTTAAATCTTAAGGAGGTCAACTCACCTGAATCAACTAGTCATGATGCCAAGTGACCTATAGCCCTTAAAGAGCCACCTCAAGGAGTAGACTCTAATCGCTGTAAAATTGTCACAGCGCCGCCTGCAGATCTTGACAAATATTCAAATGAGAACTTTGAAGGAAGAAAAGGTTCCATGAACTCACTGCATGTTTCGATCTAGAGTCGGAAAATCTGATAGCCTTATGCAACTTTGAAAGGATCTTAAATTGAACCACATGGCGGCTCTCAACATTAGAGTCTAGATGAGCAAGAGTTTTCTGTTTCAGCCTGATGAATCGCTCAGCTGAGGTGTCCAGCTGGCTGAGAAGAGAGCCCTTGGTGTCAGTGGCCCTTGAAGGAGGACCAGGGTTTCACGTGGCCATACCATAACCGCATCAGGTCTTTGAACAGCTGGTCAAGGGAATAATGTGCAAGGAAGTCCAAATATCCAGAATTTCTGAAAAGGATTCTCTGATTTTTCACTCAAGCCTTGTCCAACTGCTTTTGCTCACAAAACTGCCAGATATTCACTCAAATGGTTCTCTGAGCTTCAAGCCATGTCAGCCCAGAACTGGTAATGACAAGGGAACCACTGTTTAATTAAACAAAGCATTCATGGTCTCATGGATGCTAACGCAATGATTCTGCAGTGCTCTGAATGTCAGTGAAGAAATTCAACCAAGCTGAAAGCAGTATCATGACTTTAAGGAAATGTCGCCATCTAATTAGTGAGATGAATGGATTAACAGATTCCCACTGTCCCTGTCACTATCCAGTAAACCACAGCCAAGGAAGGCCAGAATCAGCAAAGAAGATAGCTTGATTTAGTCGCTTTGTGAAATGACTGAGATGTTATAAGTGATTTTCGAAAGTGAAATACCACTACTTAACATTTCTTACTCTGAATGGAGGCCACAAACCTCTTTTGGACCCAAGGTTCGCTTAGATCCAAGGAGGACTCTGGTAGTTTCTCACATCTGTTAAAAGATAACAAAGTCCTAAGATGAGCAACGAGAACAGAAATCTGTGGACAAAAGGTAAAAGCTCTTTCTGATTCACAATAATGAACCAAAGTGTCCATGCCTTTAACTTGAATTTGAAGCTTAGGTCAGAAAATTAGAATAACTGAAGAAGGCTCATAGCATTGCTTTTTGATCCTTGATGTCTTTCCTATCATTGTGAATCAGAATTCACCAAGGATTGTTCACCCACCATCAACTGAGCTGGGTTTGAAGTGAGACAGGTTAGTTTTAACTGATGCTCTGATAGAATTCAACCAGAACAAGGAACTTGATTCGCACAATTGGTCATCGCTTGTTGAAAAACCATCCTGGTTACTGAAGCCTTGATTCAAGGATGTATGCGCTGGGGCTGTTTGTAGAAGATTAGGTGAGAAACTCAACCTTAGGCTTCTGGATAGGGGTTTTCTGGTTGGTAAACGATGGAAGGGTGAAGTGAACCACACGAGGGTGATGAACCTCGTGATAAATCACAAACTTAGAGCTAGGAGGGCTGGTCTCAACTAGGTTCTAAGCACAAGTCTTGAGAGAAACAGAGGAAAAGTTCTACTTTATTAATAATCAAAAGGTTTTAACTACAATGCTGGAAGGAGCCTTATTAATATGCTCGACAGCTTGACCTTCTAGGGTCGACTCAAATAAGAAAAAGGAAAGTTTACAAAAGTGCACAAAAGGAAAAGATACAAAAGTGTATAACCTAAAAGGACCTATTCCTAAAATGTTCTTGACTCAAAATGTAAAGCAACTAGATCCTACCCTGCAAAACAGAAAGAGGCATATATTCAATGTAAACTTACCTTAACTCACCTCACGGCCAAGAAATGGAAGGTGGCTGCCCTTGTGGCATGCACGCTTTGCTCCTAGTCTTCGACTTGGAGTAGGGTTAAATTGGGGCCCTGACCTCTTGCCACTAAAGCCCAAGTCTCTGATGTTCCTTGTGTTGTTGAGAAGCCTTTGACTCTAATTTGCTCTTCTGGCCCATTGTCCTTAGCTGCTCTTCCTCTAGAAGCTTGTCGACCCATAAGCTGAATTTGTGGAAGAGTGCTCTTGATCTGCTTCTTGTCATTGCTCCTGGAGGTACCACTGGTGTAGATACTTCCTCTAAGTGCATGTCCTGGAGCTGGTAGCTCATTTGGTCCGAGTCCTCTTGTGTAGAAGTGGAAGTGCGTACTGGCTGGATGGCCTGTACCGCTGGATTGTGCGCGGTACTGGCCGGAATGACTTCAGGACCGCCAAGTTGATCCCGAGTCGGCGGTGTCATCAGGGGACCGGTGTCATTCACGTCCCCACCAAGTGTGCCGGAAGCTTGGGCCTCCGCGATGTTGTCCGGTCCTATAGGTCGAGGGTCCGCGGTACTGTCTGGTCCGCAGGCGCCAGATGGTCCTGCTGTCTCGGCAAGCTTCCTGGTCGGCCAGTCTGGTCTCCTGGCTGGATGTACGACCTGATGTCCTCATCATTCAAGTACAAGAAGGGCAAAGACAATGTGGTAGCCGATGCACTATCAAGGAGGTTTGCCTTGATATCAACCATGGAGGCAAAGGTCCTAGGATTTTCAAGGATCTATACAAGGATGATCCTGACCTTGCTGAGAGCTACAAGGAGTGTAGCACAGGGAGTCATGGCAAATTCTACATCCATGAGGGATTCTTGTTCCGAGAAAGAAGGCTGTGCATACCACAAGGATCACTAAGGGAGCTTATCATCCGAGAAGCTCATGGAGGAGGACTCATGGGCCACTTTGGTGTCGACAAGACTCTAGCAGTGGTCAAGGAGCACTTCTACTGGCCACACATCAAGAGGACAGTAGAAGCACATTGTGCAAGATGCACTTGCAAGAAGGCAAAGTCCCGAGTGCAACCTCACGGGTTGTATCTCCCACCCCATACCAACACATCCATGGGTGGACATCTCGATGGATTTTGTTCTAGGTCTGCCTAAGATCAACCACAAAGATGCAATCTTTGTAGTGGTGGACAGATTCTCCAAGATGGCACATTTCATCCCATGTGCCAATGTCAATGATGCCACAAACAGCTGAGCTGTTCTTCAGGGAGATAGTAGCTTCATGGAGTGCCAAGGACCATCAGATCAGATAGGGACACCAAGTTCCTCAGCCATTTCTGGAGGACCTTTGAGAAAGCTAGGCACGAAGCTACTCTTCTCTTCCTCAAACCGATGGCCAAACTGAAGTTGTCAACAGGACCCTATCAACTCTTCTCAGAACTTGGGAAGAACCTAAAGACTTGGGTGGAGTGCCTGCCATTCATTGAGTTTAACAACCGAGCCGTGCACTCAGCAACCAAGAAGAACCCATTTGAAGTGGTATACGGTTTCAACCCTCTCACCCCATTGGAGCAAACACCACTGCCACCAGCTGAGATGACCAACCTCAACGGAGCATCCAAAACAGAGTTCATAAGGAGGTTACACCAGAAGGTAGCAGAGAACTTGGAGAAGAGGACCGACAGTACGTGACTCATGCCAACAAAGGAAGAAAGGAGGTGATCTTTCAACCAGGCGATTGGGTGTGGCTAAACCTACGGCAGGAGAGGTTCCCAAACCTAAGGAGTTCCAAGCTAGCACCAAGAGGAGATGGACCATTCAGAGTGCTGGAGAGGATCAACAACAACGCCTACCGGATCGAGCTTCCAGGTGAGTTTAATGTGTCTAACACGTTCAACGTAACTGACTTAGCCCCTTTCCATGGAGATGAACCAGTTTTGAGGTCAAAACCAACTGAAGAGGGAGGGGATTGATGAGGTCATCGGCACAACCCCTGGCCAACTTCCCGGCCCAGCCGGCCCAATGAACACAAAGGTGGCCAAATACGCGCAAAAAGATACATGGGTTTATCTTCATGAATCCAAGCTTAACCAACAAGCGGCCAGCAAAGACAAAATCTGGCCTATAATCCTGACTCACAGAGGACACGCGGCGACATGGAGCTCACCCCAAAAAAGGCCAGATCAAGTCATGCACCATACATCAAATTGGAGTTTTCGAAACTTGCCATATCTGGAACTTTCCTTATATGAAAGTCTTCAAACGTTTCTTTGGAAACCAGGAGACTTTTTGGTACATCTAGGAGCTCCCTTAAGCACTTCTAGAAGCTCAAACACACCTTGGACCAGGTGGGTCCATCCGTGCCTTCGAATGAACCGATTGGAGCCGTTTATGGCAAGTGAGATGGCCAACTGGTTTAATCACTTGCAAGCCAAAACATAGCGTCCAGGAGATATTATTAAGGCCTTAAGGAAGCCCAAAATAAACCTACCATGCACCAGCCACCAGAGGATCAGGCAAATCCCTTTCCTCCAAGACTTGCCATATATGGACCAAATTGCACTTAATGTGTTCAGATTGCAATATCTATATTCCTTGCAACTTAGGCACGTATTGAAGACTTTCCAAAGCATCCAGGATGTACCTAGACACATTACATTCACCCCAAAACTCTCAAGATACAAGCATATACACGTTCCTTGTTGGCCAAACTAGACATTAATATCCAACAGCCATATATTTTAAATGTATGATTTCCTTTTCTCCTTTTTAGGCTTAGGAACATTGCTAGGAGCACTATATAAGCTCAGCACGACCTCATTGTAAACATAGACCACCATTGAAA